>CM033471.1:181347632-181775969 GCA_019447015.1 Hymenochirus boettgeri
CCAGCTACTCTATGTAATACCAATAACTTTATGTAATATGAGTAACTTTATGTAATACCAGCTATTCTATGTAAACTAGTAACTTTATGTAATACCAGTAAATTTATGTAATTCCAGCTACTCTATGTAATCTAGTTACTTTATGTAATACCAGTAACTTTATGTAATGCCAGCTACTCTATGTATGCCAGCTACTCTATGTAATACCAATAACTTTATGTAATACCAGCAACTTTATGTAATACCAGTAAATTTATGTAATACCAGCTACTCTATGTAATCTAGTAACCTTATGTAATACCAGCTACTCTATGTAATCTAGTAACCTTATGTGATACCAGTAATTTTATGTAATATCAGCTACTCTATGTAATACCAATAACTTTATGTAATACCAGTAACTTTATGTAATAACATAGATACAAGGTGGACTGCACTCCAAAATAGAACGTTTTATTCAAAGCCAAACATCAAACAGCAAAATACGACGTTTCGAGGGATACCTGATGAAGGGGGTGTATCCCTCGAAACGTCGTATTTTGCTGTTTGATGTTTGGCTTTGAATAAACACGTTCTACTTTGGAGTGCAGTCCACCTTGTATCTATGTTATTGACCTATTTCCCTGTGGAGTAGGGGAATTTGGACATTTTTGCACCCACTTGGGGATTAGTGTGCATATGGGCTACTTATACGTATTTGAACTTTATGTAATACCAATAACTTTATGTAATACCAATAACTTTATGTAATACCAGCTACTGTATGTAATCTAGTAACTTTATGTAATACCAGTAACTATATGTAATACCAGCAACTTTATGTAATACCAGTAACTTTATGTAATACCAGCTACTCTATGATGCCAGCTACTCTATGTAATACCAATAACTTTATGTAATACCAGCAGCTTTATGTAATACCAGTAAATTTATGTAATACTAGCTACTCTATGTAATCTAGTAACTTTATGTAATACCAGATACTCTATGTAATCTAGTAACTTTATGTAATACCAATAAATTTATGTAATACCAGCTACTCTATATAATACCAATAACTTTATGTAATACCAGTAACTTTATGTAATACCAGTAACTTTATGTAATGCCAGCTACTCTAAGAATGCTGAATATGACCTTCAACCTTACTATTTCTATTTGTAATTAAAACTGGCTTGAAGATCACCAACATATTTCAGTTGTGCTATTGATGCAGAAGGAGCTACTTAGGTTTTTGAATCGTATCTAAGGTTTCAATCAAAGATACGCGGAACTTTTCCTAAGTTTTTTTGAAAACTTCCTATTCAACTTTACATTTTTCGCAAAAAATTCTAAAATTATGGGAGGAATTTTTTTTTTGGAAAATTATCGAAGTTAAACATCTCTAGTCCTGAATCAGTGCTTTAATAATTTTTTAAAACTAAACCATGTGTTGGACATGAAAGTACGTGTCTCTTGTGTTTTTCCTAAATGATAGAAAATTGTGCAGCTTACTCGCGATTTGGGTGTTACAGTGACTTTTGTAATTATTGTGTCGGCATAACTACTCTTCAGTTCACCTTGTGAGGTTCTCATTCATCCCAGGTCATGGTTAATACCGTTGTATTTCAATTAGATAACTGGACTTGAATTTAGTTTTGAAGACATTTCGGCTAGTCCATCCTACTGGCTTTCTGCCTAATTCAGAATGACTGTACAAGAATCGTGCAAATTATGTACAACCTGGAAATCTCAATACCATATCACACACGCACAGAGTAAGTTTAAGTGCGTGATGCATACGTGGCTAAAGGTGTTATAGGAACGACCCAGGGTAAAGTGTCAAAACACAATTTACAATGGCAGCAGTTGGTGGTCCGATCCCCCGACCTCTATTTAGCTTGTTTGCTTTTATTCACATAACTTGGCCTCCTTACAACCTCTCTCTTGAACCAGCATCCTGTTCCTTTGGCCAATATGTTAACCTTACAATCTGCAAAGGTATGTCCTTTATCCTTAAGTATGCTGGTAAGTAGCATTTTCTTCCTCTGCACTGCACTGCTGTATATGAGGCTCTTTTCTGTTGTTTTGGCAATTGGGTCTTTTGGATGCACAATTGCTGCCTCAGTGTGTTGTTCAGCATTAAAGCAGACAGGGAGACGTTGTGTTTTTGGAAATTCTTCTTATTTCTCCGGAACATACCTTCATATGGGATACCATGTTTTCTTCTCCTGTCTTGCTTTTCTTCTTTCCCCTTCACTTTGGTGGGTAATTTGTGTTCTTTTCTTTCCTTCCCACTTCTTTTTTACAAAGGCCCTTCTGATGGATCCACAAGTTTTAAGGCTCCTCTGAAGATGTGTCATTTCTTTAGCCTTCGCCTGCTGTACTAGTTGGGGAATGTTTCTCTGCTCGTGTTTGCAGGGTTCTGATGACAGCCTCCACCTTGTGATCTAAGTGGTGGGAGTTCAAACATCAAATACTGATCTGTTGTTTGTTGGTTTCTCTGTAAACCCTCAACTTTCCACGTTTATTACCATTGTCCTTGCTTCTACCAAGAAAAAAGCATTTCCAAAAGCAGTTATGTTGTTTTTTATTACTTTTCCCTTGTAAATTTGATGGCTTGGTCTACCACATTATCTGTATGTGGTCTGTGAAAGCTTGTACTTCCTTCTGGTGGATTTAAGGTGTCATCCATAATCTGAACCAGTGGCTGGTGCTATGAGCCCTTAAATGTGTTTAAAGCGCCTGTTTTTTCTATTCCCTGCCTCCATGTAAAGGAGGTTGGCCACAATGGTTGAAACTGCAGATCACATAGCACATCCATGGTTTTTGCTTATAATACATTATCCCTTTATTTGAAATAGGTGGTATTGCAGAGCACACGTCCGTAAGCGACCACTTGTTGATATGCTAAGAACATAATTGCACACAGATTCTTGTAACAATCATTCTGAATTAGAAAGCCGTCACGATGACGTACGAAACGCCTTTAAGAACTAAACCTTCCAAGTCCAGTTGATCTATTGAATACAACAGCGATTTCATTGGGCTTTTCTCTCAGTCTTTTTTTTTTTGTAGTTTTTTTTTGTTCTTCCATTGATTCCATAAAGGGATCTTAATGTGAATTGAAAGGGTGACAGTACTAAATTAAAAGGAAGAACTGAACCATTTAATATGGCAAGAGACAGGCACAGTTGGTTTTGTGTCTCTGGAAAAGGTGCTTGCAATGGCATAGGAGAATCTCTTCAAATATAGCTTTGAGGGCGTGAACATTACAAGAAAAACATGGAGGATCTTTTTTCACACGAGGGTAAATGGTAACAAAGAATAATAGAAAAAATAGAAAGAAATAGAAGATTAGAAAAAAACCAATTTATATCTCTTTAGGTTAGGAAGTGATTCTTTACAGTTAAATTGTAAAACGTTCTTCTCAGCAGCATGTCAAGCACTAAGTTAATTGAATAGCTTTTTTTTTGGCCCTCCTAGGTGCAACTGGTTAGGTAAGACTCACATAGTCGCTACAATAGGTTGGATGCATGTCTTTATTTAACCTTTTGGAATGCTATGTTCCATGCATCTTCAAACTTTTTTGTTAACCCTAATTTGACGAACTTTCCTCCCCAGAACTCCGTCCGAGCTTTGATACATACTTCTCTAAGTAGGCTGCATTTACATGTAAGAAGTAGATTCCTTACAAAATAATTCCATTTTCTGCCAGTACAACCACAGCCCATGTAGTCTTTAAAGAGAGCCTTCTGACCATGTGCTCCATTGGCCACTCCCCCACTATTCAACCTTCTCACACAATTTTATATACAGGTGTTTTTCACAGACCACACTGATTTTATTTGTTTGCTCCCCTTCTGTTCCTTCAAAAGATAAAACTTTCTGAATGTACCTATTGTCTGTGTCTTAGCTCCTGGGCACTTTTAGAAAAACTCAGCCCAGGAATTTAGGTTGATTAGGAGATAAAATTAAAAGATTACTTTTTATTTTGTGTATGAAATGCAAAAACTGTGGTCCCAAGACATATTGTAGCTCTTAAATTGTGTTCTGTGCCTGAAAGGAGGATCTGCTGTAACATGAATCTCTGCGAACAGCATGGGTCTCTGTGCTATCAATTTTGGCTGCCAGACAGGGGTCTCTCCTGCCATAGCGCCATGAAAAAATGGCTTGCGGCTTGTGCCCCTGCAGATATAAAAGTGGCGCTTGCATGATTTTTTTATTTACAACATTTCCCCCTTACCCTGTGCTGGCAGGCACTGTGGCTTGCATCTTCACAAGGAAGGAGCTGCTTTAAGTGGCTGGACCTTTTCATCAACCAATCAGAGCCACCAATTGGAGCAGGACCAATCAGCATTCAGCATCCAACGCATGCCCTGATTAGAGAAAATCCCAGCCACTGAACAGCTCCTTCCTGGTTCTTGTAAGACATCAGGCGAAAACTGAGCCCCGACATTTCGTGGTGGTCCCTAACTTGTCTGTTGCATGGTCCTTGGTCCTTTACTTTCATATTAAATATTTTTTTTGCTTAGCAGCAGCACACATCGTCCCACTTCTTCCCCTGTCCAATTTTCTGTTTATCTGAAAAGCCAGATTTCAGTATGTGCAGTGTATTGAGGGGATAGACAGCATTCAATCATCCACATCCCACTCAATACATGTCGCTCAGGAAGGGGGAGGAAGAGTGCCCTTCACATTAGGACGGCTGTGTGTGTACATGATGATGAGTTAAGGTGAGCTGGCTGTTAATAATTGTGCCTTGCAACTTGGGAAAGTTGCTGTGGGACTTTAGTGCGCATTTTCTTCCCTTATTATATAGTCCTAGAAACTTATGTACCATCGAATCTTAAGCTTGCCCTGCTCTGTTTAAATCTGACCTGCATAAACAGGTGGAAATGTCAGTGCTGTTGGTTAAGGAGGGGTCAGACCATGTACATATTTTCTCATTTTGCACAATAAGTCTCCTTTCGTTGAATAAATGTGGTTGGAGGACTGATTAATTAGGTAACCACGACTCTTAATATCCTATTTCCAAAGCACTTATCAGTTAATAATTGGTATGCTAATTTTGCCCCAACCAATCCAGATCTTATTTAACATTTGAAAGCTACCATCAGATTGGTTAGAGCAAAATTAGCAACTTTTTAAACAATAAGACTTTTGTGATCTCCCTGCTAGTAGAGTATGTCTGCAAGAATTTCTAAACTGTAAGAAAATGGTGTCTGTGTGACACCGAGTGGGTGTTACGATGACTGAGTGTGTGTGCGTGACTGAGAGTGTTTGTGCGTGCTGAGAGTGTGTCTGCGTACAGAGAGTGTGTGTGCGTGACTGAGCGTGTTTTTTTTGTTTTTGTCGTGAATGTAGAGTGTGTCTGCTTTGACAAAGATCTGCATTAAAATTAAGTAAATGATATAGAAACGTTTCATTTTTACTGTTTAGACCTATCTGTCTCTGTTTTCTTCTACTTTAGTTGTATTTTATATTATTGAAAGCGTTTTGACCAAAATATTGAACTAAATGACTTTCTGAAATTTGGCCTAAATATCTTTAAGCTGGTGTACTATAGAATTTTAACCAGTTTGCTCTACTAAAGCATAGACTTTGCTGAGATCTGTTTTTTAATTATATTTTTTTCACTAAAGATGTGTTTGAAGATTGTTTGAAGGAATTTCATATGGTTAGGGCCAGTGTTTGGTTTTTTAGATTAAGGCACGTTAGGTTTGTTAGGCTCTGCTAAAAGATCTTACCTTGACGTGGTGGCAGGCTTCACACATCCTTTTAGCCAACAGTCTTTAATTCTACAGAAATAGGTAAGGATTTCTAATGTAATGTAGTTTGCACCACATATGTTTTTATGTGTATAATAAATGGAGAACGTATAAATCATTTTCCCCAAAAATAACAATAATCAACATTTTACCACCCCCCCATGCGACGAAGCATCCACTGGTAATGGCCATAATTGCCATAAATGCGTAATGATTGCTGTGTATATCGCTGGATCGATAGGGGAGAAAAGCTGGCGATCGTCAATCTATGTCATACAACACGATCATTGCATCTATGTCCACCCGTTTAGGGCACTTCGTTACTTCATGAGAGTCGCAGCACATGCTGTCAGGGAGGGTGACACATTCATGACTGCGCTACAATCCCTTCTAAAAGCGCATGCGATTTAGCTTTTTTGCAAAACGTTTGCGCTGTTTATTAAGTAAAAAATGAGCGAATCTAATCACAGAATATACGCACTGACAAAATGGTGCCCCAAATGCAGCTTTATCCAGGTGCCTTTGGCAATTTTCAGAAATGAATGTTTTGCTCAACTTCACTACATCACTGAGTGAAGTTCTGTTTCAAAAAAAAAGTTTTTTTGGCTTTGTGTAGAAACCATTTCAATGTTTTTTCTGTAGTATCTTACAATAATTTATGTCCTTGTTAGGTACTTTTTCTGTTCAACAAATTTTTTTGGTCCTATTGTAAGGCCAGATTGTACTTTTACAATATGTTGACTTATCTTCGGCAAAACTGTATCACAGTGTACACTGCTTGACAATATCTAATGTGGGCTTTATCCCTTACCTTTGTTATACTGCAAACGGGAATCTAAGGACATGAGGACTGTGTTGTGGTAACAGGGGACAAACCAAAACATGTATATTGATTTTTCTCTTAGATTGTTCAATATTCTCTTCTCCTTGGTACATCATGGACAGAATTTTTATTAACAATCACTTAAGAAAACCAGGCACATCATTTATTGAAGGAACAAGTTTCATCCACAAATATCTTAGAAGATTCCCCTCAAACCTTTTCTTTCTACTCTAACACTTCACCAATGCTCCCATGTTGGTTATACTCTCCCTACTCCGCTCTTGTTGTGACTGGTGCGATATGGCTGTCATTCATTGGCTGTGACCATCACATTGCTATGACTAGGAAGAAGAGATGGACACATGTGGGATCGTCTGTTTGTTAAGGGATAGCTTTCACGTTGAAATGTGACCTGTATTCCTTAATGTATTGATTGAAGACCAAGGTTAAGGAACATGCCTTACATTGCGTTTTTTCTTCAATCATTGAACCAGGAGTAACAGACAAGGTAAGAAGATATTTACCTTATCACGGATCCACAAATGCTTGAGCGCTTGAAATTATGATGCTTCTGTTCAAAGATCACTTTTCGAGTGAAATCTCCTTTAAATAACCTCAGCATGGGAGCATTGGAGAAGAAGATTAAGAACAAATGTCTGGTGTTTTAGGGGGTTGTCCTTCTAAATATGTTAAGTTTTTTGGTGGGCTGGATTTACCCTTTAAACAGTGATCTAAGAAAGAACAAGGGCTCATTGAAGTGTGGAGTTGACACTTTTTTAGTTAATCAGTGGAATTGCACACATATATGGTTTTGGATCTTGGAGTTCTGCTCCCAAACTACAGCAGCATTTTACCACCAAAGGTCTCAACTCAACAGTCAAAATATTAAAATGTACCATACATCCCTAATAGAAGAGATCTAGTTGTAAATTTAGGCTCAATGTTAAGCAGAAATTGCATAATTGTCATATTTTGTTAATACACACAAACAATCCCTAAGAAAACCTCCATGTAAAGAATATAAACTGTGTTAAACCATGCATTTAAAAACCAGAGGCAATTCATATACTTAAGCTGGGTAACACATTACCTTTTTTGGAAATATGTAAGTCTAAAACAAAAACTTTTAGCGTTGGCATTGGAAACGGTCAATATGAACTAAAATTTTCCTTTGGCCCCTTGTTATAAATTAGAGGGACTCGTCAACAATCTGGTTAGGTGTATGCCAGCCCAAAGTGATCTCTTTATACTTTATATAGCGAGGAAACTTGTGACTGTAGCGACAACTTTCTCTAAGATGCCAGAATCTGTATATACTTTATGTTTGTCTTCTTTAAAAGATTAGTACTGTGCGTACCTGCTTTAGGGGCTTATTTTGACGTTTTGCCATGGGGGTACCCCACGATCAGCTGTAATTTTCCTGACATACCTGATAGCCCTTGTCTAATCCAGCTGACCAAGATCGGTCATGGCCGCCACAATACAACCATACATTTTTTGATGTTAAGCATTAATATATTGACCATGAAATATTGTCATTTAATGTATGTTATCAAAAGGAAAGTGCATGGGTTAAACTTTATTTTAAAACAACTTCCCTGGAATAAGAATAATAAGTCCACACTATTGTGGCTTAATTCTAGGAAGAGGAATGGAACAAAGAGAATTGCATTTAAATCTTTAAGTCAAAGGGAAAAGAATGGCCTTTAGGACAAACATTTTTTAATTGTAAGAATATATTAATTTTGTATATTAATAGTAAGAAAACTGTTATGTTCTGGGCCTCTCAAGTGGTAAGGCTTTCAGAAGGTAGTGTCGCAATCTCCACGGAATTGAAAACATTATGTCATTAACTTATTTTATTAAACAGTGCAGTCTAACTAAATGGCCTTGCTGTGACACTACAATAAACATGTCAGAGGACACACAGACACGGTCTCGACTACTAACTTCCGGGAAATGGAGTAGCAATAGGGGCCAGACAGGCGGCTGCTTCTGCTGTGGTTTTGGAGATGGCAGGTTCATTGCATAGTTTAAAAACAAAAGCTGAATGAGTTTCTAAAAACTAAATTTGCACGTTATTGGAGTTGATCCAGGGATTTTTCCGATTGCCGCTTTTTCAAGAAGGATTTTTTTCCCCCTTCATAATGTTTTGGTTTTTTGGTTTTTTTTTTGCATTTCTCTGGATCACTGTTTGCCAGTAAATGTGAGAATTGATCAGTAGGTTGGACTAGATGAATATATGTCTTTATTCACCTTCAATATTATACTAATGGTTAACACGTGGCAGCAGTTTTGGGAGGCATCCGGCGCAGTTTAACTGCTATCACATATTTGTAGAATACAGGAAAAATATTTGCACAAGCAAAGTTTTGCACCTTTTATTTAATAAACCTCTTAGAATTAAAGTCAATAGACTCTGTGGGGCTGATTCTCTAGAGTAACCAAGGTAGACTTGCACTCCAAAAAGTGACCGGTTTTGTAAGCCAAACATCAACCAAATCATACATACAACGTTCGAGGGTAACACCCCCTGATGAGTGCTCAACATACAGGCCAGTGTATCTGGCCTGTATGTTGAGCACTCCATAAATGAAAATTTGCTGTTACTGTTTCTCGAGTGGTGGCCTCCCTGCATGTTCTATACTAATTAAAGATGCCCCTGGGATCATATAAAATTGACCATAGTTAGAAGAGTCAAACTACAAGTTTGTGCTGAAATATGCTAATGTGTCATTTTATTATTTTACAAAAGTGCAAATGCTTTTTCTTTTATCAGAAAAAGAGAAAAATTGTGTGACTGCAAAATTAAAACACCCTAAAAAAACAGTGGATCAAATAACTGTCTGTTTTGCTGAACACCAAAAGTGTCTGGTTTGCTATATTCCCTGGTTACCTGGGAAGGTTTATAAAAGAATATTTTAATAGCAAGAGTATAATATCAGAGTAGAATACTTAAGCATGTCTGACCTGCAGGCATAGGAAAATGGACTGAAAAACGATCAGGTAATTCACAAAGTATTATACACAATGTTTGCCAAATAATACTGAAAATAGATGTACTATTGTTTTCACAGTGGTATTTTTATAATTATATGCAGTTGTCTTCATGCTGTTTTTATTGTTCTTATCCTTATTATTATTTATTAGACAGTAGTGTTGGTATTATGTCAAAACCACCTAATCTTGACCTTTTCTGATTTCTCCTTGTTATGAAACACTGTTCATATTTTTGATTAATAGATAGCAATACACTTACCAGATATATGGCTGTAACACTGGTTTGCAAAAAGTTTTCATTTTTTAAGAACTGATCATATCAGAGATGAACAAAGCTGTTTGAGTTCCGTTGAACTTATTCAAGCTAAAATCCAATTCTAAATTAAGTAATAAGTATTTTTTGAGTTTTGTATATGTATGGGTCACCAGCAGTTTATGTAAAAACCTTTACTCATTACTGTTGGCTGCATGATTAGGTTTTTTCCACTTTTTAAGATTGTTAACAAGAAATTTTAATAGTAGTAATAGGCTTGTAACCAATGAAATGATCACTCAACGGTTTGAAAAAAAATCTGAATATTACAGCTGCTCTTATAATCTTGTTTCATGTCATTAGAAACCCCCTTCTTTTTATCCTAGAGTTTTTTTGATTTGAAGTTCCTTATAAGACATAATACATTCTCTTTGACTGAATTTGTATTTGATTAGTGATGGATGTAGAGTCTAGTATATTTTTATGAAATCTAAACTCTGTTACAACATAATAGTACTATCTATCTCCTTCTCAGTGCTTCATTTAGGCTTCTCATCAACTAATTAAAAAAGAGAAAAAATATTTTGAGTATCTTTTTGATGTAATTTCCATCAAGTGGTTATGACAGTGTGTATTTTATGAACTATTGTGAAGTGACAATGGTATGTAATGTGAGCAGTTTTAAACAGTTTTTCAGCACCCTGGATAGCAACACAAAAACCATTTATTGCTTTTCAAAAACTATGCTGTACGTGTGAAAGCAACATTTAATAAATTGATAGTCATTTTTTCTATCCAGAAAAGAAGATTGCACCCCTGCTGTGTTGATGCAATTGAAATGTTTACACAAAAGGGGGCTGTGGGAGCACTCCGTGGCAAAATTACTTTTATAACAAATAGTGGAAGTGCTACGATCTGA
The DNA here is from genome assembly GCA_019447015.1 of Hymenochirus boettgeri. Taxonomy (NCBI): domain Eukaryota; kingdom Metazoa; phylum Chordata; class Amphibia; order Anura; family Pipidae; genus Hymenochirus; species Hymenochirus boettgeri. Next base: position 181,358,378 of record CM033471.1, read on the forward strand.
CCAAAACTTAGAACAAACAAAAAAAGGAGATTAGAACAACAAAAAAAGAATGTGCTTGAATCATCTCTTTTTTTTGTTTGTTCTAATGTTTTGGTCATATCAGTAGCACTTCCACTGTTTGTTATAAATTTTGCCACAGAGTGCTCCCACAGCCCCCCGTTTGTGGATATATTGTAGCAGAGTTTCTCTGCAGGAAGATTGACCAAGCTGATTGGTAGTAGACCCCCAACATGTCCCGTTTAAATTGGAGGTCTTATGCCTTGAATACTAACATTGGATGAGAGGCCTCTTCCCTCCTGTTTAAAAGCCAGTAGGCGGTGGGAAGTGTTAGCCTGTAATACTAATCCATGCAAGGTCAGGGAACAAACTATCCCAAGAAAATGCAACCACGCAGGGAGTGTCCAGTGCCCGCTTCTTTAAGGAAATAACATAAATTAATGAGAATTTAACCATTCCAGAAATCACTACGATAACTGCTGCCATTTTTTCATATCCCATTTCCCCAACACCTTTCACTATTAGAATAACTGAAATATTTATTTGGCTATGTGATCTGGACTATTTATTTAAAATGGTATGTGCACTGAAAAAATTACTTTTGCCTTATCTTAATCTATAATTAAAAAATGCAAGCAACACTTACTTGAAGTGTTTGCCTCTGCCTTCATCCAGTACTTGCTTTGTTCGTATCCCATTCCCTTTCTTAACGGAAACCTCTTTTATCAACCAGACTTCTGTGAAGTCAAGCATGCTTAGCACTGGGAAGGGAATGTGACAAACTGTTTATTTGATGGGGTGGTTGTAATGTTTATGGCCTGGCCTGAGTGTGCCACTGCAGATTTGTAGTTTATCAAACAACTGGAGTGTAAAGGAATGGGGGGTTACCATTACTGGATTTGTGCTATTACTGTATGGGGCTACTTATATAATTACTGTATGGAACCACTGCATGGGATTACTGTATGGGATTCTCTGTCCATTTAAAGGGCAACTTAAGCCTCAAAACAATACGAATCAAAAGTCAGGGGTCATAATTTCTAACCCTTGTCTTATAGTCGAGTAAGTCAGTTTTCACTCAATTTTTAGGTAAAATAGGTACCCCTCGCCTTAAACTCGATCGACTTATCTTATATAGTATATATGGTGTACCCTGAAAAACTATTCTAGGTGTAGCAATGGTTTCTATTCCTAGGTTGTTCACTTGGATTTTATTGATACAATTGTGGCCTTTTATAATTCAGTTTACTTACTACTTTCTTTTAAATAATTTATATTTTGGTTTAACTGTGGATTTTTTAGTATTTTACTTACTTACAATTATTTTCTTAATCAGTCAAAATCTAGTTTTCTTTTCTACAGCTATGTGAGGCATTCATAGAAACATTCTTTCAAAATATCATTCTACCAGTCTGTCTAGTCAAAATGTAACAAAGCTATTTAAATGGATCTGAATTATTATATATATTGTTTCATTAACCCAATTAACACCCTATCAAATATCCTATATTAAATGTATAAATCTTGAAAATGTATCTCCCTTGAATGCATAGAAAGGTGTATGTAGTAATTTCACGGGTGAAAAGACTTACAGCTCATTATCTTGTTCAGATTATTTTGATGTTGGAAGTGAAGGACATAATCAAAGTCACCAGATAAACAAAAGTTATTTTCATTAATGTCAAAAAATGTCATTCTACACATATAGTTTTGATGGTTTTTTATACTGGGCCCCAGTACAGATGAACATTTGGTCTTTGACAGCTACTTGCACATTCATTGAGTCCTACAATATCATTAAGATAAATTGAGATTAGGATTTGATTGTATCTTTCTTTGACAAAGGTGGGACATACATATAACTGTTCTCTCCCTAAACAAGGCTTATTAGTGAGAAAACTTGTAAAAGGAAGCATGCTTAATCTTATATCTTTAAAGGGCATGTCCACCCCCAAAACTATAATCCCCCCCAACTACTGGCCCCACCATGTAGTGTAGTGTAATCCTTACCTCACATCCCAGCTCCATAGGTTCCCCTGTAAACCCCCCCCCCCCAAAGTCTCAAAACTAACCACCCAGGAGGATAGCGGTCTCTGCCTGCTATCTAGCCTCCGGTAGATATTTGCCATGCACACTGCAGCCCTTCTCCCCCCTCCCTCTCCCTCCCTCTCCCTCCCTCTCCCTCCCCCTAGCGCAAAACCCCCTTAATATGCTGCTCCCCCATGTCCCCCAGCCCCAACCGCATATTTTTTTTCAAAAAGCTCCCCAAACTCTTATTTACCTCCCGCTTTCCTCCGTCTGCAACTGAATGACCTGGCAGCCATGTCCGTGATTGGCTGCCGCTCATGCCAATCACGACACAAACGACTGCCGGTCCCGCCCCTCTGCTTGCATTCTCGCAAGCAGAGGTCCGCAGTGCGGCGGGGAACGAGGGAGGTAAGTAGAGTTTTGGGGGGCTTTCTGAAAAATATTATGCGGTTGGGGCTGGGGACATGGGGGAGCGCATATTAAAATCATGTTTAAGGGTGGACATACCCTTTAATATATGTATAACATATTAGGTATTATTGTAGCAAACTTGTTTGTTATAACTTTTGGTTTCCTATACATTTCATATTTTGTTGTTTCAGTGCATTTATAAGTACCAAGTGAAAAAATGTTACAAGAATTAAAAGGGCACAATCTACCCCTCAAATTTAAATTGTATATAGGTAAATCACCCCCAAAAATCACAATAGGCAGTCTAAAGCTGACACTGTAGGACTAAGCAACATTATGATTGAACTTTAAAGTATAATTGAAAAGTATCATATGATTTTTGGAGCACAAATATATAAATTGTATTAAGTCTTTGCAATGAAACCGCTAACGTAATCTAAAACCTAAATCCGATAGTTTGCACTTTTTTTAAGACCTGTGTACTAAATAATGTAATAGACTTTCACTTGTCACTTGACAGTACGACCTGAATATAATTTTCATAATAATCATATTGATTACAGCTTGAAGTAAGGTCAGTCATTAGGAAGCACACTTATATTCTGACATTTTAGCTCAATTATCTAGCTTTACTATGAGTTTCTATGATGCAAGCATTTTCCCTTCTAAATGGCATTTGGGAATTTTATACATTCTTCTCTGCATGCTTATAAATGACATTTATATAAAAATGCACTTACTCACTTGGAGTATTACGAACAGTAATCAATATTTTAAATTGGTTAAATTGAATTATATTTTCTTTGTAAAGCATAAAAAAGAGGTCAAACACACATAGTAAAGAAAGATCCTGCATTGGGTTTCTAGTGGTCTTCTTTCCCTCTTGTTTGAATAAGCTAGAAAACTTTTATTTTATTGCCAATGATTGTGTCGTTTTTTGCATCTAATGAATATGCTCGCTAAAGCTGAACAAGAGCAGGTGTGCCATAGTCAGGATTAGAGATGGCTGTTACTCACCAGTTTTTGTGAAAATCTTGAAGATCTGAAAACGGAACGAATTTTCGATTATTATTGATTGCTAACGCTATTTTCGAAATTATGGAAAATAGCCGTGAACATTTGATACCCCTTAAAGGTACGATCAGTGAATATTGAGTTTCCAATTGTATTTTCGAGGGTTATCGAATCTTCAAGGCTATTTGCAATTATCCTCGAATGTTCGACAATTATAGAAAATAGCCTCCGAAGTCCCAAAATCCGGATTCAGACGGATCATTTGGATTTCGGAACTGAGGGTTCCGTGTCGGATCCGGGTCCAGTCCTGACCGGATGATGATTTTATAGGTTTGATGATTGTAGGTTGAACAACAAAAAAACATAAAACACATTTTAAACAAGACTGGAGAGTGCATTTTTTAGGGAAGTATTGTCAACAATCTAAGAGGTAAACCCCACTGTTGAAAACCAGCTGGGAGATTTACCTGGAGCTGCTATTGCCATCTAGTATTCCATTTTGTGACTCTCATCTTTTTAATATTCTACATTAATAGGACCCTTTGGATATTACCCATGCCAACATGATTCCATAGACAATCTAGAAAGTACATCTTTGCAACGTTAATTTTCTATAGTCCTGCAAAAAAGAAAATATCATCTTCAGATGAGGAATAGGGTTATTTACAGTAAAAGAACAATGAAGGAGATTCAGATGATGATGTGCCAGCAGGCTTTGTTAGATAGTTTCAAAAAAGGAATGAATGTCTTTTTAGAATTAAACAAAAGTAGCTGGTATTACATACAGTTACTGGTATTTCATAAAGTTACTGGTATTACATAAAGTTGCTGTATTACATAAAGTATGTATGTATGTATAGTTTTATTTATAAAAACATGCTGGTGTTTACATTAAGTAGCTGGTATTACATAAAGTTACTGGTATTACATAAAGTCACTGGTAGTGCATACGTTACTGATATTACATACAGTTACTGGTATTACATAGAGTAGCTTGGTATACATACAGCTACTGGTATTACATAGACTAGCTGGTATTACATAAAGTTACTGGTATTACATAAAGTTATTGGTATTATATAGAGTAGCTGGTATTACATAATCCCTACTGGTATTACATAAAAGTGTACTAAGTTAGGTATACATAAGTTATGTCATTAAATAAGCTGGTTATTAACATAAAGTTACTAGATTCACATAGAAGACGCTAGTATTACATAAATTTACTGGTATTACATAAAACTGACTGGTATTACATAAAGTTTGGTATTACATAGTGAGTAAGCGGCATTACATAAGTTACTGGTATTACATAAAGTTACTGGTATTACATAAAGTTATTGGTATTACATAGAGTAGCTGGTATTACATAAAGCTACTGCTATTACATAAAGTTACTAGATTACATAGAGTATCTAGTATTACATAAAGTTACTGGTATTACATAAATTTACTGGTATTACATATAGTAGCTGGTATTACATAAATTTACTGGTATTACATAAAGCTGCTGGTATTACATAAAGTTATTGGTATTACATAGAGTAGCTGGCATTACATAAAGTTACTGGTATTACATAAAGTTACTAGAGTACATAGAGTAGCTGGAATTACATTAATTTACTGGTATTACATAAGTTTACTAGTTTTACATAGGTAGCTGGAATTACATAATTTACTGGTATTACATAGTTACCATTTACATAAAGTTATTGGTATTACTAGAGTAGCTGGATTAACATAAAGTTACTGGTATTACATAAAGTTCTGGTATTACATATAGTTACTGGTATTACATAAAGTTACTAGATACACATACAGTAGCTGGTATTACATAAAGTTATTGGTATTACATAAAGGTTTATGGTATTCATAAAGTTCAAATACGTATAAGTAGCCCATATCACACAATCCCCAAGTGGGTGCAAAAATGTCCAAATTCCCCTACTCCACAGGGAAATAGGTCAATAACTAGATACAAGGTGGACTGCATCCAAATAGAATGTTTTATTCAAAGCAAACATCAAACAGCAAATACGACGTTTCGAGGGAACCTGATAGGGGGTATCCCTCGAAACGTCGTATTTTGCTGTTTGATGTTTGGCTTTGAATAAAACGTTCTATTTTGGAGTGCAGTCACCTTGTATCTATGTTATTACATAAAGTTACTGGTATTACATAAGTATTGGTATTACATAGAGTAGCTGATATTACATAAAATTACTGGTATCACATAAGGTTACTAGATTACATAGAGTAGCTGGTATTCATAAGGTTTCTAGATTACATAGAGTAGCTTGGTATTACATAAATTACTGGTATTACATAAAGTTGTTTGCTATTGCTGGTATTTACATAAAGTTATTGGTATTACATAGAAGTAGCTGGCATTACTAAATTACGGTATACTAAAGTAACTAGATTCATAGATAGCTGGAATTACATAAATTTACTGGTATACATAAAGTTACTAGTTTACATAGAATAGCTGGTATTACATAAAGTTACTCATATTACATAAAGTTATTGGTATTACATAGAGTAGCTGGTATTACATAAAGTTACTGGTATTACATAAAGTTACTGGTATTGCATAAAATTATTGGTATTACATATAGTAGCTTGGCATTACATAATTTATTGGTATTACATAAAGTAGCTGGTATTACATAAATTTACTAGATTACATAGAGTAAACTGGTATTACATAGATTTACTGGTATTACATAAAGTTATTGGTATCATAAATTATTGGTATTACATAAAGTGTATGCATTACATAAGTTACTGGTATTACATAAAGTTACTAATTACATAGAGTAGCTGGTATTACATATATTTACTGTATTACATAAGTTACTCATATTACATAAATTATTGGTATTACATAATGTAGCTGGTATTACATAAAGTTATTGGTATTACATAGAGTAGGTGTGTAATACATAAAGTTACTGCTATTACATAAAGTTATTGTTATTACATAGAGTAGCTGGTATTACATAAAGTTACTGCTATTACATAAAGTTTTGGTATTACATAGAGTAGCTGGTATTACATAAAGTTACTGCTATTACATAAAGTTATTGGTATTACATAGAGTAGCTGGCATTACATAAAGTTTACTGCTATTACATAAAGTTATTGGTATTACATAGAGTAGCTGGCATTACATAAAGTTACTGCTCATTACATAAAGTTTATTGTTATTACATAGAGTAGCTGGCATTACATAACGTTACTGCTATTACATAAGTTATTGGTATTACATAAGTTATTGGTATTACATAGAGTAGCTGGTATTACATAAAGTTACTGCTATTACATAAAGTTATTGGTATTACATAGAGTAGCTGGCATTACATAAAGTTACTGCTATTACATAAAGTTATTGGTATTACATAAAGTTACTAGATTATATAGAGTAGCTGGTATTACATAAATTTACTGGTATTACATAAAGTTACTAGATTACATAGAGTAGCTGGTATTACATAAATTTACTGGTATTACATAAAGCTGCTGGTATTTACATAAAGTTATTGGTATTACATAGAGTAGCTGGCATACATAAAGTTACTGGTATTACATAAGAACTAGATTACATAGTAGCTGGAATTACATAAATTTATGGTATTACATAAAGTTACTAGTTTACATAGAATAGCTGGTATTACATAAAGTTACTCAATTCATAAAGTATTGGTATTACATAGAGTAAGCTGGTATTCATAAGTTACTGGTATACATAAAGTACTGGTATTGCAAAATTATTGGTATTACATATAGTAGCTGGCATTACATAAGTTTATTGGTATTACATAAAGTAGCTGGTATTACATAAATTTACTAGATTACATAGATAACGGGTATTACATAGATTTACTGGTATTACATAAAGTTATTGGTATTACATAAAGTTATTGGTATTACATAGAGTAGCTGGCATTACATAAAGTACTGGTATTTACATAAAGTTACTAGATTACAGAGTAGCTGGTATTACATATATTTTACTGGTATTACATAAGTTACTCATATTACATAAAGTTATTGGTATTACATATATGTAGCTGGTATTACATAAAGTTATTGTTATTACATAGAGTCTGTGTAATACATAAATTTACTGCTATTACATAAAGTTTTGTTATTACATAAGTCGCTGGTATTACTAAAGTTACTGCTATTACAATAAAAGTTATTGGTATTACTATGAGTACTGTATACATAAAGTTACATCTGCTATTACATAAATGTTATTGGTATTACATAGAGTCTGGCATTACATAAAGTTTACTGCTATTACATAAAGTTATTGGTATTACATAGAGTATAGCTGGCATTACATAAAAGTTACTGCTTTACATAAGTTATTGGTATTACAAGAGTAGCTGGTATTACAGTAAGTTACTGCTATTACATAAAGTTATTGGTATTACATAGAGTAAGCTGGCATTACATAAAGTTACTGCTATTACAATAAAGTTATTGGTAATTACATAGAGTATGCTGGCATTACATAAAGTTACTGCTATTACATAAGTTATGTATTACATAGAGTAGCTGTATTACATACAAGTTACTGCTATTACATAAAGTTATTGGTATTACTAGAGTAGCTGGGTAATACATAAAGTTACTGCTATTACATAAAGTTATTGGTATTACATAGAGTAGCGGCATTACATAAAGTACTCTATTACATAAAGTTTTGGTATTACATGAGTAGCTGGCATTACATAAAGTTACTGCTATTACATAAATTTATTGGTATTAATAACGTTACTGCTTACATTATAAAGTTCTTGGTATTACATAAAGTTATTGGTTATTACATAGAGTAGCTGGTACATACATAAAGTTACTGGCTATTACTAAAGTTATTGTGTATTACAAGAGTAGCTGGTATTACATAAATTTAATGTCATAGTACTGCATACTAAGTTACTGCTATTACATAAAGTTTTGTATTACTAGTGTAAAGCTCTGGCATTACATAAAGTTTACTTCTATTACATAAAGGTATTAAAGTTATTGGTATTTACATAGAGTAAAAGCTGGCATTTACATAAAGTTACTGCTATTACAATAAAGTTCTTGGTATTACATAGATTAGCTGGCATTACATAACTTTACTGCATTTCCATAAAGTTTATTGGTATTACATATAGAGTAGTCTGGTATTGGACTAAAGTTTTGGTATTACATAAAGTTATTGGTATTACATAGAGATAGCTGGCAAAAATTACATAAGTTACTGCTATTACATAAAGTTATTGGTATTACATAGAGTAGCTTGGCATTACATAAAGTTACTGGCTATTACATAAGTTATTGGTATACATAGAGTGCTGATACATAAAGTTACTGCTATTACAAGTATTGGTATTTATAAATATGTATCCTAGAGTAAGCTTGCATTTACGATACAAACTACATACAGTTACTGTATTACATAAGTTTAGGTATTACATAAAAGTTATTGGTATTACATAGAGTAGCTGGATTACATAAAGTTACTGCTAATTACATACAAGTTATTGGTATTACATAAGTTAGCTGCTATTACATAAAGTTACTGCTTATTACATAAAGTTATTGGTATTACATAGTAGCTGGCAATACATAAAGTTACTGCTATTACAATAAAGTTATATTGGTATTACAGAGTAAGCTGCAATTACATAAGTTACTGCTATTACATAAATTTTGGTAGTCAGTAGGTAGCTGGCATTACATAACGTTACTGCTATTCATAAAGTTATTGGTATTACATAAGTAGCTGGCATTACATAAAGTTACTGCTATTACATAAAGTTATTGGTATTACATACGTTATAGCATTACATAAGTTATTTGTATTACATAAAGTTTGGATTACATAGAGTACTGGGTCCATACATAAAGTTCTGCTATTACATACAGTTATTGGTATTAACATAAAGTTACTTACTGATACTAGATCGCTGGTTACTGACCTTCTTTATGTATTACATAAAGTTACTCATATTACATAAAGTTATTGGTATTACCTAATGTTAGCTGGTAATTACATAAAGTTTATGTTATTACATAGAGTAGCTGGTCATTACATAAGTTACTGCATTACATAAAGTTATTTGGTATACATAGAGTAGCTGCTATTACATAAAGTTAACTGCTATTACATAAAGTTATTGGTATTTTACCATAGAGTAGCTGGCATTACATAAAGTTACTGCTATGACATAAAGTTATTGGTATTACATAGAGTAGCTGGCATTACATAAAGTTACTGCTATTACATAAATTATTGGTATTACATAGAGTTAGCTGTATTACATAAGTTTTTGGGTTCCATAAGTTATTGGTATTACATAGAGTAGCTGGCATACATAAAGTTTACTGCTATTACATAAAGTTATTGGGTACATAGAGTATCTGGCATTACATAAAGTTACTACTGCTATTACATAAAGTTATTGTATTACATAGAGTAGCTGGTATTACATAAGTTACTGCTATTCATAAAGTTATTGGTATTACTAGAGTAGCTGGGTAAATACATAAAGTTACTGCTATTACATAAGTTATTGGTATTACATAGAGTAGCTGCAGTACATAAGTTTGTACTGCTATTAATAAATTATTGTGTATTACATAGAGTAGCTGGCATTACATAAAGTTACTGCTATTACATAAATTTATTGGTATTACATAACGTTACTCTGTCTATTACATAAAGTTATTGGTATTACAATAAGTTTAATATGGTCTTACTAAGTACTTATATGTTACTGCTATTACATAAAGTTATGGGTATTACTAGAGTACTGGATTACATAAAGTTACTGCTATTACATAAAGTTATTGGTATTACATAAGTTAGCTGGCATTAACATAAAGTTACTGCTATTACATAAAGTTATTGGTATTACATAGATTAGCGAGGCATTACATAAAGTTACTGCTATTACATAAAGTTATTGGTATTCCATAGAGTAGCTGGCATTACATAAAGTTACTGCTATTACATAAAGTTATTGTATTACATAGAGTAGCTGGTATTACATAAAGTTATTGTATTACATAAAGTTATTGGTATTACATAGAGTATCTGGCATTACATAAAGTTACTGCTATTACATAAGTTATGGTATTCCATAGAGTAGCTGGCTTACAGAAGTATTGGTATTACATAAGTTATTGGTATTACATAGAGTAGCTGGCATTACATAAAGTTACTGCTATTACATAAGTTATGGTATTACATAAAGTATTGGTATTACATAGAGTAGCTGGCATTACATACGTTACTGGCGTATTACATAATTAGTGGTATTACTGTTATTGTATTACTAGAGTAGCTGGCAATTACATAAAGTTACTGCTATTACATAAAGTTATTGGTATTACATAGAGTAGCTGGCATTACATAAAGTTACTGCTATTACATAAGTTATTGGTTTAACATAGAGTAGCTGGCATTACTAAAGTTACTGCTATTACATAAAGTTATTGTATTACATAACGTTACTCTGGCTTTACATAATTATTTGTATTACATAAAGTTATGGTATTACATGAGTAGCTGGTATCATAAGTTACGTCTATTACATAAAGTTATTGGTATTACATAAGTAGCTGGTACTTACTAAAGTTACTGCTATGCCATAAAGTTATTGGTATTACATAAAGTAGCTGGCATTACATAAAGTTACTGCTATTACATAAAGTTTCTGTATTACATAGAGTTAGCTGCTATCATAATTACTGCTATTAACATAAAGTTATTGTTATTACATAGAGTAGCTGGTATTACATAAGTTTACTGCTATTACATAAAGTTATTGGTATTACATAGAGTAGCTGGCATTACATTAAAGTTACTGCTATTACATAAGTTATTGGTATTACATAGAGTAGCTGGCATTACATAAGTTTACTGCTATTACATAAAGTTATTGGTATTCCATAGAGTAGCTGCATTACATAAGTTACTGCTATTTAATAAGTTTTGTATTACATGAGTAGCTGGGTATACATAGTACTGCTATTACTAAAGTATTGTTATTACATAAGTAGCTGTATTACTAAAGTTACTGCTATTACATAATATTGTATTACATAAGTACTGGCATTACATAAGTTCTGCTATTACATAAGTTATTGGTATTACTGAGTAGTGGCATTACAAAAGTTCTGCTATTACAGTACATAAATCCAGGTATTTTCTGACTGCCAGTTAGTAGTAGGAAGGACGTACTTAAATATAAAGGCATCAACTCTCCATGTCTATACAAGTCATTTCATGGTGTTTACTAAATCTAAATATTATCCGCGCAGTAAGTCCATATTTTTTCTTTCAATCTATTAGTAATTTACCTAGGTAATGTTTTTCTTCTTTCTTTCAGAATGTATATACTATGTTAAATGATCTTGGTGTTTGTAAATCACTCACTCTTTTATTTACATTTATAAGTGCAGTACCATTAATTGTTGTTAATGGAAGACTAGTAGACTGTGTAAATAAATCGGTTTTTAACTGCTAGACTTTCCTCTATTTAACCCGTACTTAATAAAATATGGGATATAGTTTTGGACTCTGTATCCTTGGCCATGATTTGCACAAAAATTTCCTTATTCTGATTTAATTTTATTTTGTTTTTTTCCCCCCTGCCCCCTTTTATATTCCATACTTATATGTATTGGGTTAAATAACAAAACCAGAAGCCAATAGAGGATTGAGGGGGCTACTAAATGTAAATAACAAAATCATAAGAATGAAATTTCCAGTTAGACATGTATATACAGAAGTAATGACTTAGCATGAATCAACAACATTAATAAATAATTTACAGAGGAAATAAATCCATAATAACCCAAATATCAAAGTAATGCGCTTCCTACCATGTTTTGCTGCTTAGTTGGTTGCGTTGGTGCAGCTTGTATACTAAATACGTAATACATGGTTGGCGATGGGTCCTTCCTGGGCATTAGCGACCTAGGCCAACTTCTAGCACTGCAAGGGTGTTAAGGCCCCATTCATTTTTTTTTCTTTTTAAGACAGAGATCCTTACTTACTCTGAGTTCAGGCTTTTCTGACATTTTTGAAGTTACTACTCAAGTTCACACAGAGATAGGTAGCCCAAATACTACTGCTCAATACAGTCACTCTGTAGTCTGTGACAGTACAAGGGGTATTTAACAACTAGCAGAATATATGCAAAGACTTATAGAAGAGATTGTTAAAGGGGGTAACTGTGGTCTCCAATCTTCAAACTCAGCAGAATTATATAAAAACCTTCCATCTACCTTCAAATAAAACCTAAATCACATCTCTATGATAAAGCTTGGTGAGAAGTTATTGCTGCAAAAATTCCGCACATATTACTTCCTGGTTGAAACTCTTCCTTCTGTTTTTAGCCATGTGTACCATGCTTTGCCTGCATTATAGGCTCCCCTTCATCACCCTGTCAATTTCGAAAAATACCTTGAACATTCAAAATAACGACCGGACCAGGGGGGCAAAACTTGAAAGTGCGCTACTATCTGTAAAAGGGGGTTGTATTTTCGCAATGTTCGAAGATGTTTTGAAAGTATTTGAAAAGCTCCTGTACTTCGCAAATCTTTGAAAATTCCGTTCCGTTTTCGGTGGCTTCAGATTTTGGGGTTTTCCCCGAGTCCGGACCAAAACGTAACAAAACTATGTGCATTTCGGCCATCTCTAGATCAGAACCATCCATGGGGCAGCATTTTAATTTTGCTTCGAATAAATTTCATATCCACATGTCTCTAAGTTAGTTAACTCCCTCCCTCTATCCCACTGGACAGGAACAAAATATCTATGGCTTCCCAACACTATCATATTCTTAGCTGTCCAAGTTAATAGGAAATGGTCTCTGTAAAAGTTGCCATGAAATGATGACTGGGAAACATCCTTAATGGTAAATGGAACATATTTCTGTTTGTCCCTCAACATCGTGGCCAGCTTTCACCAAGTGGTTAAATAGCACGTAACAAGACAAGCTATAATAGTTTTACAGTGAGAGTAATGATACCATGCAAATGGGTAAAATAGTGGCAAGCCCATGCTAACCAATGTATATAGTAGTATCAGGATTTTTGCACTCTTTTTGCATTGCCTGTGCCTATTTCCAAAACTTTGGTTTAATCAAGTGCAAGCGAGGCAATAAATTTTAGCGAGATTATTAAGGCTGTTTTTTTTGCTCTCCAATTAAGCCTTTTTGTTTTGGATAAAAGGCATCAAAAGCTCGTAACTTACTCTTGCATTCACACGATGCAATAATCACAAAGTGGTTACAAACACGTGAGAACAAGTGCAGGTCCATTTAGTTGGTTAGTTTTTGGGGTGGACATAACCGTTTAACAAAGTAACTGATGGATGGCCACAGCTCTTTGGCAAAGCTCTTTGTTATTGTTGAATCAAAATCAATTTTTTTTGTAATACTGATTAGTTTGTTTGAGGCATTTTTGGACTTTCTTAAAGATCTTCCTTGACCAAAATTTCTTATCTTCTCACTTCAACCGTCCAGTCGTCAACATAATAACCTCTTCTTGAAGTAGGGCTCTGCAACAACCAACCTTGTAAGATTGCTTAATTTTCTTAAACAGCTCCACAGCCTTGGGGAACTGAAGAAGAAAGCAATGTGACCATCTGTTGTGCCGAAAAGGGGAAACACTGCAAAAGGGCGAATAGTAGCGCAAGGCAATTTGCTGAAGAGTATTTGCACACGGTACTATTGGTCCTGTGGGCAATCCAAATATAGTGTGAAAAGAGAAGTAGTTACCGTCTTGCATTTTGTGGGCAGTCCCAAAATATTGATATGCAAGAAAAAGCCATTTCTGACCTCCGTTTAGTATGCTAGTCCGGTCTAAGTTTTTGTGTGGGTGACTAAGGGTAGTTGCACTTGTTAGCATTCCATACATCGGTATGCACACTAAGATTGTCAGAAAGAATAAGGTGGGGAACTAGATAAATTAAAAGGAATTTCTCTTTGATAACAGATGGAGACACTCTTTGTATGACGTCCTGAGATTTTTACGCTGGCAACTGTTGCTCTTTATTAAAACATACAAACAGGATTTTACCGAATCCTCAATCGCTGGGCCTCTCGGCATTTATATTTGTGTTTGTGCCTCTTGACAAACTGGTGTTATCCTTTGCCGAGATTTCTGTCCTGCTGCCATTAAAATTTGCGTAAAAATGCTTTGTCAACCACAATGATTAATAGGCTGTGTTGGTTGTCTGTAGTGATACTGCTCAGCCCGTGCAAAGAGAACACCCTAACTATATTGATAACATATTGATCCTCCAAATTCTACCTAATTGCCTTCCTAAAATGAGCACCATAGCTTCTTCTTGATACCGTGACTTCGGTTTTTTAATAATCTTATAATATCTTTTTATTGTCTAGAACATTGGCAGACCCTTCCATTCCATGACCTAGGGACAAACTTGCACAATCACAACACCCCAACCTTGTGTAAAAACTATTTTGCTTAGTTGTTTGCTTACTTCCACAAGCTTAATACTTCGTTGTTTAGGGACTCTGAAGGACTCATTTGTGCATATTAGGTACCAACACTAGAAAGAAATCATGCACATTTTCGCGTAGGCCCATACAATATCATTATGCTGTCACCTGGTATACATTATACACAAGGTTTTATCATGTACTGTACTGCCCAGTGGCAGATAATATTATTGTATGTGGGCCTAGGAATGTTGCATTGATTATCTTTTTGTTGTGTATAAATTTTGACCAGATCAGTAGCACTTCCGCAAACTTATTGTAACTTAGTGCTTCCCACAATCCTTGTATTGGTATGTATTTCGTTGCATATGGTCTTTCCAACCAGTAAGCAGTGTATAAAAAGCCATTCTCTCAATAAAATCGATCCAGGCCGGATTTACCCTCACAGAGGCCTGTAGGCCCAAATCCTGCCCCACCCTAAACCACACACCCGTTTTCTCTTTTTTGGGGAAAAATATGCTATAAAGGGGTTGGATTGCGGAAGACGATGGACAGCACCGCTCCTCCACCTCAGGCGCCCATAGGCATGGTGCCGTACTGTGCCTAACTTGCCTAATGGTAAAATCTTTTCTCTGTCTGGACACCATTTTACATATAAAGGTGAGAATTTTTGCGGTTGCATATAACTAAATATAACATTCCTTCTTTTCACTAGCTTGTCATGATGTGACCAATTCTCTGCCTGCCATAAAAAGCCCCCCCTCTCATCATGTTAAGCTTTTACCAATCTAAGCATTCACATCTACATACTAAAGTGCTCTAATAGTTTGTAAAATTAACTATAGTATGTAAGCTTAAAGGGCAAATGTGGTCTCCATAGTGTCCTAGCTTTTCTGGTTGTCAATTTATTCGGCTTTTAAGATACACTCAAAAGTCGCGATGAACAGTACCGTGTGTGACAGCACATTGGTGTGCTGTGGTATGAAGCCACCCCCAAAACTATCATGGCGAGATTTAATAAAGTTCTTAATCGTTTAAAAATGTGCTAATTTTTGCCCAACCATCAAATCTTATTTAACATTTGAAATCTCAACCATCTGATTGGTTTGGGCAAAATTAGCACAATTTAAACGATAAACCTTTGTATTTGTCTTATTGAATAACCCTGTTTATTTTTTTGATGCACTTAAAGGAAACTCCACCTTATAAGAACATCTTTTAGAAAGAATGGTCCTCTTTTAAAAATTGTTGTATATCATACCTTTGTCCTATAATCTTACTGTTGCCTGCTATGCTTCTGGATGCCTCTGGACACTGAGCAATTTTAGAACCAGTAGTGAGCTTGTACTGAGCCTGGGCATGCTCAGAAGAGGCCAGACAATGGGTTAACATTCAGTCATTGCGCTGTGATGTGCACCTGTCAAATCCATACTGTCCGTTGCTAGCAGGAGCAGAAATGGGGGCAACAGGACACTGTGCAGGAATTCCATAGTATACCTTGTACCTGCCAATTTTGAAACTTTTAACCACGGATTATTAGTTTTCTTTTCTAACCTTCATTTTTTCAATAGGGAGGGCCAGATGCTTCTTTTGGCACAAACAATAACATATCTTGTATTTATATATAGCAAAGGTATTCTGAAGCTCTTACTGTTGTACCAGCGTCTTTGTAATGTCAGCCGTGCAAGCCAAACTGACTGCTGCTACCTCAGAAGAACCGGGTGGAAGCAGGCCTTAACATCAATCATGGAGATCTACCTTTTTGGAATGTCCTACAGCTAAGTAATAGGTTTTGGTTTTGGGCTACAATATAAGTCATACTTCCATCTTGGTTATTTTTTAATTACTTTGTTAACAAATTAGAATATTTGTATTTTGTTTTGTCTACATTAAGAGATTGTTACATGTAATGATAATTAGGATAACCGCATTAATAAATTGGAATATTAGTTCTTTGTACATGTTCTGATTATAGCTAGCTTGTTCACTGTTTTTATTTCTCTGGAACCACTGTGCACAAATGCCACTCTTTACTAACGTTAACTAATGTCAGAGCCATTTGAAGAACAACATGATACTGCATATAGAGGAAAAGAACACCTGGTTTGACGGCATATTATGTCGAGTGGTATTCAGCAAAACTAAAAAAAATTATATACCAAGAATTATTTAATTAATGTATTTAATTCCTGTGAACACTAATGGAACGCATTTAGAGTAACAGAAGTACTTCCCATTAGAATTTCTGCTTATTTAAAATGCTAACGTACAACGCTTTTTGTCACTTTCCCCTCTAAACCAATTCACAACAGAGTTTATTAAATGATGTTTTACTGTCATTTATAATTCGTAGAAATGAAATGAGAGGTGTTTTTAATTCTATAATTATAGGGCAGATGTCATAAATAAAAAGTAACCGCCCTCAAAGAGGAACCATTCCTTGTTTTGCCCCACTTTTATAAATTGTTATTGTTCATTGACTCCTTTCAAAGGAATAGTAAACAAAGTAATTAATAAAGTAATGTTTATCTGTTTCTTATTCAATATTAGTGGATATTCATCTTCCCCAGTGGTCTGCTTGGGAATGTGTGAGGCGAATGTAAGATGCTGTTTGTTTTACATATCCACGGAACATTAGAAACTAAAACTTGTGGCAGGATTACGTTTTTTTCTCTTTTAAGCAACGGCTTAAAACTCACACAGGGTGATGCCCCAGAGCTGCTATGCTCTACTGATCAGGAACCTTCTTGGTGCAATTGTAATCCTGTCTTAAGCTTCTGCTACTCCTAACACCACCTTAATCTGACATTAAAAAAAATCCTTAGATGGGTTTAGATTGCCTTGTGCGCCAGTGCCGTCCCGCATTGAAACACACAGTTTAAAAATAACACAAACACTCCAGGTCATTAGTAATGATGTCAACCAGGGATTCTTAAACATGGCCAGATGTTTGAAAACTACATCTCCCAGCATTCCTGGCTTTCTTCTATAGTTAGAAAATTCTGGGAGTTTTAGGTTTTTAAACATCTGGAGGATAGCTGAAAGCAATGATATTATTCCTGTCCGTTCCTTCACAACAAAAATCAGTGGTTATAGTACCACCATCCTCTTACAGTACAAATCCAAATGGAGTTGTGATACCTTTTTTTTGGCTACCTAGAAACAAAAATAGCAAGCTTTCAGGAGTCCTAAGCCCCCTTCATCATGCTGAACTGATTGGAAATTTGGGGGTTCAGGAACTAGTAGTATTAATTAACAAGTCATGTCCTTGCAAATCGAATCACATGTAGTGCAGTAAATGTTAGCTTTTTTATAGTTATTAGAAGAAAAGTAATCGAAAGAAGAGGCGTATGTTATTTGTTGAACATGACGTAAGTCAATTAAATAATAGATATCTGCAATATAAATGAAGTCTTGCAAATATGGTTACGCTGTGGCAAGAAAGCAAGACAGTTGTAAATTATAGTGGAGGTGTCTGTACAGACACTCAAATGCAGTGGAAGGGAGGTATTCACCGCCTCATGTAAATGGCAAGACTGCAAGTTTTGTGCATTTCTTATTATGGGGGATTCCATTGCCCTACATTGATTAGAGAATGAACGCCAAACAGTAAAAAGATGATCTCTTGAACAAGTACCATCTAACACCTTAAATAAATTAATATCAAGTTTAAACATAGTCATTGAGTTGAATAAAGACATCGGAAAGATCCTGGTATCAACCAAGACTTAACTAAAGACTAAAGAATAGTGACCATAATATAATGTTATTTATGTTTTGTTTAAAAATAAATGTTAACAAAGATATTTAACTTTCAGTAAAGCAATTTAACTTAACTGTTTAAAAAAAAAAATTCCCTTCCAGAATTATGTTATATATACACAAGCAAATATATAAAGCATTTGGGGTTACCTTTAAGGGAAACCAACCCCTTCCACCACCAAAAAATGTTTCCTTAATCCCAGGAGAACTGCAGGAGCATTGTGTGACTCCAAATTACTATTTATGTAGCGTGTTGACCAGCTCCAACGCTCTTCATTGGCCTGCAAGACTGGCAACACGCAGGGGTGGCTTGCAGCAGCTTTGATTAAGGAAAATACTACATAGGAGGAATGGGTAACCTGTTAATGACAAATACCACCTACCACAAGTGTCTAAAATCGAAACTAAAACTATAAAAAAGCACAGTGTAAAACCCGAAGTAAGTGTTTAATATTAAATAAAAAATAAATGATGGGGCACAGATGCCAAGAGTGGCTGTCAAGGATGCAGAAAAGGCAAATATACTAATAATACTGAAACAACATGTGGTGTAAATAAGGAATGATGACTTGGGTAATTTCCACGTCATCCACGGTAACACTTTAGTAATAATTCCCTTTAGGAGTCTACCGATTTCCTATCTAAATGCAATCCAAAAGCACTAGTTCAGATTGGCTTTGATTTTATTAAGCCATCTTCAGGCAACGTAAGCCGTCTTGGTTTAGCAATGTGATGCAATGACAAGAGATTTGCCCCAGAAATCAATATGTGAGAGGGGATTCTATATAGCCTTAAACTCGCTCCATCTATTTGAGTCCTTAGTGCTTCTCCTCGATAGGTAACTTACCCGAAAACCTTTTTCTCTGTATACACTTTATAGTAAACTAGTCTGAAACTATTATAATAGAGCTAATGCGCTCTGCCGTGGTTATCCTTCCTGTTACCATGGTAAACTGGTAAACTCTGCCCCACTTGTGTCCTGGTACTCACCAGTAGGAATACGCAATCTGCAAGAAGTGGCCTGATCCCGAACTAAGAGTGGAAGTGGACTACTGATCATGGCTATCACGCTATCCTATCCAGAAACATTCATAAATGTATTAAAAAACAAAACAAATAAGTGGTCTCAGTTTTAGCCCATATTTAACTTTCGTGGCTGCCCTGGCAAAATAAATACTTATGTTGGGAGGCAAACAAACTGGGTGTGTATGCTGATGCCATAGGTTCTTAACAGGAACCTCTTGGTGCATTGTAATTCCTGTCTAAGCTCTGCGTGACCTAACACCACCTATAATCTGACATTACAACTCCTTAGATGGTTTAGATTTCTTGGCGCCATTGCAGTCACCTCAAGTGAAACACACAGTTAAAAATAAACCAACACTCCAGCATTAGGTAGATGGAACCCAGGGATTCTA
The DNA here is from genome assembly GCA_019447015.1 of Hymenochirus boettgeri. Taxonomy (NCBI): domain Eukaryota; kingdom Metazoa; phylum Chordata; class Amphibia; order Anura; family Pipidae; genus Hymenochirus; species Hymenochirus boettgeri. The sequence goes on from CM033471.1 coordinate 181,378,488, forward strand.
AACAATGTTGCCCGATTGTTTGAAAACTACATCTCCCAGCATTCCCCTGGCTTTCTTTCTATATTTGAGAAATTCTGGGAGTTTTAGGTTTTAAACATCTGGAGGATAGCTGAAAGCCATGAGATTATCCTGTCCGTTTCCTTCACAAACAAATCAGTGTTTATAGTACCACCATCCTTGCTTACAATACACCAAATGAGTTGTGTAACCTTTTATGGCTAACTGACCAAAAAATAGCAAGCTTTCAGGAGTCCTAACCCCTTCATCAGGCCTGAACTGCATGAAATTGGGGGATTAGAACTAGTAGTATTTAATTAAAAGTATGGTCATGGGCAAATCAGAATCAAACATGTAGTGCAGTAAATGTAGCTTTTTAGATAGTTATAATAGAGAAATTAAGAAAGAGAGGGTATGTATTTGTACACAATGACTTAAATAGTCAATTTTAAAGATTAGATATCTGCAGAATATAAATGATCAGGTTGAAAGCAATATGGGGTGAAGCTGTTGCAGAGAAAGCATAAAGTGTGTAAATTAAGTGAGGGTCTGTACAAACAAGACACAAATGCTAGTGTAGAGGGAGGTCTTCACCTCCTCAGTAAATGGCAAGACGGCAAAGGTTTTGTGCATGTTCTTATTAGGGGTGATTTTCCATTGCCTGACATTGATTATAGATAGAACTGCCAACATTAAAAAAGATGATCTCTGGAACAAGTACCATCTAACACATTGAAATCAAATTATATCAGTTTAGACCATAGTAATTGAGGTTGATACAGCAATGGAAAGTAATCCCGATCAACCAGAAGACTTAACTAAAGACTAAAGAATAGTGACCATCTATAATGTTTATTTAATGTTTGTTTTAAAAATACATGTTTAACAAAGATTTTTAACTTCAGTAAAGCAAATTTACTTGTTTAAAAAAAAAAAAAAATCCCTTCAGAATTAGGTTATATATACACAAGCAAATATCTAAAGCATTTGGGGTTACTTTTAAAGGAAACCAACCCCTTCCCACCAAAAAAAAAATGTTCCCTCTATCCCAGGAGAACTGCAGGAGCATTGAGCTCAACTTACTAGTATGTAGCGGTTGGACAGCTCCACTCTTTCTTCATTGTGCCTGCAAGACTGGCCAACAGCAGGGGGCTTTGGCACTTTGGATTAAGGAAATACTACATAGGAAGGGTACTGTTATCGAGAAAATACCACCTACCCAAGTGTCCTAAATAGAACTAAAAATAAAAGCAATTTAAAACCGAGTAAGTGTTTAGTTAAAGGAAAAATAAAATGATTGGGAGAAGGCCAAGAATGTCTGTAGAGGATGCAAAAGGCAAATATACTAATACTACTGAAACACATGTGTGTAAATACGGAATGAGACTTAAGGGTATTTTCCACTTACCACGGTAACACTTTAGTAAATAATTCACTTTTAAGGAGTCTTTAACAGCATTTCTGAGCTAAATGCAAATCCAAAGCACTAGTTTACAGATTGTCTTTGATTTTTAAGCCATCTTCAGTGCAACGTAACCGCTGGTTTATCAATGTTGATGCAATGACACGAGATGTTGCCCAGAAATCAATATGTGAGAGGGGAAATCTATATAGCCTTAAACTCTCTCCATCCTATTTGATTCCTTAGTGACTTCTCTCGATATGAATACCCAGAAACTTTTGTTTCTCTGTATACACTTTAATATAAACCTAGTTTCTGAAACTATGTATAATAGAAGCTACTGCGCTCTGACGTGGTATCCCTGCTGTACCATGGGTAAACTGTTTAAACTCGTGTGTCCTGGACTCACCATTAGGAAATACGCACCTCTGCAATAAGTGGCCTGATCCCGAACTAAGAGTAGAAGTGGACTACTGATCATGGCTATCAAGCTATCCTATCCAGAAACATTAATAAAATGTATTAAAAAAAAACCAAAACAAATAGTGTCTCAGTTAGCTATTTAACTTCGTGGCTGCCCTGGCAAATATCCTTAATGTATGGAGGCAAAAAAAACTGGTGTGTTATGCTGATTGCCATAGGTTCTTACAAGGGAGTACAATAGAATTGACAGCTCTGGGTTGCTAATCTGTTAACGCTATTTAAAGAACAATTCTTAAATTACCCATTCGCATGGGACTAATAAATTCAGGTTTTAACTTAGGGCCAGTCCACACTGGTTCATTTCTCACACACTTCTGATCACATTTTGGTGTATGTTAACGCTTGAGAATCAGATGCCAAGCCTTTCACAATTGGGTACCACACTGTGTGCCTCTAGGACTGCAATGCGTTTTCAAAGCGCAATCTAATTGCTTAGATTGAACTTACCATCATAGTAAAGACTGGGCAAACTCCGAAAGCATTAGGTTAAAAATCCTAGGTGACCTGCGCATGCCACACCCGAACCACGACTGACCATTTACTGACACATGGTGGGTGTAATATTTACACCGGGGCTTGTTCAGAGTGCATGAGAATATTGTCACATTATTAACAGCCTGATATAGAGGCAGCAGCAATTAGGACATCCACACATTTTTAGATTGTCCGCTGACATCTGTTCCCATTTACTATTTGATCTACTTAATTAACCTTGTAAATTAAAGATCACACTAAATTCTGTCTGTACCTATAAAATCAATCAATAAATATTGCAAAAGGGGTCATACAATTAATTTAAACCAAATGCTAGATAATAACATATTGAAGGGAAATCTACCTAGAGAGTTACCACCCATTTTTATGTGCCAAATCAACTACTCTTTCTCAGTCAAATACCGTCTGTCCCTCCCGGTAGCCACCTCGTCCAACATACAAAAACACCTTTTTTTTGAAATGCACAAAACTGCTTCTTATGAATGCTCCACAGTGGATGAAAATAAACCGTATACAGTTAGTGATTTTGATATATCAGCTGATTCGTTGTAACACAACAATATGCTAATGCTTTAGTCATATTTTAGCAAGTTTTTTGTATTCCAATGTATATTTCCCATCAGGAAAAACAGGTTGCCTCTTCTCAGTCATTCTAGTGAATTAAATGTTGTTACTCACAATAATTGCACAGGGACTAAGCTGGCTGATTTAATACAGAGCTAGCCTTAAATCTATAAATTTGTAATAATCATCCCTACATTTAAAAGGGCAATTATACAGAGAAAAAAATGACTTTTCCTCATCTTACCTATCAATAATGTCTAGCGAGTGTGTGTTGTTTGGCATCCTTCATCTCATTATGTATTTTTGCTCAGTCCTTCCTCCTCTCTCTTTTAGACCCCCCCCCCTCTCATCTTTTACCCACTCCCACCCCGCCTTTACCCACTCCCCTTTCCATCTTCCAGACTTTATATTAGGCGAGCATGATCATTAATAACTATGAAGCAGCACTGGGAGAGGGCATTACCCACATACCCACTGTCAAAACCTGTCACCATTCCATCTGATATACGGCAACTTGATTGACAGCTGAAATGTAAGATGCTTCAAATTGGTATATAAGAAATAGGGACAGATCAACAAATAAATGGTAAACCGTGATAGTTGGAAGATTACAGATTGCAGCACTGAATTTTTTGATTTTTTTTTTTTTTCAGTATAAATGTGCCCTTGAGAGACAAACCATGGTTCAGGATTTTAGGGAAAACCTTAACTATAGAATCTTCTATTACAGGAACTTTTAAAGACATTTCCTCACTCTGTGCATCCCTTCTTATACTTCTCTAGTATCCCATATGTTCCCGTGTGTACACTGGGCTCATCACAGAACATTTCACTAAAGCTGACTGCCCCCCCCCCACAATAACGTTCTCATTTTTGTTCCTACCTCTGGAAATCTACCTGCCACCTTTATCAAGAAACTCTCATAATAGGTTTCATCTAAGCTGAACCTCCTAAGTTTTAGACTCCAAACACAGTATATGATTGTTTTAATTACAGAAAGCATTCGAAAAACCTATTACATTCCCCTATTAGAGGTTTATCCTCCTAACTACAGTAAATGTAAATCTCTCTGGGGACAGGGACCGCTTCCTTATGTCTTAGAGTTTCAAGCCACTATTCACTATAATTGCACTATATATATATATCTATATATATATATATATATATATATATTTTTTTTTTTTTTTTTTAATTCTTATCTTACCTACTTGGTATGAATTTGTACCCTTGTGTACAATCTAAATTTTACAGCTCTGCATCCTCATACATACAGTACTTATCCTAACGCTAATACAGGAGAAAGTGGGACTGTGCAGTTTAGAATATACAGAGCAATTTGTGACTTTTACTTACATTGCTCCTCGGCAAGTGAGAAAACAGAAATATGGACTATATGGCATGTTGAAATGTCACAAATGACTTATTGTTTTGTAACATCCCAAAGCCACACTTGAATTCATTGAGCTCTCTTCAGAATACCTATTTTTCACAATGTTTATAAACCCTAATTCAGGCTTCTGATTTTATCCCCCGTAGCAAGGAAATAAAAACTCTGACTAGAAACCCGTCAGGCGGAGGCCACACTGCAACCCACAGTAATTGGGCGCACAAAATCTCGAGCGTATCACCGCGGATTCTTGTGCATTTTGGCGTGTGCATTTGCGCATCTGATTTTGATGTTTTGCCGTGATGGAACGCAATGCATTACCAAATGCGAATGGACGCGCAATCGCATTTCCATTGGATCGGCGGGAATTTCCGCATTTCTTCAATTTTCGTTTTACCGAAATCCCGGGTGCAATCATGAACGCAAAACCGTGCACAGACGTGCGAAACCACGCTAGTGGGCCTAGCCCTCACAGGGAGATGTAATACTTAATTTGGCACTACTCTTACCTTATTACCTTCACGTGGATGCCATAAGTTAAAGTGTTACTGCATCGCAAGAACCCACGGCAGCCAATCACGAGCGCTGCCGGTCCCGCCCCTCTGCTTGCATTCTGCAAGCAAAGGCCGGAGCCGCAGCGGGAGGAAAGAGGAGAGTAAGTAGATTTGGGGGCTTTCTGAAAAAAAATTTAACCGTTGGGGCTGGGGGACATGGGAGCAGATCTATAAAAAAATACATTTATAGGGTGGACATACCCTTTAAGGAATGACACAGGCTCTCAAGGTAAAAACTTAAACACAAGGACACCTGACCTAATATTACACAATCGGTTAGCATTTTTTTTTTGGGGTTTTTTTTGCTATTACAGCCTTTATTACTCCCCCCTTAGATTCAATGGTTAAGATTTGTTCCCAATACTTTATTACAGTACAGGGCTATTTACCTAACCTGCGTTCTGATTTCATTTCAACATTTGTGACATCGGACTAAATTAAATTTTTGTTGTTATGCTAAAAATGTCACTCCAAATGGCAGCAAATGTAATATAAAAACATTTTTGTGACTTTGTCTTGTGCTGCCCCTCTGCTATGAAACTTCCCTTCCTCGCTTTATACATCATAACTCTTTTGCAATAACCTCCGTCTATTGTAACCACCAGTAAACGCTTGTACTTACCCACACTGAAAGTCTGCTGCCAGCACTTAAATTATTTGCACTTTGTATTACTTTGCACTACCCTTGTTTTAATGTTAACATTATGTTTTCCTCCTGTATATTATGCAACTATAAAGCCCATGCTAGCCGCTATATAAATCAATGCGAGGGTGACATTTTTTTGAAATTGTGTCCAAAGAAAAAGGTAATTTGAACAGCACTACTCACCTGGGTTTTCTTCCTCAATTAAGACAAGCAGGCATGCTAACCCACTGTAATGGTTCTTTACTTGTATGCACATTGTTAATGTACTTTTTGGGTTCTTGGAAATTCAGTAAATAATTATTTCTATGAAACTACTAACTGTTACAGGCATTCCATCCCTTACTAACATCTATACTAAACCTTCAGGACCCCCAAACCTTAAGACTGCGCATGTCTTACCCAACCAATTGTGCTCATTGTGTCTGATCTAATCAGATTCAGCTCTGATATCTCTTGATGCATATCCTGCATCACATGTGCATGTCTAAAACTCACAGCACACACTCACACCTCACATTAATAGACTTTGTGCAGCCCTTTAAACCAATTTAAGGGCACTACAGCCACAGAATACAACTGAACCAGAAGAAGAACACCTTGATATAAAACCGTAATCTTTGTCTTACCTCTCATTTGATATGGGTGCTGGGAAATTTACCTAAATAACATATGGTTTGTGCTTCACTTCACAGCATTCTAGTATCGAACACAGTTGGTTCATGGACCATTATGTTCTGCACATGCTCAGCTCCTTAGCTATGGCCTGAAACTTGTTACAGTTGGTCACAGCCATTAATAATCCTAGCAATCCTTTTACAAGACGCTAAAGCAAGGAACATGTGACTGAGGTAGAGGTGTGGTCTGACACGGCACTACCTAAATACTTCATCCTTTTTTCTTAACATGCTTACATTACTTTAATCCACTTTACTGACTGGGATTTTATAGCTTATTGTGTTTTTAGGGGGGTTGTTTTTGCAAGATTCTGGAGCATAAACAATTGGTTTAGTTCTCTTTAAAGTTTATACTTTCTCTCAGGTATGTGTTGCATCTTCTTATAGGCAGATCCTTATGGAATACTGATTGGGTTCATGGATTCTGGAGTGATTAGTGTTTCTATACCGATGGTGAATGTGAGTTTTAGAGCAAACAAATGAAAGTGTATCGCTTGCAAGCCATCAGCAATATATCAACATTTATAACGTGTCTGCAGAGTCTGAATGGACTGTCTGAAAGCTAACATTTTGATTACTCTGAACAGTTTATATGAATAGTGTTAGTTCAATGGTGATTTTAGAAGAAAATCCTGAGTAACACCGCCTATACAATTTTTTTTTGGTCATCATATTTACTCTCTAAGTGGAAAACACAGAATATTTAAATACCCAGTGGATGATTTTAAGCAGTGAAGGAATGCAGTTTCAGATGAATTAATTTGCTTTGAATATAGAGCAGTGACAGTAGTTATTTCACGTCAGTTAGATCTTTGTGACAATCGCATGAAAAACTAAAAACCTCATGTTTTTGATCTCTGTCCTTTTTCCCAGGACTTGTTATTCAGCGAATGTTGCTCTGAATATCATCTCACTATTGGGTGTGCTTTGGCAACCGCAATGTGCTGCATTGATTGTTTCTACGGATATTCTCTTCAAAACTTGTGATTACACATTAAATTACCCGATAGAATCTTTTTTTTCCCCCCAAATTTTAAAAATTCCCCCTGAAAGGGTGATCCATAAGGCTAAGCACACCCTCTAACCAGACAGAACGCACATTACGTTCATTTGTGCTGTATTTGTGATTTTTCCTAATCATAGCCACCTTCAGAGAAGGCAACCAATTAAAAAGGGGATAGAGGACTGGACTACATAGACAGATTAAACACAGTTAAGGGCTTTTTACACTGGTGACTTGCGCTTATATGGGGAAATAATTAACTTATGCAAATATATTAATGGGCCATATAAAAACTCTATGGTCATTGTTCAACTAACAGGCCATATCAAAGACTCGTGGACATTCTTTAAGAAGAAAAGAGTTTGCATCTTTAGGTTAGGAGGTTTCTTTACAGTGAAACGGTGAAACTGTGGTCTTCTCAGATGTGGTAATGCACAGTTTATTTGAATAGCTTTAAAATGCCTAGATAAGTTCTAAATTGAATTCAAAATTAAAAATTAATCAGGGACTTCCCTCTGATTGGTCACTTGAGTCTGAAGGATTTTTCCCCCTTTTTTCTTCTTGTTTGGCCCTTTCTATGATGTTTATTGTTGTTTTTTATTATTTAGTTTTCCCCTTAATTTATATATACTAATACATAAATAGCTAAGGTATGACCATTGGGCCTTATGTGTGGGTATAATCAAATCTATGTTTGTGTGTGTGGGGTGGGGGGGGTGTGTTTTAATTGTTCTTTTAATATTAACTCTGCATTAATACAATGACATTTTTCTCATTCTAGAACCTTACCATGCAGAGACTATTGAGTTTCTGTGGGGACATTTTTTATTTTAATTTTAAAACTCACAAATATTACAATTTTGCAGTATATATAAAGGCAAGGAACTTTGCATTCTCAATGGTGCTTGTTGACTAGCAATTGCCTAATAAGTCAAGCACAACTGTATGTTAGTAAATAGAGGTGGCCGGTTCATCCGTTTTTCGACTTATTCGAACTCAGTGAAGTTCGAATTCAGTAATACCAATAACTTTATGTAATACCAGTAACTTTATGTAATACCAGCTAGTCTATGTAATACCAGTAGCTGTATGTAATACCAGCTACTCTATGTAATACCAGTAACTGTATGTAATATCAGTAACTGTATGCACTACCAGTGACTTTATGTAATACCAGTAACTTTATGTAATACCAGCTACTTAATGTAACACCAGCATGTTTTTATAAATAAACTATACATACATACATACTTTATGTAATACCAGCAACTTTATGTAATACCAGTAACTTTATGAAATACCAGTAACTGTATGTAATACCAGCTACTTTTGTTTAATTCTAAAAAGACATTCATTCCTTTTTTGAAACTATCTAACAAAGCCTGCTGGCACATCATCATCTGGAAGTCTCCCTTTCATTGTTCTTTTTACTGTAAATAACCTATTCCTCATCTGAAGATGATATTTTTCTTTTTTGCAGGACTATAGAAAATTAACGTTGCAAGATGTACTTTCTAGATTGTGTATGGAATCATGTTGGCATGGGTAATATCCAAAGGTGTCCTATTAATGTAGAATATTAAAAAGATGAGAGTCACAAAATGGAATACTAGATGGCAATAGCAGCTCCAGGTAAATCTCCCAGCTGGTTTTCAACAGTGGGGTTTACCTCTTAGATTGTTGACAATACTTCCCTAAAAATGCACTCTCCAGTCTTGTTTAACAATATGTGTTTTATGTTATTTTTTGTTGTTCAACCTACAATCATCAACCTATAAATCATCATCCGGGTCAGACTCGGACCCGGATCCGACACGGAACCCCTCAGTTCCGAAATCCAAATGATCCGTCTGAATCCGGATTTTGGGACTTCGGAGGCTATTTTCTATAATTGTCGAACATTCGAGGATAATTGCAAATAGCCTTGAAGATTCGATAACCCTCGAAAATACAATTGGAAACTCAATATTCACTGATCGTACCTTTAAGGGTTATCAAATGTTCACGGCTATTTTCCATAATTTTCGAAAATAGCGTTAGCAATCAATAATAATCGAAAATTCGTTCCGTTTTCAGATCTTCAAGATTTTCACAAAACTGGTGAGTTACAGCCATCTCTAATCCTGACTATGGCACACCTGCTCTTGTTCAGCTATAGCGAGCATATTCATTAGATGCAAAAAACGACACAATCATTGGCAATAAAATAAAGTTTTCTAGCTTATTCAAACAAGAGGGAAAGAAAGACCACTAGAACCCAATGCAGGATCTTTCTTTACTATTGTGTTTTGACCTCTTTTTTATGCTTTACAAAGAAAATATATTCAATTTCAAACAATTTAAAATATTGATTACTGTTCGTAATACTCCAAGTGAGTAAGTGCATTTTTATATAAATGTCATTTATAAGCATGCAGAGAAGAATGTATAACATTCCCAAATGCCATTTAGAAGGGGAAATGCTGCATCTAGAAACTCATAGTAAAGCTAGATAATTGAGCTAAAATGTCAGACATATAAGTGTGCTTCCTAATGACTGACCTTACTTCAAGCTGTAATCAATATGATTATTATGAAAATTATATTTCAGAGTTAGTACTGTCAATGACAAGTGAAAGTCTATTACATTATTTAGTACACAGGTCTTAAAAAAAGTGCAAACTATCGGATTTAGGTTTTAGTATTACTGTTAGCGGTTTCATTGCAAAGACTTAATACATTTATATATTTGTGCTCCAAAATCATATGATACTTTTCAATTATACTTTTAAAGTATCAATCATAATGTTGCTTAGTCCTACATGTGTCAGCTTTCAGACTGCCTATTGTGATTTTTGGGGTGTGATTTACCTATATACAATTTATAATTTGAGGGGTAGATTTGCCCTTTAATTCTTGTAACATTTTTTCACTTGGTACTTATAAATGCACTGAAAACAACAAAATATGAAATGTATAGGAAACCAAAAGTTATAACAAACAAGTTGCTACAATAATACCTAATATGTATACATATTATTAAAGGGTATGTCCACCCTTAAACATGATTTTTAATATGCTGCTCCCCCATGTCCCCCAGCCCCAACCGCATAAATATTTTTTTCAGAAAGCCCCCCAAAACTCTTACTTACCTCCCCTCGTTCCCCGCCGCACTGCCGGCCTCTGCTTGCGAGAATGCAAGCAGAGGGGCGGGACCGGCAGTCGGTCGTGATTGGCTGAGCGGCAGCCAATCACGGACATGGCTGCGGTCATTCAGTGCAGCGGAGGAAAGCGGAGAGGTAAGTAAGAGTTTGGGGAGCTTTTTGAAAAAAAAAAATATGCGGTTGGGGCTGGGGGACATGGGGGAGCAGCATATTAAGGGGGTTTTGCGTAGGGGGAGGGAGAGGGAGGGAGAGGGAGGGAGAGGGAGGGGGGGGGGAAGGGCTGCAGTGTGCATGGCAAATATCTACCGGAGGCTAGATAGCAGGCAGAGACCTGCTATCCTCCTGGTGGTTAGTTTTGAGACTTTGGGGGGGGGGGGTTTACAGGGGAACCTATGGAGTGGGGATGTGAGGTAAGGATTACACTACACTACATGGTGGGGCCAGTAGTTGGGGGGATTATAGTTTTGGGGGTGGACATGCCCTTTAAAGATATAAGATTAAGCATGCTTCCTTTTTACAAGTTTTCTCACTAATAAGCCTTGTTTAGGGAGAGAACAGTTATATGTATGTCCCACCTTTGTCAAAGAAAGATACAATCAAATCCCTAATCTCAATTTATCTTAATGATATTGTAGGACTCAATGAATGTGCAAGTAGCTGTCAAAGACCAAATGTTCATCTGTACTGGGGCCCAGTATACATAAAACCATCAACTATATGTGTAGAATGACATTTTTTGACATTAATGAAAATAACTTTTGTTTATCCTTGGTTGACTTTGATTATGTCCTTCACTTCCAACATCAAAATAATCTGAACAAAGATAATGAGCTGTTAAGTCTTTTCACCCGTGAAATTACTACATACACCTTTCTATTGGCATTCAAGGGGAGATACTTTTCAAGATTTATACATTTAATATAGGATATTTTGATAGGGTGTTAATTGGTAATGAACAATTATATAATAATTCTCAGATCCATTTAAATAGCTTTTGTTACATTTTGTAACTAGACAGACTGGTAAATTGATATTTTTGAAGAATGTTTCTATGAATGCCTCACATAGCTGTAGAAAAAGAAAACTAGATTTTGACTGATTAAGAAAATAATTGTAAAGTAAGTAAATACTAAAAAATCCACAGTTAAACCAAAATATTAAATTATTTAAAAGGAAGTAAACTGAATTATAACAGGCCACAATTGTATCATATAAACTCCAAGTGAACAACCTAGGAATAGAAACCATTGCTACACCTAGAATAGTTTTTCAGGGTACACCATATATACTCTATATAAGTATAAGTCGATCCGAGTTTAAGGCGAGGTACCTATTTTTACCTAAAAATTGAGTGAAAACTGACTTACTCGACTATAAGACAAGGGTAGAAATTATGACCCCTGACTTTTGATTCAGTATTGTTTTGAGGCTTAAGTTGCCCTTTAAATGGACAGCAGAATTCCCATACAGTAATCCCATGCAGTGGTTCCATACAGTAATCTCATAAAGTAGCCCCATACAGTAATAGCCAAATCCAGTAATGGTAACCCCCCATTCCTTTACACTCCAGATGTTTGATAACTACATCTGCAGTGGCACACTCAGGCCAGGCCATAAACATTACAAACACCCCATCAAATAAACAGTTTGTCACATTCCCTCTCCCAGTGCTAAGCATGCTTGACTTCACAGATAGTCTGGTCTGATAAAAGAGGTTTCCGTTAAGAAAGGGAATGGGATACTGAACAAAGCAAGTACTGGATTGAAGGCATGAGGCAAACACTTCAAAGTAAGTGTTGCTTGCATTTTTTTAATTATAGATTAAGATAAGGCAAAAGTAATTTTTTCAGTGCACATACCATTTAAATAAATAGTCCAGATCACATAGCCAAATAAATATTTCAGTTATTCTAAATAGTGAAAGGTGTTGGGGAAATGGATATGAAAAAATGGCAGCAGTTATCGTAGTGATTTCTGGAATGGTTAAATTCTCATTAATTTATTTATTTCCTTAAAAGAAGCTGGGCACTGGACACTCCCTGCTTGGTTGCATTTTCTTGGGAAGTTTGTCTCCCTGACCTTGCATCGGATTAGTATTACAGGCTAACACTTCCCACCGCCTACTGGCTTTTAACAAGGAGGGAAGAGGCCTCTCATCCAATGCTTAGTATTCAAGGCATAAGACCTCCAATTAAAGGGACATGTTGGGGGTGCTACTACCACATCAGCTTGGTCAATCTTCCTGCAGAGAAACTCTGCTACAATATATCCACAAACGGGGGGCTGTGGGAGCACTCCTGTGGCAAAATTTATAACAAACAGTGGAAGTGCTACTGATCTGACCAAAACATTAGAACAAACAAAAAAAGAGATGATCAATGCACATTCTTTTTTTGTTTGTTCTAATCTCCTTTTTTTGTTTGTTCTAATGTTTTGGTCAGATCAGTAGCACTTCCACTATTTGTTATAAAGTAATTTTGCCACAGGAGTGCTCCCACAGCCCCCCTTTTGTGTAAACATTTCAATTGCATCAACACAGCAGCGTGCAATCTTCTTTTCTGGATAGAAAAAAATGACTATCATAATTTATTAAATGTTGCTTTCACACGTATCAGCATAGTTTTTGAAAAGCAATAAATGGTTTTTGTGTTGCTATCCAGGGTGCTGAAAACTGTTTAAACTGCTCACATTACATACCATTTTCACTTCACAATATGTTCATTAAAATACACACTGTCATAACACTTTGATGGAAATTACATCAAAAAGATACTCAAAATATTTTTTTCTCTTTTTTAATTAGTTTGATGAGAAGCCTCAAATGAAGCACTGAGAAGGAGATAGATAGTACTATTATGTTCGTAACAGAGTTTAGATTTCATAAAAATTATTACTAGACTCTACATCCATCACTAATCAAATACAAATTCAGTCAAAGAGAATGTATTATGTATTATAAGGAACTTCATCAAACAAAACTCTAGGATAAAAGAAGGGGGTTTCTAAATGACATGAAACAAGATTTATAAGCAGCTGTAATATTCAGATTTTTTTTCAACCCGTTGAGTGATCATTCTCATTGGTTACAAGCCTATACTACTATAAAAAATTCTTGTTAACAATCTTAAAAAGTGGAAAAACCTTAATCATGCAGCCAACAGTAATGAGTAAGGTTTTTACATAAACTGCTTGGTGACCCATACATATACAAAACTCAAAAAATACTTATTTACTTAATTTAGAATTGGATTTTCAGCTTGAATAAGTTCAACGGAACTCAACAGCTTTGTTCATCTCTGATATTGATCAGTTCTTAAAAAAATGAAACTTTTTGGCAAACCAGTGTTACAGCCATATATCTGGTAAGTGTATTTGCTCTATTAATCAAAAATATGAACACAGTGTTTCATAACAAGGAGAAATCAGAAAAGGTCAAGATTAGGTGGTTTTGACATAATACCAACACTACTGTCTAATAATAATAATAAGGATAAGAACAATAAAAACAGCATGAAGACAACTGCATATAATTATACAATATACCACTGAAAACAATAGTACATCTATTTTTCAGTATTATTTGGCAACATTGTGTATAAATACTTGTGAATTACCTGATCGTTTTCCAGTCCATTTTCCCTATGCCTGCAGGTCAGACATGCATAAGTATTCTACTCTGATATTATACTCTTGCTATTAAAATATTCTTTTACTAAACCTTCCCAGGTAACCAGGGAATATAGCAAACCAGACACTTTTGTTGTTCAGCAAAACAGACAGTTATTTGATCCACTGTTTTTTTAGGGTGTTTTAATTTTGCAGTCACACAATTTTTCTCTTTTCTCTGATAAAAGAAAAAGCATTTGCACTTCTTGTAAAATAATAAAATGACACATTAGCATATTTCAGCACAACTTGTAGTTTGACTCTTCTAACCTCATGGTCAATTTTATATGATCCCAGGGCATTCTTTAATTAGTATAGAACATGCAGGGAGGCACACTCGAGTAACAGTTAACAGCAAATTTTCATTTATTGAGTGCTCAACATACAGGCCAGATACACTGGCCTGTATGTTGAGCACTCATCAGGGGGGTGTTACCCTCGAAACGTTGTATGATTTGTTGATGTTTGGCTTACAATAAACCGTTCACTTTTTGGAGTGCAAGTCTACCTTGGTTTACTCTAGAGAATCAGCCCCACAGAGTCTCTATTGACTTTTAATTCTAAGAGGTTTATTAAATAAAAGGTGCAAAACTTTGCTTGTGCAAATCATTTTTCCTGGTATTCTACAAATATTTGATAGCATTTAAACTGCTCCGGATGCCTCAAAACTGCTGCCACGTGTAACATATAGTATAATATTTGAAGGTGAATAAAGACATATATTCATCTAGTCCAACCTACTGATCAATTCTCACATTTACTGGCAAACAGTTGATCCAGAGAAATGCAAAAAAAAACCAAAAAACCAAAACATTATGAAGGGGGAAAAAAAATCCTTCTTGAAAAGCGGCAATCGGAAAAATCCCTGGATCAACTCCAATAACGTGCAACATTTTTAGTTTTTAGAAACTCATTCAGCTTTTGTTTTTAAACTATGCAATGAACCTGCCATCTCCCAACCAATCACAGAAGCAGCCGCCTGTCTGGCCCCTATTGCTACTCCATTTCCCGGAAGTAGTAATAGAGACCGTGTCTGTGTGTCCTCTGACATGTTTATTGTAGTGTCACAGCAAGGCCATTTAGTTAGACTGCACTGTTTAATAAAAATAAGTTAATGACATAATGTTTTCAATTCCTTGGAGATTGCGCACTACCTTCTGAAAGCCTTACCACTTGAGAGGCAGAACATAACAGTTTTCTTACTATTAATATACAAAATTAATATATTTCTTACAATTAAAAAATGTTTGTTCCTAAAGGCCCATTCTTTTCCCTTTGACTTAAAGATTTTAAATGCAATTCTCTTTGTTTCCATTTCCCTCTTCCTAGAATTAAGCCACATAGGTGTGGACTTATTATTCTTATCCAGGGGAATTTGTTTTAAAATAAAAGTCTTAACCCATTGCACTTTTCCTTTTGATAACATACATTAAATGACAATATTTCATGGTCACTATATTACTGCTTAACATCAAAAATTGTATGGTGTATTTGTGGCGGCCATGACCGATCTTGGTCAGCTGGATTAGACAAAGGGCTATCAGGTATGTCAGAAAATTACAGCTGATCGTGGGGTACCCCCATGGCAAACTGTCAAAATAAGCCCCTAAAGCAGAGTACGCACAGTACTAATCTTTTAAAGAAGACAAACATAAAGTATATTACAGATTCTGGCATCTTAGAAAGTTGTCGCTACAGTCACAAGTTTCCTCGCTATATAAAGTATAAAGAGATCACTTGTGGCTGGCATACACCTAACAATTGTTGACGAGTCCCTCTAATTTATTACAAGGGGCCAAAGGAAAATTTTAGTTCATATTGACCGTTTCCAATGCCAACGCTAAAAGTTTTTGTTTTAGACTTACATATTTCCAAAAAAGGTAATGTGTTTACCCAGCTTAAGTATATGAATTGCCTCTTGGTGTTTTTAAATGCATGGTTTAACACATTCTATATTCTTTACAATGGAGTTTTCTTAGTGGATTGTTTGTGTGTATTAACAAAATATGACAATTATGCAATTTCTGCTTAACATTGAGCCTAAATTTACAACTAGATCTCTTCTATTAGGGATGTATGGGCTACATTTTTAATATTTTGACTGTTGAAACCTTTTGGTGGTAAAATGCTGTAGTTTGGGAGCAGAACTCCAAGATCCAAACCATATATGTGTGCAATTCCACTGATTAACTAAAAAGTGTCAACTCCCACACTTCACTGAGCCCTTGTTCTTTCTTAGATCACTGTTTAAAGGGTAAATCCAGCCCACCAAAAACTTAACATATTTAGAAGGACAACCCCCTAAAACCAGACATTTGTTCTAATCTTAACTTTCTCCAATGCTCCCATGCTGAGTTATTAAAGGAATATTTCACTCGAAAAGTGATCTTTGAACAGAAAGCAGTCATTAATTTTCACTGCTTCAGCTTGTGGATCGCGTGTAA
This sequence comes from Hymenochirus boettgeri, assembly GCA_019447015.1. Classification (NCBI taxonomy): domain Eukaryota; kingdom Metazoa; phylum Chordata; class Amphibia; order Anura; family Pipidae; genus Hymenochirus; species Hymenochirus boettgeri. The sequence goes on from CM033471.1 coordinate 181,394,946, forward strand.
GGTAAATATCTTCTACCTTCGTCTGTCACTCCTGGTCAATTGATTGAAGAACGCAATGTAAGGCATTGTTCCTTAACCTTCTGGTCTTCAATCAATACATTAAGGGAATAGTTCACTTTTCAAGTGAACTATCCCTTTAACAAACAGACGATCCCACATTGTGTCCTCCTCTTCTTCCTAGTCATGACTGCAATTGTGATGTCACAGCCAATGAATGACAGCCATTATCGCACCAGCTCACAACAAGAGCAGAGGAGTAGCTATAACTCAACATGGGAGCATTGGTGAAGTGTTAGAGTAGAAAGAAAGGTTTTGAGGGGCAATCCTTCTAAGATATTTTGTGGCTGAACTTGTCCTTCAATAAATGTGTGCCTGTTTTTATTAAGTGATTTGTTAATAAAAATTCTGTCCCTGTATGTTACCAAGGAAAGAGAATATTGAACAATCTAAAGGAAAAATCAATATACATGTGTTTGTTTGGTCCCCTGATTACACAACACAGCCTTCATGTTCCTTAGATTCCCTTTTGCAGTATAACAAAGGTAAGGGATAAAGCCCACATTAGATATTGTCAAGCAGTGTACACTGTGTACAGTATTTGCCGAGATAAGTCAACATATTGTAAAAGTACAATCTGGCCTTACTAATAGACCAAAAAAATTTGTTGAACAGAAAAAGTACCTAACAAGACATAAATTATTTTACATGATATCTACAGAAAAAACATGAAATGGTTTCTACACAAAAGCCAAAAAAACTTTTTTTTTGAAACAGAAAACATTCACTACAGTGATGTAGTGAAGTTGAGACAAACATTATTTTTGAAATGTGCAAAGCCCCTTGGTATAAGTCTGCATTTTGGGCACCATTTTGTCAGTGCGCTATATTCTGTGATTAGATTCGCTCACTTTTACTTAATAACAGCGCAAACGTTTTGCAAAAAAATGCTAATCGCATGCGCTTTAGAATGGATTGTAGCGCAGTGCATGAAATGTGGTCACCCTCCCTGACATGCATTGTGCTGCGACTCTCATGCAGTAACGCAAGTGCCCTAAAGGTGGCCATAGATGCAATGATCGTGGTTCGTATGATCCATAGATTGCACGATCGCCAGCTTTTTCTCCCCCTATCGATCCATCGATCATACAACCGCAATCATAGCATTTATGGCAATTATGGCCATTACACAGTGGCTTCTTCGCAGGGGGTGGTAAAATGTTTGATTATTTTATATTTGGGGAAAATGATTTATACAGTTCTCCATTATTATTACACATAAAAACATATGTTGGTGCAACTACATTACATTAGAAATCCTTACCATATTTTCTGTAGAATTAAAGATGTTGGCTAAAAGATTTGTAAGCCTGCCACCACGTCAAGGTAAGACTCTTTTAGCAGAGCTCTAACAAACCTAACTTGCCTAATCTAACAAACCAAAACTGGCCTAACCATATGAAATTCCTTTCAACAATCTTCAACACATCTTTAGTGAAAAAAATATAATTAAAAAACATCTGCAGCAAAGTCTATGTTTAGTAGAGCAATCTGGTAAAATCTATAGTACCCAGCTTAAATGATATTTAGGCAAATTCAGAAAGTCATTTAGTTCAATATTTTGGTCAAAAGCTTTCAATAATATAAAATAAACTTAAAGTAGAAACAGAGACAGATATGTTCTAAACAGTAAAAATGAAACTTTCTATATCATTACTTAATTAATGCAATTCTCTGTCAAGCAGACACACTCTCATTCACGCACAAACACGCTCAGTCACGCACACACACTCTCTGTCAAGCAGACACACTCTCAGTCACGCACAAACACTCTCAGTCACGCACACACACTCAGTCACGTAACACCCACTCGGTCACACAGACACCATTTTCTTACAGTCTTAGAAATTCTTGCAGACATACTTACTAAGCAGGGAGATTCAACAAAAGTTCTTATTGTTAAAAAAGTTGCTAATTTTGCTCTAACCAATCTGATGTTAGCTTTCAAATGTTAAATAAGATCTGATTGGTTGGGGCAAAATTAGCACAATTATTAACGATAAGTGCTTTGGAAATAGGATATAGAGTCTGTGGTTACCTAATTAATCAGTCCCTCCAACACATTTATTCCACGAAAGGAGACTTATTGTGCAAAATGAAAAATTATTTAATGGTCTGACCCCTCCTTAACCCACAGCACTGACATTTCCACCTTTTTAATGCAGTCAGATTTAAACAGAGCAGGGCAAGCTTTACAGATTAGATGGTTACATAAGTTTCTAGGACTTATAATTAAAGGGAAGAAAATGCTACTAAAGTCACAGCAACTTCTCCAAAGTTGCAAAGGCACATTATTATACAGCCAGCTCACCTTAACTCATCATCATGTTACACACAGCCTGCTCCTAATGTGAAGGGCCTCTTCCTTCCTCCCTCTCCTGAGCTGCATGTATTGAGTGGGATGTTGATTGAATGCTGTCTATCCCCTCAATACACTTGCACTACTGAAAGTCTGGCTTTCAGATAACAGAAATGGACAGGGGAAGGAAGTGGACGATGTTGCTGCTAAGCAATATTAATATGAAAGTAAGACCAAGACCTGCACCAGACAAGTGAGGGCCCCCTACGAATGTCGGGGCTCAGTTTGCCCTGCATGTCTTTACAAGAACCAGGAAGGAGCTGCTTCAGTGGCTGGACTTTTCTCTAATCAGGGCATGCGTTAGGATGCCTGAATGCCTGATTGGTCCTGCTCCAATTGGTGCTCTGATTGGTGAAAAGTCCAGCCACTAAAGCAGCTCCTTCCTTGAAGATGCCAAGCACAGTGCCTGCCAGCACAGGGTAAGGGGAAATGTTGTAAATAAAAAAAATCCATGACAAGCTGCCACTTTTTATATCTTCAGGGGCACAAGCCGCAAGCATTTTTTTCATGATGCTTCATGGCAGGAGAGACCCTGTCTGGCAGCCAACTATATTATAGCACAGAGACCCACTGCTGTTACGCAGAGATCATGTTACAGCAGATCCTGCCTTTCAGGCACAGAACACATATTTAAGAATGTACAATATGTTTGGACACATTCTTTTGCATTTCATACAAAAATAAAAAGTAATCTTTTAAATTTTATCTCCTATCAACCCTAAATTTCATGGGCTGAGTTTTTCTAAAAGTGCCAGAGCTAAGACACAGAAAATAGGTACATTCAGAAGTTTTATCTTTTGCTAGGAACAGAATGGGAGCAAACAAATAAAATCAGCTGATGGTGTGAAAACACCTGTATATAAAATTTGTTGAGAAGGTGAATAGTGGGGGAGTGGCCAATGGGAGCACATGCTCAGAAGGCTCTTTAAAGACTACATGGGCTGTGAGTTGTACTGGCAGCAACACTGGAATTATTTTTGTTACAGAATCTACTTCTTACATGTAAATGCAGCCTACTAGAGAAGTATGTTACAAAGTAGAGGAGTTCTGGGGAGGAAAGTTTTCAAATTAGGGTTAAAAAAAAGTTTAGATGCATGGTAACATAGCATTCAAAGTTAAATAAAGACATGCATCCAACCTATTTAGCCTACTTGTGAGTCTTACCTAACAGTTGATCCATAGGAGGGCCAAAAAAAAGCTATTCAATTAACTTGTCTTTACCATGCCTGCTGGAAGACAGTTTTACAATTCTAACTGTAAAGAATCACTTCCTAACCTAAAGAGATAAAATTGGTTTTCTTCTAATCTTCTATTTCTTTCTATTTCTTTCTATTATTCTTTGTTTACCATTTACCCTGTGTGAAAAAGATCCTCCATGTTTTTTCTTTTAATGTTCACTGCCCTCAAGCATATATTTGAAGAGATCTCCTATGCCCTTGCAAGCACCTTTTTTCCAGAGCACAAAAACCCAACTTTGCTTGTCTCTTGCCATAGTTAAAGTGTTCAGTTCTTCCTTTTAATTTAGTACTTTCACCCTTTTCAATTCATTAATATCCCTCTTATGGATCAATGAAAAGAACTGAAGAGTATGTCTGTTGTATTCAATTAGATCAACTGGACTTGAAGTTTAGTTCTTAAAGGCGTTTCGCTAGTCATCTGACTGGCTTTCTCAATTCAGAATGACTTGTACAAGAATCTGTGGCAATTATGTTCTTAGCATATCACAAGTGTTCCTTACTGGACTTGTGCCTGAATACCACCTATTTCAAATACAGGGATAAGTTCTATAAGCAAAAACATGGATGTGCTATGTGATCTGCAGTTTCAACCATTGTGGCCAACCTTTACATGGAGGAGGTAGAAAAACAGGCGCTTAAAACCTTTAAGGGCATAGCACCCAGCCACTGGTTCAGATATGTGGATGACACCTTAAAATCCACCAGAAGGAAGTACAAGCTTTCACAGAACACATTAATGTGGTAGACCAAAGCATCAAATTTACAAGGGAAAAGGTAAAAAACAACAAACTGGCTTTCTTGGAATGCTTTCTTTCTTGGTAGAAGTCAAGGACAATGGTAAACTGGAAGTAGAGGTTTACAGAAAACCAACAAACACAGATCAGTATTTGATGTTTGACTCCCACCACCCTTTAGATCACAAGGTGGGTGTCATCAGAACCCTGCAACACAGAGCAGAGAACATCCCCACTAGTACAGAGGCGAAGGCTAAAGAAATGAAACATCTCAGAGGAGCCTTTAAAACTTGTGGATATCCAGACTGGGCCTTTGTAAAAAGAAGTGGAAGGAAAGAAAAGAACACAAATACCAACAGTGAAGGGGAAAAGCAAGACAGGAGAAAGAACATGGTCATCCCATATGTAACTGGTTTCCGAGAAATTAAGAAGAATTTCCAAAAACACACTGTCTCCCTGTCTGCTTTAAACTGAACAACACACTGAGGCAGCAATTGGTGCATCCAAAAGACCCAATGCCAAAACACAAGAAAAGAGACATCATATACGCAGTGCAGTGCAGTGAAGAATGCTCTTTACCAGCATCTTAAGGATAAAGGACATACCTTTGAAGATTGTAAGGTTAACATATTGGCAAAGGAACATGACTGGTTCAAGAGAGGTGTCAAGGAGGCCATTTATGTGAAAATAAAGAAACCAAGCCTAAATAGAGGTGGGGGGATCGACACCAACTGTCTGCCATGTACAATGCTGTTTTGACACTTTACCCTGGGCGTTCCTATAACACCTCTTAGCCACTATGCCATCACGCCCTTAACACCTGGCTGTGATATGCTAATTGAGATTTTCCAGGGTACATAATTGCCACAGATTCTTGTACAAGTCATTCTGAATTGAGAAAGCCAGTAGGATGACTAGCGAAATGTCTTCAAGAACTAAACTTCAAGTCCAGTTGATCTAATTGAATACAACAGATATACCATGACCTGGATGAATGAGAACCTTCACAAGTGAACTGAAGAGTAGTTTATGCCTGACACCAATTACATTACAAAGTCACTGTAACACCCAAATCTCGAGTAAGGCTGCACAATTTTCTATCATTAGAAAACACAGAGACAGTACTTTCATTGTCCAACACATGGTTATTTTTAAATAAATTATAAAGCACTGGATTCAGGACTAGAGATGTTTAACTTTCGATAATTTTCAAAAAAAATTTCCCAATAATTTTAGAATTTTTTGCGAAAAATGTAAAGTTTGAATAATTGAAGTTTCAAAACTTAGGAAAGTTCCGCTGTATCTTTGAAACCCTTAGATACGATTCAAAAACCCTAAGTAGCTCCTCTGGCATCAATAGCACAACCTGTAAATATGTGTGATCTTCAAGCCAGTTTTTAATACAAATATAAATAGTAAGGTGAAGGTCACTATTCAGCATTTTTATAAGTTATATGTTTATAAATTATAACCAACCAAGGTCTAGATTATGGTTCTGGGCATAAAAAGATGTAGTTATTATAACCTATTTGTTGCTTCATTTCCTCATTTACACATACATTAGGAAAGGAAGTTCAGAAATTCCTAGATAAGGTTTAGGAAATTATACAGTATTTCCCAACATAGCATATATAATTAGAATATCTAATTAAGGGAATGTTATTTTATATAAATACTTTGGCTACTAAGGTAAATAAAATCAAATTATGTCTATGTAATTAGAATGTTCCTTTTTAATTATAGTTAACTGCATGGATGTAAAAATGAGCTCTACAATGTTTCTTTACATCTATATTCACAGTAAACCAATAGTAAAACAGTGAAACTTTCAACAAAGTATTCATCTTTTGGAGAAAAGAAAACAAATTCTAAGACGTATTTCAAGGTAATGCCCTAGAAAATGAAAAACAGCCTCTTTTGTTAAAAAAAACAGTGTTTTGAGATTCCTTGCCATCAGCAATCCACTGGAGTTTTAAATCATCAATAGAAAACAGTATAGGAGAAACTTGGTTATTAAGGAAAGACAATACAGGACCGCAGCCTCAATTATTAAGGCTCTTCTAGGTGAAAGATGATGGTTATCTGTTCATTTTGACTGTCCTGTATCTGTAGCCTTCACAATTGTTTATCCTACAGCATTTTCACATTATCCATTAACCTCAACTTGATTTTTTCCTTATACAATTTTATTATCCTGCCAGGATAACAGTGAGCAAAATGTGGTTTCTACACTTCAGATTCTAGACATACAATGCCAACAGTACTTTCTGATGTATGGCCTATTGTTTATATAGTTTAAGAGTTAGATGGTGTTTGCGTTTCTTTTGGCTTCAGTATAATTACAGATACAGATGTAAAGATGTTATTTTTTATATGTTTGTTTCATATGGAGTTTAATGGAAATGCGTATACTATCAGGGAGATGTAATAAAAGTTCTTATCGTTAAAAAAGGTGCTAATTTTGCCCCAACCAATCAGATGTTAGCTCTCAAATGTTAAATAAGATTTGATTGGTTGGAGCAAAATTAGCACCATTTTAAATTATAAGAACTTTTATTGAATAACCCTGTATATTTTTATATTTAAACAATTATTTTTGCAATAAAACATTTCCAGGGAGATGTAATATCGCTCCTGGGTGCTACTTACGTGACTAGGCTCCAGTGATGCTGTAATCATTACATGACGGTACTGCATCGTGGGTGGGGTCAGGTAAGTAGCACATGTTTTAACAGCACCATTGAAAATGGGTTGAGTTTTGTGCTACATAGTAGTGCATCGGGTTTTGCATCGGGTTTCCAAAACTACAAGAAACCATGCAGTCCCCACACACCCACTATAAAAAACACGATAAGCCCATATAACATCACGTAGCAGAGGTATTTCATGGATTTGGGTGATAGTGCCAGATTTTGCATCTCCCTTTTTTAAGTTGAAACACAATGGTATAAAAGTACAATTTTAAGAAGCCATGGAGGGGTTACATTTTATGGATTAGTCTCTTTTTAACCCAAAACAACTACAACTAAAAGTCACACTTACCCATGGTGCATCGCTGCAGCAGATGGGTTAGCATAACTGTAATTAGCAACAGTGGCTCAAGTTAGAAAATGACAAATGACTTATACTAATGTGATGAAGTAATTATCTTCTAGGAATTCACATTATGAAAAGGGAGGTGAAAACACTGCACTTTATTTTTTTAGTTTAAATCTTGAGTCATGGGCTGTTATGAATTACCCAGTGCACTGGGCTTCACGGTCTCACCATCCTGGCAGGAGACTTCCGAGTTTCCTTGTGTGCGCTTGTTGACACTGGCAACTACCTGGCAGTATGTTTAAAGGCCTGAATTATATGTCTTATTTTTTTTATAAAAAATTAATTTAAATTCACTCTAATATAAGTCGTATTTGTGGCCATGTTACTAGAAGCATTAAAATAATGAAATGAAACTTTCCATGAAATTACAACTAAAATCTCATTTTAAGTATAAGAAAAGTATTCTTATAAAAAGTAGAGAAAAATAGAAGTCTGTATGGATGTTTAGATAATCTGGCTAAAGGAAAATCCATTCGTAACACTATATGTATAAAAAAACTGAACATGCACTAAGAGAAGACTCTATTAAACCAAACATTAAAGTAACAGCTTCAGATATCCTTTTGCTATTTCAAAAACTGTGTCTGTCTGTGTGTTCAGTCAGTGACAGATGTACGAAGGAATTGCTACATGCTTGATTGTTTAACTGTAACAAAACCACCAGGAATTGCAGAGGTGCACAGTGACTTGGTGTATCAGGAGAGAACAGAAATGTGAATAGCAGAAACAGAATAGTCAGTCATACAATGTTAACCTGAGTTGAAGATAAAGGCATTTCTTTACTTGCCTGGGGCACAGAATGGCCGCAAAGCATCACATTTATTAAATAAATACCACTTGTTTTTCTACCTGTAGATTTGGTATATTTCTTTAGGTATAAACAATAAAACTGCACACATTTGGGATGAATTTGGGATAAGATAGATATTATGGAATACCCAAACAATATTAGTCAATTAAATAGGTCTTCATTATTCCCCTCTTATTTGATATTGTATTTGCATATTTCTATAAATATTACTACAGGAATGGAAATAAAGCCAAAGTTAACATGATGTGTAATGCCGCTGTAATCAAAACTTTCAGTTTTGCATTTTTTTCTATAAGCCTTTGTACAGGCCTTACTATTTGACATTAAAGAATGTTCATCCACATTGATAAGTCAACTTGCCATGTTTATAATATGCAGAACGTTCCATATGATAAAAATAGTCAAAAAGATACATTTTTTTGCATTTCAATGGCTTCAATATTTTTTTTTACATCACCCAAAGGGATTTATCTCAAGCTAAAGTTAGCCAAGTTGACAGCATCAAGCTTGATAGCACTGGTTCATATAATTTGTTTGGTTGTTTTTTTATTGGAGCTCGATGTAGACCCTTTTTGCAGGATGATTAAGTTACTAACAAGTGGTGAGGCAACAGATCTGCAAATGCAAAAAGGGAATGCTGTATCAAAAAAGTTGGTACAGTCTATGAGAATGTTCCAACCCCCTACACACACACACACTTACCTTTAATGTCAGTCTCACTGCACTGCACTCTTGTAGAGGGTTCAATTTCAATGTTTCTCCGGGATTGCTACATCCAGATGTTTGATGTTGCATTTCACAACAAACACATACTCCATCACTGTTGAAATTGATCTAAACAGATGAAAAAAGTTTAAAAAGAAAAAAAGTTAATTTGCAAATTACATCTACCAGCATTCCCTGGCTGCAGTGACATTTCTACAAAGAATTGCTTCTGAATTCTACATTTATGTACAAAACGGTGTTATTACATAGCTGAACTTGCAGGATTTGTGGGTTATTTCCAAGGAAAAGTGATGTTTGGCCTGAAAATTGCATGCTTGCCCTTATAGCAAATATTCATAGTTGTGCATTGCGTTCTTTTAATACTATTTGCCAAGACATATGTATTTTACCCCAAAAAAAATCCAATACTGTAAAAGTACAGTTTGTGTTGGAAAAAAATATACATTTTTCTTGTTTCTTGGGTATTTTCCAACTGCAAAATTTAACTAAACCAAATAAGAGTTAGGAAAATTCTTCTGGCACTGGGTGTGCGCAATTTGAATTACTAACTGAGCTAAAAGGGTTAAACACAATCAAAAGACGACAATCTTTAGTAATGTGATGTAATGTAAAAAAAAAAAGGTGCTACAGACATAATGCATCATGGGAGTTGGGAAGGTAAGCAGCGATAACTTTTTTATTGCATTGCCCTATAAATATTTAGCAGAAGTTGGAATATGTCACAGATTTTTATGACATGAATTACAGAACTGCTGTATTTTTAATTAAAACTGTACATTTTCATTATCAGCTGGGGTTTAATCTGGCTTCCTGCTCATAAAAAAAGCTTTACTAGAGGAGAGACAAAGAGGATTTCTGCCCCCATAATTTAAAACCACTACGTAAGAAAAAGCAGACAACCTATTTATGAGCATTTATATTTATACTGAATGTGTTTTCAATTAGATTATGACAATCTAATGTGAAGTGCCATGATCTGATCAGAACACATTTTTATTAAATGTCCATCCGATTTATTAAATAATTGAAGTGGGTGAATCTAAAGTGAAATGCAAGAACGTCACAATCTAATCAGAACACATTTCCATTAAATGTTCATACAATTATGTTTAAATGTAGGGAAAGAGAAAAAACAAAGAAATGTTAAAAGAGGCTAACAGGGTTTACCAGTTGGTAATCAGTGCACCCAATGGAGCATCATAGACAGAAGTCTTAAAAGTACAGTGAGTTCATATGTACATTAGAGACAGAACCTCAACATTTTTAATGTCATAGGAGCCAATAAACTTAGGTTAGATTTAAAGGGAAAATTTTGTTTTGAAAATAAGTTAATTTTATACCCTTTGCTATCCCCTGCTGTTGACATTATTGAGCTGCCATTTCAGGTTCTGTAACAGTCCTTCTTTTTCCCAGAATGTTCCTACTGATTGGCTGTTGGATGGGTCAAACATGCTCAGATTTCTAAAGAGCAACTGAATCAGCCCAGGTGCTGTGATGCCCGGAGTCCCCGAGTATACCTTCAGCGCCTATACCCCAATCTACAGCTGCTGTCTTCACCTATAGACAAGATACTGATTGTCAGGAGACTTGTTGCGCCTCATTGTACACGGTCTTAGAGCGCAAGTTATAGACGCTGAGGCCGGGTATACTCTGGAAAACCAGAACATCAATGGAACTGAACAGGAACTGGAAGACAGTAAAGAACAAATAATACAAGGAAAACAATGAGAAGAGCAATGAAAAGAACAATGCTAGGCTACAAGAACCAGACTTTGGCTACTATAAAAATAGCAGGGACCACTAGCTTGGCTAAGCAAAACTATAACAGGCAAAGAGTACAAGACAGGAAAGGGTGTATATAGAGCAGAGGAACCTCCGCTGGATCTCCTCCGCCCCCATGGGAACTACAGGAGCGGAGGAGGTGTCCATGCACGTCCACATGGCACCAGAAGACCGAGTAGAGGGAGGCGTGCAGATGCACGAAGACAGACACTGCGAGATGACGTCATTGTACGTGGACGCGCCGGTCGCCAGAGATCCCCGACACGAGTGACGAGAACCACTGTGAAAACACGAGGTAGGTAAGTGTGGAGTCCTGACAGGCGCTAGGTATTTGGTAACATTTATTTACACCCAGAAAAAATGCTGAATTGGCCGGTTAACACCATTGGGATTGGAAAATACTGCTCTTTTTTTCTTAAAAACATATGTATTTGCACTGAACTTACCTTTTAAAGGTTAAAGAATAAAAAATGAATTGAAACCCCAGCTGATATTTCGCAGTAGACAATATAAGACTTTATATGTGAATAGAGATGTACTGAATTTGAATCTGGTTCAAGTTTCTAATTTTCGAAAATATCATCTAGAGGCAGTACTGTCAACAACATGGTATTAATTATCAGTCATTAGATAAGATATATTTAGGGTTATCCTGAGCTGGATTATAAAAAGCACTAATTTATTCATCACAATTTAATTTTTTACAATTTCTATCTCAGCTTCATTAAAGGGCATGTCCACCCCCAAAACTAAAATTTAACCCCTTACTGGCCACATCAAGTAGTTTAAAACAATCCTTACCTTACATTCCTGCTCAAAATAGTTCCCCTGCTGTGCCCCTCCAAAGTCCAGGAAACTGCTGTGTAGGAGCAGTGTGTGACTCATGCTGTGCCTGAGACTTCCTCAACCTCATCAAGGTTGAGGCATGCTCAGTGCAGCCCTCCCTGCCTCTCAGCCAATCACGGACGCGGCTGCCGGTCCCGCCCCCTGCTTTCAATTCCATGCAAGCAGAGGGCCTGAACACTGCAGCAGGGGAGAGAGGGCAGGTAAGTAAGAATTGGGGGACTTTCTAACAATTATATTAATGCGGTTGGGGCTGGGGGAGCATGCCCTACCACATATCAAAAATTAAATTTTGGGGTGGACATGCCCTTTAATTCATCTGAATTGGAGCCAAGGAATCCTGTCTTGAGGTTTTACCTTTATATATCCAGTTTATTAGTGACTTAAACATAAGACAAGAACAAAGAAACATCCTTTATCATTCCTACAAAGGATAAGAACTGTGGTGGACATGAGACATTAAACGTGTATTATATAAACAAAGACTGGGATATCAGCGCATATTCTAAGGCCCTTATATAATACAATAGTAAAAAGAAATGGGCTTTTAATTATGTTTTTGATCAATAAAATAAAAACGCCTTCCAAACATGTTAAAGGGCATGTCCACCCTCAGATTCAGGGAGGTCCTACCCCCCACCCACACACAAGATTTAATTCAACTCTCAGTCCCTTACAGCAGGGGCATAGCAATTGGGGCCCCAACATTATACCCACCCTTCCACAGACACAAACAGGGAGATTCAATAAAAGTTTCTATCGTTAAAAATGGTGCTAATTTCGCCCCAACCAATCAGATCTTATTTACCATTTGAAAGCTAACATCTTATTGGTTGGGGCCAAATTAGCACCATTTTTAATGATAAGAGCTTTTATTGAATATCCCTGTTAGCTTTTATTGTTTTACCTAATTGGATGAATGATGTGAATGGTATTAAAGAGTGGTGCATAAGGGGGAGTGGGAGTGGGATCAGACAAATTCTGCAGTCCATTGGTTTGAAGGTGCTCCATTGCATATTAAACTGGTATTGCTGATGCAACAAATACTCTGTCTCCTCTATAAGAAAAATAGAAATAGCCAGACTGTAGCCCTTCAGCTGTTCTTGTTCTTCATCTCCCAGAATTCCTTTAATGGCAGCCTAAAAATGATCAGGTGGCTGAAGGAGAACAGACACAAGTCTAAAATAATAACTACTTGTACAATATAAAAAAGCTGCCCATTTCTGTGAAATTTCTTACAGAGTTTCAGAGCTTCGCATACAAGAGCAAATCCAATTCTCAGCAGACTGTATTGCAGCAATATTTTACCTACATGATTTTGTAATTTACAGGAAGTGCCCTGAAGGCAAAGTCTGAGTGGCATGTAATTTACACCAAACAACAAACGTGTGTTAGTTTCTGGGCTAGTAATAGGTTTTCTGATAAGATTTCATTCAAATGTTTTATTTAATTTACCCAATTAAAGCATACATATTTATACAGTAGTCCATTAAAAATCATTAAAACACAAATGAATGTATTGTCTTATTGAACAAAGCCAACTATAATCAAACACACACGCACCTAAATTGAAGCCATGAAAATGGATTTATTTTCATGCAAATTACTATAAACCAGTGTGACAGTCAATTCCAATTGTCTTGTAAATAGATTGCTTATTAAGATGCAAAAGAAAGAATAAAAAATGCATCATTTGCATGACATTTTCACACTATGTAATTCTTCGTTTTGAGCATAGTAGAACCATATTTAGTTGTAATAACGAAACCTAGAAAGGGGAAATGTAAGTATAAAAAGAAGAGAATGTATGTCTGTCTGCTGCAACTATCTTGCTATAGCAATAAAATAGGGGAATTAAAGTTCAAAATTCAGAAATATAAAATACTAGCAGAGTAGCACCTGACCCATTCACTGTGGGTTAGCTGAGGCCCAAATCTGGTGCCCCACGGGGTGCCCAACACAATGCAGGATTCTAGGCCAGATCTCATCCCCAATTAACACACCTCACAACATTTGTAAACATACCTCCAAACATGTTAAAATGCAAAAGAGTAGAGATGGCCGAAACTCACTAGTTTCGTCCCGTTTTCTGATTCTCGGATCTTGGGAAAATCGCAAAGATCCGAAAATCTGAAACCGGAAGGAATTTTCGATAATTTTCGAATGTATGGAGCTATTTTCGAAAATAGCCTTGAACGTTCAAAAATTCTCAAAAATATGATTGGAGAACATTTTCGTGTTTCCAATTGTATTTTCGAGGATTTTTGAACGTTTGATGCTATTTTTGACAATTATCGAAAATAGCTCCGTACATTCGGAAATTAACAAAAACAAAAAATAATCCGGATTCGGATGGATCATTTGGATTTCAGAACCGAGGAGTTTCGTGCAGGATACGGGTTTGTGTCGGACCCAAACCCCATCTCTACAAAAGAGGGCAACATCAGCTAAGACATAGCTCCCTTACCTCCCATTCCTTTACATATCCTTTATGAGGATAGCTAATGAGCTTTGCACACATACACACATGCTCTTAAAGTGTACATCAAAGTTCAGTTCATTGCAAAGCTGTACCTTTAAATCACACACTATGTAACTCTTATTATTCTAAGCCATTTACAAAGCTTACCCTTCGCTCTTTACTTACCAACTCTCCCTGCTCCACTGAAATCTTTTTAAATCTCCTAATATTGCAAGACTTGCTGGAGGGAATCTCGTTTGGTCAGATATTTAGGACTACCCTGCTAGCTGTATATTACACTTAAAGTAAAACATAGACTGGAAAGAGGACTGAATTAGCAGTGTTCCGCTTCTATGTGTATACTACAATGATGTTTTAAGGGCTGTGGCCCACTGTGGCAAATAAATATTTGGGATATAAAGCTGCAGTCATCAATTAGGGGTAAGCCACACTAGTGCTTTTTGTGCATTTGCGCCCGCACAAATGGAAATTGCGGGAACTTATGCGATTGCGCGCCTGTTCGCGTTTTGGTAATGCATGCGTTCCCCATTTTTGGTGCGTTAACACATGTGTTTCCATAACAGAAAACAGTAAAATCGCATGCGCAAAACGCACACACAAGTCGCACACACAGTTGCATGCAATAAAGCTCACGATTGTGTGCGCGATTTGATGCGTTGTAGTGTGGCCTTGACCTCAATGTGTGACTATACATGTGGTTAAATTTTATTAATGTTCCTGTGAACTTCTTGCACACGTCAAATAAAGTGTGTTCCTTTTGCATGTGTCATTTTGTTAGGCAAGCATTCAGTGCAGCACCTAAATTGTGTTTTCTGGGGGAAATTGTGTCAATAATTAATTTTGGTTGATTGCATTACTTTTAAATATAGGGGGTTATTGTTGTGCAATAAGGGGATATTGCAAAATGTCCAAATTTGGGGGCAAATAATATTTTGGTACTTACCCTAAAAAAATAAATGAATGTAAGGTGTTGTACACCATTGTTAAAGGAGAAGTTGATATGATACACTTTAATGGGGAAGTTTATTCACTTTAAAGTATACATCAACTTATATCTGTTGTATTCAATTAGATCAACTGGACTTGAAATGTAGTTCTTGAAGACGTTTCGCTAGTCATCCGACTGGCTTTCTCAATTCAGAATGACTTGTACAAGAATCTGTGGCAATTATGTACCCTGGAAAATCCCAATTAGCATATCACAGCCAGGTGTTAAGGGTGTGATTAGATAGTGGCTAAGAGGTGTTATAGGAACGCCCAGAGTAAGGTGTTAAAACAGCATTGTACATGGCAGACAGTTGGTGTCGAACCCCCCCACCTCTATTTATGCTTGGTTTCTTTATTTTCACATAAATGGCCTCCTTAACACCTCTCTTGAACCAGTCACGTTCCTTCGCCAATATGTTAACATTACAATCTTCAAAGGTATGTCCTTTATCCTTAAGATGCAGGTAAACGGGTGAGTCCTGACCCGAGGACTCAGCCGAGTAGTTTGAGGGGGAAAGAGACAAAAGTTGTTAAGTAAAATGAAACGCTTACAGTGCAGTTGTATTGCAGTGCCAACCCATCCACATCTTTTATTGTCTTTGTCTTTCCTTAAGTAAAATGTGATTTATTACCTTTGGCTGCACATATACATTTCATGGCTGTCAGCACCCTGCAATGGGAAACTACACATTTCCTTTGCTGCCTTCTTTAAACTCTGCACCAGACTGCTGCAAAGTGGGGGCACAAGTCCAGGAGGACAGGGAAGCACGACAGTGATTATATAGTTGTGCAAAATGGACAAATATTGGGAGTCAGTGGACACCTGAGAGCCTGGTGAAGATGGTCAGTGGTAAGCCAGTGATTTAAAGGACAGATTTTGAAAATCTGGTAAGACACTGTATACTACATTGCGTCAACTGCTGTTTTGCACAAGTTCTGGGAGGGAGTACCAATGTCACGTGACATTGTTACTTCACATATCCCGCTGCTCCTCGTGATTGACAGCTCCATCCTCCTTCTACAGCAATAACAGAACAAAATCAAGCAAAGCATTGTACTGCCATGAACAATCTGTGACATTTGGAAGGTGTGCAGCACACAGACCATTTTTAAAAGTTGTAAAGTAGCCTATGATTTTTTACAGGTCCTAAAACATAAGTACACCAAGTCTAATAAAAATTGTCCTATCCGTTTGTAAGTTTTTCTGAAACATGCATACATATATACATACATACATTTACTTTTATATATATAGATATATGGTTGTCAAAAAAAAGATAAAATTGGAGTGAGTGTCCAGGTGAGTACCTATGTCTGTGTAAGGTGTGCTGTTGGTTTTGTATTCATGATCATAAATTTGTAAATGTTGTCATGGTTTATGCATGGTTGCCATGAAAACAGAAGGGTGGGGTGGGTGTAGGGGTGTATCAGTAGGTTTGTGCACCTGTCTGTGTTTTTGTGTTTATCACCATAAAATTAACTTTTTTGATACTTAAGACATGGTTGCCATGGAAACAAAATGGTGGACAGTGGGGTGCACCAGTGGGTGTGTGTACCTGTGTCTATGTGGGGTTTGGCAAAAGTTTGTGTTTACGACCTTATAAATAACTTTTTTTTGATGATTTTTGTTTTTGTTGCCATGGAAACAAAAGGATGTAGTGCAATGTTGGCGAATCTATGGCACAAGTTCCAGAGGTGGCACTTGGAGCCCTCTCTGTGGGCACTCATGCACAGCAGAGTTTACTAGACTTCGTAACCCAGCCAAAGAGAAAGTGTAGCGGGCTGTCTGTGGCAGTGAGAGGCAACGTGCTATAACATTCAGCCATGCTTGAATTTAGATTTCAAACTTCTGTCTAATAATTTAAGGGTTAATGCTCACTGTTTTAGATTTCGAACTCCTGTATTGTAATATAGAGGTTAATACGTAATCTATAATCAATTATATCTACTGTATTGGTCTGTGTCTATTTGAGTTTTTTTTTAAAAAAACTTTGTATTCCGGTTAAACGATCATGTTGGCACTATGCAATAAAAAGTGGGGTTTGGGGTTGCAGTTTGGGCACTCGGCCTCTAAAAGGTACGTCATCACTGATGTATTTTATTTTGAAATTTTGTGTTTTGTGTTGTAAGATTGATGCTGCATGAACCTTAATAAAAATGAAGGAGCTGTGTTGACACAGGAAGCTCAGCAGAAAACTTCTAAGATTGAGGGGGGTAGGGGTTTCACCTGAACTTTTAAATATTTTTTTTTTTACAGTTTGGTTCTCCTTTGATATTGTTTTGCTTGCCTGTTGTCATGGAAACAAAGATTCTGAATTTGTGTTTGTTCTGGGTTTACAAAGTTAATAACACATTGTTCCTTTAGGGAATGAATCATTGTTTTTTTCAACCTTTATAAGTATATTAGTCCGATGAGTAATACATTTTTTTTCTAAGCATACTTGTACATAATTATTACACAATCTCATTGAATAAGATTAGTGTTTCTCAACCTTTTCAACATTTGTGGAACCCTTGAAACAAAATTTAAATGGAAATTTATAATGGAATTAAAGTTTAGTTCTTGAAGACATTTCGCTAGTCACCCGACTGGCTTTCTTAATTCAGAATGACTTGTACAAGAATCTGTGGCAATTATGTACCCTGGAAAATCCCAATTAACATATCACAGCCAGGTGTTAAGGGCGTGATTGCATAGTGGCTAAGAGATGTTATAGGAACACCCAGGGTAAGGTGTCAAAACAGCATTGTACATGGCAGTCGGTGTCGAAACCCCCCCACCTCTATTCAAACTTG
Organism: Hymenochirus boettgeri; assembly: GCA_019447015.1. NCBI lineage: Eukaryota > Metazoa > Chordata > Amphibia > Anura > Pipidae > Hymenochirus > Hymenochirus boettgeri. The sequence goes on from CM033471.1 coordinate 181,412,860, forward strand.
GTTTCTTTACTTTCACATAAATGGCCTCCTTGACACCTCTCTTGAACCAGTCATGTTCCTTTGCCAAGATATTGACATTATAATCTTCAAAGGTATGTCTTTTCTCTTTAAGATGCAGGTACACAGCGGAGTCCTGACCCGAGGAATTGGCTCTTCCATGCTGGGCCATACATTAGTGCAGTTGCTGTTTGGTCTCCCCCACATACAAATCAGAGCGCTCTTCACTGCACTGCACTGCATATGGCAGCACAAGTCGCCATATGGTTGGGGAAATGGAAGAATATTGGGAGTCAGTGGATATCCAAGAGCCAGGTGAGGACGATCAGCGGTAAGCCAGTGATATAATTGACAGATTTTGGAACTCTAGTAAGACACTGTATACTACATTGTGTTAACTGCTGTTTTGCATAAGTCCTGGGAGGGAGTACCACGGATATAAGAATTTTGGCAAGGTCAAGTGACTGTGACCTCAGCCTTTTACACAAAGTTTACATAGCTCTGTATAAGTTTGGAACATCGAGCTGACACACTAAATCCATAAAGTACCAACAAGATTGGATACCGGTGACGCCCGGTTATTGATTGTGCTGCTACACCTAGGTGTTTTATAGGGTTGGGGATTATTATAGGAATGTATTTTAATATTTGTCAATAAAGTGATTTGTTAGATAATACCTATGAGTGAACATAGTGGTTTGTGTATAACACCTGGTTTTCAGGTGATTGTTTTCTTCCTTACAAAATCCACATATAGTGTGTGAGTGCTTAGTTTCTGGTTCTATATTCGTTTGCATAACAGATGCCTATGAGTAGCTGCCTGCCCAATCCCCAGTTCAAGAGACTTATCTTGGATTTGCCAGTTTGCCAACACATACAAATCAGAGCACTCTTCACTGCACTGCACTGTATATGATGTCACTTTTTCTGTGTTTCGGTACTGGGTCTTTCGTACCTCATTGTGTTGTTTGGTTTATAGCAGACAGGGACATGAAGAAAATTCATCTTAATTTCTCAGAGACTCCTGCTACATATGAGATGACCATGTTCTTTTTCCTGTCTTGCTTCCCCCCTTTACTGTTGGTATTCTTATTCTTTTCTTTCTTTGTACGTCTTTTGACAAAGACCCAGTCTCAATATCCACAAGTTTTAAGGGCTCCTCTGAAATGTTTAATTTCCTCAGCCTTCGCCTTTGTGCTAATGGGGATGTATTCTGCTCTGTGTTGCAGGGTTCTGATGACACCCAGCTTGTGATCTAAAGGGTGGTGGGAGTTAAATATTAAATACTGGTCTGTGTCGGTTGGTTTTCTGTAAACCTTTACTTCCAGTTTAACATTCTCCCTGACTTCTACCAAGCAATCCAAGAAAGCCAGTTTGTTGTTTTGTACCTCTTCCCTTGTAAATTTGATGTTCTGGTCTATGGCATTGATGTGTTCTATGAAGGCTTGTACTTCCTTTTGGTGAATTTTAACCCAGGCATTATCCATGTATCTGAACCATTGGCTGGGTGCTATGCCCTTAAAGGTATTAAGCACCTGTGTTTCCACCTCCTCCATGTAAAGGAGGAAAAGATCCCATAGCACATCCATGTTTTTGCTAAATGAACTTATCCCTGTATTTCAAATAGGTGGTATTCAGGTACCAGTCGAGTAGGGAACACACCTGTTATTAGTTAAGATCTGTTCTGCCAGTAAGGGTGCTGTCTTGGCCTATGATTAAGTACCTGATTGTCCGAAACGTGTTTGGTGTGGAATAAAGGTTACTTTCTACCTGCAATGGTGTTGGTCTCATCTGTCGTGGTTTCTGTGCAAATTCCCAGCATTTGTGAGTTTGAATGCTGTCTTAGCTGTTTCCTCTTCATATCAACTCTATCTAAACTTGGTTAGCCAACCTAGGTAACAAGACTGAAGTGAGGAAAATCTATAGAAACTAAACCATCCTTCCAAAGCAGAAGCAACCTGTCATCTTGCCAACACACAGGTTTGGTGGAGGGCATCCTCTGATGATCTACACTATATTAACATTACCAGGTACCCCAGTCGCATAGCTGAATGTGGCCCTGAACTGTTTCCTTTCTTGCAGGAACAGTAGAGGGCAAGGAATATACTAGGGAGGGAGTTATTTGAATGAATATCCACTGTGCTGTGCATTCTAAACAGAAAGGGGAAGGCAAGAAATATAATAATGAGACACAAGGCCAGCCAGACAAAGACTGCCATGGGAAAGGCTTTGCTGCTCCTGCCTGGTCACCACCTAATCAGGAGGTATAGAGATATAAATGTAACAGCAATAGTATTGGCAATGGAAGTCCCATTATTGGGGGTGGAATGAGGAGGGGAAAACTGTGGTCTCCGCTCTATCAAACTACCGGTGTAGGCCTGAAGGCTGACCGCAGAGATTCTGATAGATTCTCTTTACTCCTATAACCACTTTCTTTACTACAGGCCTCAAACCTGGTGCAATCAAAAACATGTGTCCGATTTCATAACTTGGAAAAAACTGACTGGTATGAAAGGAGCTTAGCCATTTATATTTCACTAGCCCTTAAAAGTTAAAATGTGGTTCTAATCTAACTGCATGTTTAGCTTGAATGTAAATTAAACCTGTAATTATTTTTATTTGTACTGATAACCCATTTAAGTTTCAATTTTAATTTTTCTTCCATTCTTTTCTTTTTACCAGGCTATATTTATGATAAACATGATGGCACATAAAACCACCACCACATTTAAAATCTCATGCTATGATGGTGATTAATTTGTAATACACATGAATATCCACTAAGAATCTGTTTTGTTTGGTGTTTTTCTTATTAATTTAATTGGAAATGATTTGTACTCCTGACAGCTGCAATTGTGTGGCGCAGTGTAATGCATATTTTACACAGAGATTAAGTTAAGGTCAAGACCCGTTTTCAATTGCTGTGACTTAAACAGCTCCCTCTACCCAAATAAAAAAAAAAGTAGTGGGAGAGAACCGGCCTGGATTACAATTCAGACATTATTGAATATTGTGAATTTAAATGAACGGTTTTATGCCTGATATAGAATGACGGCTAATGTTAAATGAAATTGAATTCATCAGCTATAATAAAGAGAAATCCGAGAGCTATGGAATAGAAAATGTGAAATTGAAAACAGCATGGAGCTGATTAAATGGAAACAAAGAAATAATACAAAAATGTAAAGTCTGCATGTAAGTATGTGTTAGGTTACATTTGTTTTTGCATCGGATTGGCTGATCCTTTATAAATCGCTGCAATGAGTAGATAACTGCAATATTATTTACCTTAGTGTGAATGAAATTAGTCAGAAAGAGTACTGATTGTCTAAATCAAAGTATAATTAATTAATAACACATGGGCAGACCCCCACCTGCTCAGAACATAGATCTCTCTTTAGCTATTTATACAGCATCTTATATTTTATGAGATCATGTATTGAATGTCTGGCAGGCTGGCGGTCTATTCAAATTAACACATAAGGGTACTTTCACATGAGAGGCTGACAGTTTTTAGCGTTGATAAACAGTCAATAAAACGTCTTCCCATTGTAAGGGCCGTGTTGAAAAAGTGTGTACGGTCCCCAGCGCATGTGTGACAACAGATACCGGTATGATCGGTCAGCACAATGCGATAGGGATTGCATGTGTATGGCAACCTTTACCATTAGGAACATTCCAAGGTAGTGTGCATTCTGGGAATAAGAAGAACCATTATAGAGCCTGAAAATCAGCTCACTAATGTCAACAATAAGGAAAAGCAAGGGGTATAAATTCAACTGGTTTTTAAAAATAGAAGAGAATATTTACAATAAATAGGTATGCATAATATAAACTAAAAATTTTAAAAGTAATGTTTTTTTTCCACTAAAGTTTTTCATTAAAGAGACTTTTATTTATTTTATTTTTTACCCCCTTTTCTTGAGATATGCAACAAGGAAGCATTGGCCCTTTATTCTGGACATGATTCCTTTTGTATTATAATGAGCATAACTTTTAAAGGGATTCAGGGAAAGATTCAGAAACAGATTCTTGAAATTTCCAATTTTCTAGAAATTTAGAAAACTTTAATTTTCGAAAAATATTGTATTTTTGGTATAATTATCAACTGACTAATGTGGAAGCTCGAAAGTAGCACGCGTGTGAAGGAAAGTTACTTCATTTCAAGTTCTGGATATTTTTACATGTTAATCAGACCATTTTCCAGGTCCCAGAGCCATGTACAGTAAGTTACCATTGCTATTTTAACCTTATTTTATTTTGAACGTTTTTTTTCCCCCATTGACTTTAATCAGTCGAATTCAAATTTCCTAACTTTTTTCAGAAATTCAAAAATCTGAAATCGGACCAAATTTTTGGAAGTTTGGCCATCTCTACTGACAACCTTTGATGGAACTTGTGGGGAGCTTCATGACAGTATGATGCAAACCAAAATACAAATACATACCAACTGTCTGCCATGCACAATGCTGTTTTGACACCTTATTCTGGGTGTTCCTATAACACCTCTTAGCCACTATGCAATCACGCCCTTAACACCTGGCTGTGATATGCTAATTGGGATTTCCCAGGGTACATAATTGCCACAGATTCTTTTACAATTCATTCTGAATTGAGAAAGCCAGTCGGATGACTAGCGAAACATCTTCAAGAACTAAACTTCAAGTCCAGTTGATCTAATTGAATACAACAGATATACCATGACCTGGATGAATGAGAACCTTCACAAGCATATTTCAAATCATTTTGGGGAGCAAACCTTCAAACTTGTATGGCAATATGAAAAGACAGCAAGGAAATTGGCAGACTACAGAAACCACCTGTGACAACAAAAGACTAGTACCATGCAGCATACGTCTCTTACCACAGTTAAAGGCATCAGAGCCAAACAGATACTGCAAAAGGATCAAATATAGCTCCTAAATGAATGGGTACGACAGACATTTTACAGTTGATGCTTTAATGCACAACATTAGTCAACTAGAACAGAACCTGGCCTCACAGCTACCTGTGGCCATCTGGGGAAGAGTGATGGAGTTCACCAAACAAGCACAGCTTTCTCAGCACTGTAAGGGCAAACAAAGGAAACAGAACAAGTTCTCTATTCTGTCATCCCATAACACCCCCAAAGGAGAACAACTACCTTGGATACAAAAGAAGAGAAGTGTCACTTCATCAAACAAGGTGAAATGGGTGAGAAACTTGTCTAACAGGACCCTGACAGAAATGGAAGTCCTTGCTAAGGGCTTGAATTTTGCCATCACTCCTGAAGCCATCCCTGTGGTGGATATTATAGCAGCCACAGAAGCCTCAATCCACAATAATAAGGTACCACAGAGTGAGGCAGAACAACTTCGCCCTAAGGTATCTGCAGCCTTAGCCAGTGCTAAAACTCCTTCATCTAACCTGACCACACAGGAAAGAAGAGCCTTAACATCCCTCAAGAAAGATTCCAGTATCACCATTCTACCGGCAGACAAGGGAAGATGCACAGTGGTACTCAACACCTCAGACTACCATGCTAATGTGACCATGCTCCTGGCTGATAACAACTCATATGAGGCTTTAACAAGATATCCCACCAGCCGTTACAAGAAAAGGGTCATAGACTTACTACAACAGCTTCAAAAGGATAAAGCCATTGATTGAGCAATGTATCATGTGTGGTGAGGCACATCCATGCATATATGGACTCCCAAAGATACATAAGGAAGGGGCACCACTAAGACCTATATTCAGCAGCATCAACTCTGTAACATACAAGGTGGCAAAATACCTAGCCAACATCTTAGGACCATTGGTGGGAAGTTCTAAGCATCACATGCAGAACTCTCAGGATTTCACCAACAAGATTACAGATATTGTACTCGATGCAGAGGAAACTATGGTGTCCTATGATGTGACATCTCTCTTCACCTGTATACCCACCAAGGAGGCTGTTGACATTGTGAGAAAACGGCTAGGCCAAAACAGCACTCTTACCAGCAGAACTGATCTCACCCCAGAACAGGTGTGTTCCTTACTGGACTTGTGCCTGAATACCACCTATTTCAAATACCAGGATATGTTCTATAAGCAAAAACATGGATGTGCTGTGGGATCTCCAGTTTTACCCATTGTGGCCAACCTTTACATGGAGGAGGTAGAAAAACAGGCGCTTAATACCTTTATGGACATAGCACCCAGCCACTGGTTCAGATATGTGGATGACACCTGGGTTAAAATCCACTAGAAGGAAGTACAAGCTTTCACAGATCACATTAATGCGGTAGTCCAAAACATCAAATTTACAAGGGAAGAGGTAGAAAACAACAAACTGGTTTTCTTGGACTGCTTGGTAGAAGTTAAGGAAAATGGTAAACTGGAAATAGAGGTTTACAGAAAACCAACACACACAGATCAGTATTTGATGTTTGACTCCCACCACCCTTTAGATTACAAGCTTGGTGTCATCAGAACCCTGCAACACAGAGCTGAGAACATCCCCACTAGCACAGAGGCAAAGGCTAAAGAAATGAAACATCTCAGAGGAGCCCTTAAAACTTGTGGATATCCAGACTGGGCCTTTGTCAAAAGAAGTAGAAGGAAAGAAAAGAACACGTGTACCAACAGTGAAGGGGAAAAGCAAGACAGGAGAAAGAACATGGTCATCCCATATGTATCAGGGTCTCCGAGAAATTAAAAAGAAGTTTCAAAAAACACTGTGTCCCTGTCTGCTTTAAACCAAACAACACACTGAGGCAGCAATTGGTACATCCGAAAGACCCAATACTGAAACACAAGAAAAGCGACATCATATACGCAGTGCAGTGCAGTGCAGTGAAGAATGCTGTGATTTGTATGTGGGGGAGACCAAAGAGCAACTGCATCAACGTATGGCCCAGCACAGAAGAGCCAATTCCTCGGGTCAGGACTCAGCTGTGTACCTGCATCTTAAGGATAAAGGACATAACTTTGAAGATTGTAATATTAACATTTTGGCAAAGGAACGTGACTGGTTCCAGAGAGGTGTCAAGGAGGCCATTTATGTGAAAATAAAGAAACCAAGCCTGAATAGAGGTGGGGGGGGGGTTCAACACCAACTGTCTGCCATGCACAATGCTGTTTTGACACCTTACCCTGGGCATTCCTATAACACCTCTTAGCCACCATCCAATCACGCCCTTAACACCTGGTTGTGATATGCTAATTGGGATTTTCCAGGGTACACAATTGCCACAGATTCTTGTACAAGTCATTCTGAATTGAGAAAGCCAGTCGGATGACTAGTGAAACGTCTTCAAGAACTAAACCGCAAGTCCAGTTGATCTAGTTGAATACAACAGATGTAAACAATGGTGCCCCCACAGCATTCTCCAGAAAAGGCTCTCCAATGGATTCTTCCATCCGTGCTAGCATGTTTGCATGTTCAATACAACTTCACTCTCCGCGGTTCCTCTTTTTGTTCCCCATAAGACACAGCATAGCCACACAGTGTAATGGCAACAATGCTTCTACACACAATCAAACAACATACCGTCAATTGTTTTGCCCCTTACAGATTATGGACGGGGCTTCATCATAAGTATGAATTGGTGTGTATCGCAAATAAGCTCTTTTTATATGCAGCAAAACAATGTGTTTAGTCACAGCGCACTGCAGGTTGAGAGATATATATTAAGGGATGCTGTGAGCATGGGCGTCCGCACATAGGGGCAAGGTAGGGCTTTTGCCGCGTAAGTGTACTGTACTGTGCTGCTACCTAGTCAACCTGCAGGCAGCAGCACAAAGGAGCGGCTCTGTGCTGTGGTTGTAGGACCCAGGGAGTTGGAAATATAACCTGCCCTGCTCACTTTGTTTCTGATTCTGATTGGTCCAATGCAATCAGATTCTGCTGCCTGCTATATTGAATGCGCAAATGGCCCCGTGCGGACTCAGCACACTGACTGGGTTTTCAGGTAAGATGCCAGGTTTGTTAGCTTTGGCTGCTTGCTTCTTTGTAAATTTGCAATGCACATGTGCATAGAATACAGAGTCCATCAGGACCTGTCAGACTACGCGGCGGAGGAGCGATCGGGTAAGTACTTTACCTTCGTTCCCGGCTCCTGCAGGTTTTATTGAATAACAGGTGGTAAGACACAGCTCCTTTACCTCCCATTCTTTAATTAAACTGAATACCAAAAACATTTTTAAGCAGTGGAGATACCCTTTAAGTCCTGTGGGTGAGATGGGAATTGAATAATATATATTTGGTTGGGTGTAATATGGGGGGCTGAGTGGGGGTTGACTTTGTGTTGACCCTAAGTTTAAAATTCAAACAACGCCCATTCAGAACAAGCACACTACATGATAAGCCACGCCTATTTGGCTGTAGTGGAGCATTTCTTTTCCTATGCACCCCGACCCACCCTGTGGAAAACTTTCTGTGGACGCCCATGGCTGTGAGTGCTTTTAAATGGGAGCATTGTGGTCTGTATATGGGCCATGTATTTTTAAATAGTAACACAAGGACAATGTATGGGGGGGGAGGTCAATTCTAAATTTTGTCATGATCACGTGCTTTATGCATCACCAGAATGTGGACATTTGCTGACAAATTTACACTTGATAAAGGACCACGAACGTCTGAAACATATTGTGTAATAAATAAATAGCAATTTCAAATTGAGTTGTGTGAAGTCATTGATTGGTATCTCGTCTCTATTTTTACTGAAAGACTTGGGTGCTTTGAGGCACAGAGGAAACCACCAAGGCAGCTAATGTTTATATAATGGTGTTGCAGTAAATTGAAGTTTAAAGGGTCACTGAAACAACTATACATTTTCTGAAACTACAATTTGAGACAGGTAAAATGGTGGTACTCACATATTTATCTGTGCTTACTTTGTCATTAAATTTTTTATGTTAAAAAAGTACTCCTCATTACCCCCAACCTTCCTTAAGTTCTACATAGCATTAACATGGACACTACTTACACATCTCCCCCTACCTCCCCCTTTTTTTCTTTTCTCTGCTGATTCTCTTAAATATTGCAGAAAGTGTGCTAGCAGGCATCCAAAGAGGTCAGGCATGGGTCACATTATAATTTCTGCTTCTGGAGTGACCGTTCTTTATATGTAAATGCTGTGTTTTCAAATGATGATTTCTGAGAATCTACAGTTCACATTTAAAATCCGTTTTGGAGCAGTAGGATCTTGCTGTATCTAAAGGTACACAGTTTTTGAAAATTCCATTTTTTTTGAGAAAGATACCCTTTAAGAGCTCTCTGTCTCTCCCTCTCTCTGTTTGTCAATCAAAAATAGGTATGAACTCGAACCTGAGTTGGATTGTATTAGTCCGTATGAACTCTAACTTTTTCGGACTCAAAATAAGAACTTTTGGACTTTTCAAACTTGCAGACTTTTTAAAATAATTATTGAACATTCAAGGATTCTCGAATTTTTGAATCGATAACCATTGACTTTAGAGTTTCCTAACCATAGAAAGTGGCCTTCTCTAATCAAATTCAAATCAAATTCAGCAATAACCCTCGAATTTAGAGTTCCATAACCATAGAATGTGGCGTTCGGTAACCCTCGAATTCATCCATAATCCTCTACTTTACCGCTCCATAACCCCTTAATGTGGCATCTGGTAACCCCTCAAATGTGGCGCTCATTAACCCTTGGATTTGTCCATAACCCACGCATATTGCGTTCTTTGGTAACCCTTGAATTTGGCCATAACCCTCGAATGTGGCATTCGCTAAACATCGGATCTGGCCATAACCCTTGAATGTGGCATTTGGTAACCCTCGATTTCGTCCATAACCTTCGAATGTGGCATTCTCTAACCCTCAAATGTGGCGTTCACTAACCCTCGAATTTGGCCATAACCCTGAATGTGGCCTTCTTTAACAAAAATGGCTGGAGCAGTGATTTTTATAGTCAGTAGGCTGGCACATTATAAAATAGCTATGATTAGTTTTTGTAACCATGTTAACTAGTAATGTAATGTAATTTACATGCAGTGCATTTTGGTATTGAAAAAAATGGCAAGGAGACCAACAACATTTTGTGATTTTTTTTTTTTTTTTAATGTTATTAAAGGACAATTATACTTACCCTTTCCCCGATCCATTCCTGCAAAGTACCCAGGGTGAGGACCTAAAACGCTAAGTCCTCACCTCTGGGTACTTAACAAAAGTCCTGCACTACTTACTTGTAATCTCCCTCGTCGCTCTGGTCCGATCCTCCCCACTGGCACTGTCAGTGACAGTCCAGGAGGCAGCCAATGGGAAGACACACCTCCTTGCAGAGCTTCCCATTGGCTGCCTCGCGACCTGCCACTCAACGTGCCAGTGGGGAGGATCGGACCAGAGCGACGAGGGAGATTACAAGTAAGTAGTGCAGGACTTTTGTTAAGTACCCAGAGGTGAGGACTTAGCATTTTAGGTCCTCACCCTGGGTGCTTTGCAGGAGGGGGGGAAAGGAATGAGGGGGGAGGTGAGTATAATCGTCCTTTAAACTAATGGAACAAAAAGAAAAGAGCAAAAACTCCATATGTATTTTCTGAACAGCAAACTTTGCTTAAATAAGGAACTTTCCTGCCTCTAAAATCTCTTGCCTCATTTATCTGCAAGACACAGGTATTTTATCATACTGTGAAATGCAACACATTTTATCTGATTATACTCGCAAGAAGCACTGTGCTGGGATACTGTCTATATTAATGTGTTTTCCTTGGAATTGCCTTTGTACCTCTCACTGCTAATCTGCTTACCTACTAGCTTAGAAAAACAAATTTTTTTACTAACAATTCCATAGCCAAGTATGTACACTATGGGATATATTATTTGAGATGAGAACAACAATTACCCATTTACCCTATAAACGACAATTACCCATTTACTTTATTTATAAGTATCATAATAAGATCATAGAATCTTAAGAAACTCCCCAAAATAAATAAAAAATAAGAAGCAATTTTTTTTTTAATTGTACACTTGTCCCCAGCAAGACTAAAGCTTTGTACACACATTCGATTGTGGAGCCAACCCACAAAGCACAATGGCATACAAAATGGCTGTTTTGGCAGACTATCATTTAATATATATCGGTGTTTGGTCAGGCCTCATTGATAATTCAACCCAGCAGATCATCAATGACATTCAATTCACCATTTCCCTCGACTGAGCTCCCATACATTAAACGATGGTCAGACAAAATGGCCTTTTGGTATACCACGCTCCACGATGGCACGTGTGTATGGACCTGTCTACACTAATTCATTTACTTATTACTAAATCTATTTTTTATAAGGCTATCTTTAAAGGGCATGTCCACCCCCATAAAAATTTTTGGCATATAGTAGTGTTCCTTCCCCTAGCACCAACCGCTATAAAAGATTTTTCAGAAAGTCCCCCGATAGTTACTTACCTTACCTCTCTCCTCCGCCGCACTGCCCGGCCTTCTGCTTGCATGAAACTGCAAGCAGGGGGCCGGACCGGCAGTCGCATCCCTGATTGGCTGAGAGGCGGCCAATCAGGGACGCGGCTGCCGGCTGCTCAGAATGCCGGAGGAGAGAGGTAAGGTAAATAGAGTTCAGGGGACTTTCTTAAAAATCTTTTAGAGCGGTTGGGGCAGGGGGAAGGAACACTACTATATGGCAAAGGGGTTTTATGGTAGGGGGAGGGATCGCAAAATGGGAAGGAGAGGAAGGGGGGGAGGCCTGCAGTGCGCATGCCAAACTTCTCCCGGAGGAGAGATAGTAGGCAGAGTTTTTGGGACTTTGGAGGGGAAATATAGGAGAACCATTTGGAGCTGGGATGTAAGGTAAGGATTTTATTACACTACAGAGTGAGGCCAGTATAGTTTTGGGGGTGGACATGCCCTTTAATAACATTAGACATTAATAGCTTTCCATGTGATTATATACAGAAAATGTAATTGATCAAGTGTTGCCATTTACAAGCAACTGTATGGATATCACCAAAGCATTCCCTGACCATACCACTATTGGATAGCTTTTATAAAGAATGTAAAAAGTCGATTTAGTTAATTTGGCATGAAGAGCCAAATTACGGTTCTCCTTCTTACGTTTTATTCTTCTGCTTTTTTGGGACTGTATCTCCTCCCACAGTTTTTGAGCTAGAGACATGAAAGACAGACGTGCACGGCATATAGGAGAAGTGTGCTATTACCTAAAGGATAAGTGCACTGTAAAATCAAGTTATGTTCATTTGGAAGCTGCAGCTTTAAAAATACCGTTGCCATATCTTTTTTTTAACCTATGCCCCTCCAGAGCCTAGCTTTGTGCCTTGGAAGTTGCTGACATCTTGTTACTGGTTTTCTGAATGTTAAGCTCCGCCCCTCTGAGATTTTCTCTGCTTTCTCCTGCTTGAGCCTCAAACAGTAATGCTTGTGAGTTCCATGCACACGCACGTGCACGGAACTTACAGGCATTACTGTTTGAGGCTCAAGCAGGAGAAAGCACGGAACTCACAGGCATTACTGTTTGAGGCTCAAGCAGGAGAAAGCAGAGGAAATCTCAGAGGGGCAGAGCTTAACACTCAGCAAACCAGTATCAAGATGTCAGCAACTTTCAAGGCACAAAGCTAGGCTCTGGAGGGGCATAGGTAAAAAAAAAATATGGCAAAAGTATTTTTAAAGCTGCAGCTTCCAAATGAACATAACTTGATTTTACAGTGCACTTATCCTTTAAGGAATCCGCAAAAGCGTTACGGCATTATTGGCGAATTACGGGACATTTTTTCCCATAGACTATAATGGTAACAATGCTGAAATGTGGATATTTCAAAACAGTTGGTTTCATGGTCATAAGCAAAAACGCTGACACCCCCAACCTCCCACACAGACACAGGTACACCCACCTACTGACCTACCTTTCCATTTCCATGGAAGCCATACTTAAAGGGTAACTATAGTCAAAAAATTCATTTTGATCAATCATCCATAAAAGTTAGTTATATGGCCATAAATGCAAAAACACATACCCCCAACCTCAAACGGGTACACACACCTACTGACTTGCCCTTTGATTCCTGTGGCAGCCATATTTAAAGGGTAAATAAAGTCAAAAAAACTAATTTTGATATATCCTCAATAAAAGTTAGTTTAATGGTTGTAAACACAAAAAGACATACCCCAACCTCACATGGGTACACACACCTACTGACCTACCCTTCTGTTTTCATGGCAGCCATATTTAAAGGGTAACAATAGTAAAAAAAAAAACATTTTGAATTATCATCAACAGAGCTTGTTTTTTTTAACCCCCAACCCAACACAGGTACACACACCTACTGATCTACTTATCCATTACTGTGGCAGCCATACTTATAGGTTAACTATATTAAAAAAAAATTTTTTATCAATAATCAAAAAAGTTTATTTTTTTTAACACCCCAACGTGACACAGTTACCCCTACCTACTGACCTACCCCTCCATTACTGTTGCAGCCATACTTAAATGGTAACTATTGTCAAAAAAACTAATTTTGACCAATCATCAAAAAAAAATTTTTTTTTTATCAAAATAGTCAAAAAAAAAATAATCAAAAAAGTTAGTTGTCAGAATACACACCAACTGACATGCCCCTTCATTCCGTGACAGCTATATGTCAAAGCATAAAAAAACAACAATGTCCTCAACATTGCCATTATTGAATTTTAAAATCTGCAGCACAAACACACACATTCCCTTCCAAAATGCAGCCTTTCAAGCCAAATTGAAAGTTTATACTTAAACTTTCCCTTTCTAGTTAATTGTTATTATACATACGAGGCTGAAATTATAGGAGAAGCAGTGAAATATTTTCTAATAATAATCACCCAGCTATGTCACTGAGAGATTATTATTAAAAAAAGTGTTCAACTGCAGCTCTGATACCCTTATAACAGGTTTTTAAAAAGTAAAACTGTCATTTTAAAAGTAGAAGAAACTGCCCATAATCTACATTCTTTTCTTAACCTCAGGTCAACCAGAATTAATCCTCAGTAACTCAGTGATAGTTTACATCACTGCAATGCAGTCTACATGCAGAAAACAGAGAGCAGTGAATTATATTAAATGCATCTGCTCTCCCTCTCTGTAACTATCACCGAGTTATGGAGGATTAATCCTGGTTGACCTGAGCTTGGCAAAAGAAAGTAAATCATGGTCAGTTTCTTCTACTAAACTTTAATAAATAATAATTAATAATACTGAAGACGTAACCATTTTTAAACTGTACGCACTGCTCCCCTTACACTGTAAGGGGCACATTATCCCTTATATCATTTCTTTTTAAATTACTTTGAGGTGTTTTGGGGTTTTGAAGTCATAACAGATGATTATGTCAAAGCCAGAAATGTGATAGGGAGGAACCGATACACTCTCAGTCTCAGCTGTGACAAATTTGTGTTTAATTTCACAAGGTTCACCTGACTTGTTTTATGTGCCATGCACCCTATATCTAGTGTATGAGTTTGTCATTTACCACACATTTATCCCAGCTGAGAACAAGTGTATTGTTTTTCTCCCTATCACATTACTGTTTTTGACTATTAAGTAGAGTATTAGCAGAAAACTCTAAAGATAGAGGATTGAGACATGGAACACTAAAGGTGCCCATACATACAGCGCACCAGCCAGAATGATCATGCAACATACAATCAATTTTGGCCAAACCGCCTTTCCAGATATTCTTTGCTGCTGACATAGGATCGCAAGGTCCCGCCTGTACCCATTCATTTTGTGATTCTATGTCGGCCACAAACAAGATCCGCCAAGGCAGTTATGGAGAAATTAATTGTATGTCACAGGATCAGCCTGGCAGGTAAGCTATTTGTATGGGCCCTTTACTGAAGTTTTTGGTTTGTCTGTGTATAAAAAGTATGTTTGTTGCTTTTTTTGTTGAATCTGCAGCTGGATATGTAGCGGTTTGTGTGCTGTTAGTCAGCAAGTGAATCTACTATGTCCCGTTTCTTGTGGCACAGTAGTTACAATTTTACAGGATATATACTGTATATATCATTGCTGATTTCTGAAACAATAAATACTTGCATTATATATTTTTTATAAGGTGTAGCATTCATTCTTACTCTAAGCACAACATGAACATAAACAGTACTAAATAAAGATATCCAGGCTCAAAAACAAGTAATCTATATGTAGGTACTTACCAGCTGACAACCTTCAAGTGAGCTGACTAGTTGAGCATTTTGACAAGACAGAATAGAACCGGCCAAGTTGAGCATTACACACACAGCCGAGAGCAGCATAAAGAAGGTTATCTGGAAAAAGGAATAGTTGGCTAGTTAGCAGACCAAGCAAGCAAGATCTTTAACTTATATGTAATATAAAGAAATTAATCTCTTTAAGTCAAGTTTTTTCACATACAGTAGTATACATGTGCAAACTAAAGAGTAGAGCTAAACTCTGTAAAAGGGACACTATTCTTGTGTGGTAACTGACAGTTCTTTGTCTCCTCCCCAGTCTACCCCCATCCTTCATTAACATATGCTTGCCAATGTCAAAAAAGAGGCGGAGAGCCTAAGAGCAGTCAGTTACCACATGAGTTAAGTTTACCTTTAAATTATTAATTATAAGGGCTCGTTCACACTACATTAGTTTGTAACCGTTTTTTATACACAGGTGCGTTTAAAAAAATGGACACAGTAAAACCACAAAGAATTTCAAAATAATCCTTGTTGCGCTATATTCAGCTCTGTCCCAGTCAGTTTAAAAAACGCACTGCATGCAGCATTCTTTTCCGTTTTTTTCATGCATTTTTTTATATAAATCTATGGAATACACATTGTGAAAAAATGGATACAAACTGATAGAAAAGCATGCTGTGCATTTCTGTCAGTTTCTAGTGTAAATGAGCCCTAATTCTCATTGTTTGAGGCAAACTGCAGCACCGTACAGTGGGTCTTTCAGAAAGTGCCCTGTAGTGTTGATGTCCTTATTGCTGTTAGGGTTCATCAATTGCAAAGTAGGGCTCATTCATGCTGGGTCTGTTTTTGTATGTTCCTGGGCAGAAACATGTGAACAAGCTTTTGGGGTTTATCTGAGGCAGGGTTTAGGCCTGGTGGCTTAGTGCACCAAGTGCATCCTTTGCACTGCCAGTTTGGATACCCTTGCGATTCAGGCTTTGTTTTCACAGAAAATGCTCACAAAATATGTAATAATCTCTTAACTGTGGGGTTTCAATTTAAAATAACGATGGACAGCGCGGGAGGAATGGGCGCAGACAGACTAATACAGAGGCTTCTACAGCGTCCTAGTTATTGTGTGCAAGCTATGTGGCTATTTAAGGACAGGGTTTACATTTCCTATGTGTGGTGTCCCATTTAGTCTTGAAAGGTAATCCCCTTCTCTAACAAATACAATCATCATTACAGTCAAGTCATCTTCCCATACAGAGAGTTGCTGAATCAAACTTGTTACAACATTGCTCTCCTTAGAACAGTGCTTACGTTTGAGTAGGGATATCCTCACTAAATCCCCCAAGACTCACTATATAGCCAGTGTTACTGCAAAAGTTGGTCCATTCATTGTCTATCTGGATATAAAAGTCCAAAGGCCTGGTCTTAATAAAAAAAATATTTATGGGTCCTATATGTGGATCCATATGTGTCTCCAGCTTTTGCCAGATATTGTCTGGCCTGGTGGAGATACATAGACTATGTCTTCCTGATATGGCACGGCAGCATTGGAGACCTGGAGCTATTCTGTAAAGAACTTGGGTTTCATGAAAACATTAATTATACCTTAAACTTTAGTACTGAGGCAATCGCCTTTTTAGATGTGATGGTGTGCTTAGATAAGGAATGGATCCATACAAGGTTATACACAAAACCAACAGATCGCAATCAAGTCTTGAGGTACCAGAGCTTTCACCCCTCCGATGTTAAAAAACCAATCCCCTTCAGTCAGTTTAAATACATAGATAGAATAGTATCACGAGCAGAAAGCAAAGATTAAGCATACTAACAAATGGCTAATAAATTTTTACAAAGAGAGTATCCCAGATCCTGGTTAGACGAAGCCCAGAGGAGTATGGAAGAAAATACTCAGAAAAGGGAGAGGCCACTTAAAAAGAAACGCTTCCCATTTATTACTAGTTATGGCATTGGTAGTGAGGTAATTAAAAAAAACTTTGATCAAGCATTGGCATATCGTACATAATGCATATCCTGAATTGGACGCCTTTAAAGAACCACCTATTTGTGCCTATAGGAGGGGCAGGATACTAGGATCCTGTCTGACTCTTTACACTTTATCAGTCCCCCAAATGGGTCATTCAGACCAATTAGTTTTTGTAATTATTGGGCACACTGAGCAATCTCCACAAGGATAAGAACTTTTGAGCCAGATGCCTCTTCCTGTTCCTAGAATAGCACTGGTATTCCCTATCTTTGAGAAAGAAACAACTGACTTGTCATTATCTAACATGCAACTGCATCTGGCTCAATAGAACTGACCTTTTGGGTCTATTTAAGACCACCAAGATTTTAATGTCTAGAAATGCGATTTCACAAGGGGAATAAAATTAAGACCATTTGTAAGTTTGCTATCTGTACCAAAGGGTTACTATGTCAGATTGGGGGGGAAATGAGATTACATATTTCCTTTCCCACCAACCCAGAAATAAATTAATATATTTACCATTTTACACATTTGGACTTGGATAATGGTAAGAAAAACATGTTCAGTTTAGTGTTTGGTATGTTAGCGAATAACCAGCTTTCTACCTTCTGGTAAAAGTTCAAGACGGATGCTTATACAGTTTGTTTACTTGCCCCTTCTCCAATGGGCATTGGGTAGGCATAGCTGGGCCTGGGCACTGCCACGCTCTACACAATTGCACATGGGAAAAAGTTGTGAAGACATTAAAGGGGAACTGTGGTCTCCAAACAAGTTGATTTTAAATTAAAAGCCAGGTTCCTACCTTTATAATGAGCCATCAACCACCTCTCTATGTGCTGCACAGCCCATAATATGAAGAAATCACTTCATCAGAAAGTTAAGGGGGTGGGAGGTTCTGAATCTGCGGTCACAATACCACTTCCACCTTCTAATCTGCGGTTGGCACATGCTTAGTGCAGTAGAAAACAGAAGATACCAGTTAGAGATCGAGTTACAGTGACTTAAGGAGGCGTGGGAGGGGCCAGAGGGGGGGACTTTCAAGGGGACTGCAAGGAGAGGGGCCTGGTGCCCACAAGGAGAAAGAGACAAATGGAAGAGGGATTTTCACATGGTTTCAAAGCAGGAAGCCGGAAGTATAAGGGATCTGGTGATGCTGCTACCATATCAAACATACAAATGTAAATATCTTCAAAACTTTGTAAAAAAAAAAACAATGAATGTAAATTGCAAAAATACATAGGAAAGCACTTCCTGTCAATTTACCTAAAGTCATTTTTTGGCCACAGTTACCCTTTAAATCAAACATTCTTTTACGGTGTATTTAGTAGGATTTTCATAAGAGATGGACTAGAACAACAAACTTCAGCACACTTTATTTCCAAAAATTCGCACACACCTTTACTTACGTACACGCGATCAGCTGTTTAAAAACTGCTCTTTGCGGGGTGTGTCAGGGGCCTGGCTGCACCGGGCCGCTGGGCTTCTCAGTCCTTGGAAGGACCATTGAGGGCCTTTTGGGGCTTAAGGGGTCCCACAGCTCGAACCGAGACCCCCCTCCCTGGCAGTTAGAAGTGCCCTTGTGGCACTGACAAGTTCATTTTGGGACTTATGGGGTCCCACAGCTCGAAACCGAGACCCCTTTCCCCAGCACTTAAAAGTGCCTTTGTGGCACTGACAAGTGCCTTTGTTGGGTGTCCTTCAGTTCGAAACCAGGACTCCCATTGGCTCTTGGAAGACCCCTTGAGGCTCTAATAAGAGCTTTTCTGATAAGGAGGTCCCACAGCTTGAAACCGGGACAACCCCTGGTCCGGCGTCTTCTTTCTTCTCAGACGCTGCCACAGATATTGCCGGCTACACCAACTCTGCCGATGTCTCAGACGCAGGGGCAATGTCACTTCTGCCGCCAGTGGCACTGCCGATGCTGGTGACATCAACGTCACTTGCCTACTGATCCCAAAGTCTTCAATCTTCTGCCATCACTCTGATGAGTTCTGAGTTCAGCGGGGGGTTGCTGAAGGACCAAATCCAATTGTGATTGCTTAAAGGGTATCACCACTGGTAAAATAGTTTTTGGCTATTCAGTTTTATTGAAGAACAGGAGGTAAAGGAGCGGTGTCTTACCTCCCCATTCTTCAATAAAAACCTGCAGGAGCCAGGAGAGAAGATTCAGAACTTACCCAATCTCTCTCCTCCTCCTCCACATCCTCTGACAGGTTTCAACGGCATCCTCTGACAGGTCTCGACGGACTCTGTATTCTAAGTGCATGCACATTGTACTCGAACATGCGTACCAAGTCCGTCAGGACCTGGCAGAGGTCAATAAAACTCAATACCAAAATATTATTTTACCAGTGGATATACCCTATATATTTCAGTCCTTGCAATTATATGATCACACATTTAACCAATCATATTTTAATATTTTATTAAAATATGATCGGTTAACGAGTGACCATATGATTGCTAAGATTAAAATTTTAAGCAAACACAATTGGATTTGGTCCTTCAGCAAACCTACATAAAGAAGTGCAGCCAATCACAGACGCGGCTGATGTCACTGGAAACACCGTGGGAGAGAAGGCTCTGTAAGTACGGATCTGTTTTTTTTTAAAGAAATATTGCGGTGGTTGAGGGCAGGCAGTGGTTACTTCCTTACCTCCAAAGGATTTCATGATAGGTGCAAGATAGGCATTGCTGGAGAACCATAAAAAGCAGAGATGTAAGGTTTATTTAAACTTCAAAGTGGGGCCAGTAGTGGGTTGAATTATAGTTTTAGGGGTGGACGTGCCCTTTAATTTTCAAACTATAGTAGGATGTTCGGCCATCTCTAGTTATCATTTATTCCTATTTATTCCAGGATTTTCTTTTAGGTAGGGTTAAAAAAAAAAAAAAAAGAGTGTGAATAGGTTGGACTTGATGGACGTATGTCTTTATTCAACCTTAATTACTATGTTACTATGTTTAATACTGTAAATAGATTTTAGTCAGAAAAAGCAGCAATATTTTACTAAATAAGGTCAAATGTGAAATGGTCAGCAAGGTCAGAGAAGGATCGCACACCTTATAAAAGTGAACCAACTTTCAATGAACCATCAACATAACACACACACAAAATTTCGGGGGGCTCTTCCCCCTTCATCAGGTGGAAGGGTTGGAAGAATTTGCACCCCCTGCTATTGGATGTGCTGAGGACACTATTGGTTCGAGTTCAAATGTGAAATGCTATTGAGACTAATATTGCAAGCTATTGATTTGTCTTAACTCAAGAAACTCACATCAGCGATCAGAACAGGGGCTAGGCTCCTTAGTAGAGTACACTCTGTAAATATAACCTATGATATGCAGGATCAAGCTACTGTAAATTGTAACATCCTGCTACCCAAATGGTCACTGGTCACTTTTTATTCTCAGACATGTTAGCCTTAAAGTGTATTTATACTGAAAAAATTACTTTGCGTCATATTAATCTATAAATAAATACATGTAAGTAGCACTTACTTTGAGGTCTGTGTGTTGTTGCATGCCTTCAATGCAATACTTGTTTTGCTCAGGCTCTAACCACTGACCTGACTATTTTCCCACATACCAACTGTTAAAACTGCATACAGCACACCAACTACCAAACCATTCCAGCTACAGCAAAACTGCTTACAGAAATGCTAAAACCTAAGATGTTTCAGATTGGATATCTAATGAAATAGGGGGCAGATCAACAAAAAAATGATACATTGCTAGTTGGGATGAATTATAGTTTCCACAAATGGACAATTAAAAAAAAATGTCCAGTGTACATACCCTTTAAATATAAATAATGCCAGGACAGTGAGTAGTAAGATTAATATGAGTAAACACATTATCTTGTATCTGTAAACATTTACAGTTACCAATACAGAAAGTTGAAGAACATTGTGTTGTTTAATGCTCTGTGCCGTCTTCCATGTATTTTTAAATTGTTCTACTCATGTCAGTTAGTACCTCATAGACAAACTATAAGGAATTATTCCAGAACTAAATTTGTTAAAAAAAAAAGAATAATTTTGTACTGTCACCCCCTGCAAGAATTCTAATCACTGCACACAATACATTATTGTTCGATATTACATTCTTCTTTAAAAAGGAAAACCTAAACAAGGCCACACATTTAGGATACAGCATATTTTACAGTCTTGAGAGCTCATAATTCACCCAGTGTACCTGGCACTTTCTCAAATTCCTCGGGGGACACATAGTTAAGGCATTGCACAGGATTTAAATGCGAATTCCCAAAAAATAAAAATGAGATAAAAGCCAAATAGTGCCAACTTAGCAATAATGTAAAATATTTGTTTTCACACAATCAGTCTTCGTATTTATAAAATCTCTTGAAGCTCCTGAAAGCAAAATATCTTTCATCATCAAAATATCTGCATTCTTCCATGATGAAATAATATATAGTGCTTCTCCTTTCACAGATTTCATTTCTTACTGCTAAACAGTCTGCCATTAATGACGTGGCAAGCAGCCAATGGCAGGCCTGTTCCCCATTCTATTTGGAGCTTCTAAATCATATCTTTCTAGAACTGAAATAAAAGAACGTAATGTCAAAGTTGCTTGCTGGTCTGAATTGAATGATAAAAAGGTGCCTCATGCTAATGTATCTATTTCATTTGTGTAGACATTTTTGAAAGAGGAGATATAAATGAGGTGTAATTTGCTTCAAGCCAAATTAGTAAATTGAAAAACCATTGCCTTTCATTATCTCGAGATAGAACTCTTATTTAGTGCAGTGGTATTGTCTGAATTTTTGTAGAGGATTTCTACATTACAAAAGGATATTGTACATTGACTGGAAAATGAAAAAAGCTGGTGCACTTTTGAGCATAATACGTAAAACCGCAGTTTATAATTTTGAAAAGACTATTTAACTAATAATGTGTTACTGAATTGAACTTTGTAAATGTGTTTTAAAAATTACTTTTAGGTTTAGGGCCCATTTACATTAGGCCGGACAAAAATCATGCCGTCCCTTTTTTGATCCCTTTTCATTATTTTGCATCTTTTTTTATTTCTATTTAATTACAATGTGTCTGTTTCCAGACAGAAATGCATGCTGCAGAACTTTTGGAAAAAGTACCTGACAGAACCCCCCAAAACCTTTGCAATACGTATTATTGGCCAGAATGTGTCAGAAGAAAGATCCTCCCCATATAAACTCTTCTAGCATCCTCTGCATGCTTTACAATCGCATTGCAAATTCACGCAGACACGGATACTCGGGAAGCAGTTGTAAGTCATTGGCAATGTCACGGCCTTGACTGTCATCTGCTTTAAAGGTATTAAAAAGGGGTAAATGTGCCCTTTAAACTGTAGCCTTATAGCAATCTACAACAATGGATTGCCAGCATTAAGATCATTTGTGTTCAAGATAATGCTCGAAAATCAACAAAAAAAATCACATCAAATCTGGCAGAATTTTCCAATTATAGAGCATGTTTATGCTTATACCCACCATTTATCTAACTGTATATTGTAAACCCCTTCAGTTTAAAGGGCTTGCGGTCAGTGTAAATGTGAGCAAAAAGAAGCGGAGTAAAGATAAAGGTCTGTTAGGCTTTCAATGTTACACCACCAATTTTGTCACTATGTTCCAGACTCGACAGACAACAGTTACAATAATATAACAATACACTGAAGTCTGCCGTTGGAAGAAACAGTGCCACAGCTGACACTGCATACCACACTATTGGCCGAAAACCAATAAACTTTCATCTGATTTAAGTGAAAGCCGGTCCGAAATCGGTCAGTCGTGACTAAAATTACCGCCAATACTTTGATATGATTGACTAAAGTATAGAGATGATTGAAACTAATGAAATAAAAGTCAATAATAGCAAATAGCAAACTGCACAGGCACCAGAAAAGTGGACTTAAACCCGAGTTGACTCGATATTACATCGGTTAGTGTAGGTTTAACTCTTTTTTTTAGCCGATACAGGCTAATATTAAATCTCTCCCATAGTCTTATATTATTGATCTATTTCAAATATTTACCACAATTTCAAGTATCCCACTACTCCCGGATCTTCAGGGAGTCTCCTGCAAATTGGGGTGGTATCACGAGCAACCACCCTGATCTCCCGCAATGGAGAGGAGTCCTGAATTTCCTCCCTGTTACGCCCCCTTTATGTGTGTCATGCCCCCGGACCGCCCACACCACACCCCTAAACCCGCCTCCCCTACCTCTAGCTTGTATGATCCGCCCACTTTGTGAAGTCAATGACGTCACACAGCATAGCCACGCCCCATTGCCACGCCCCATTGCCCACCCTGCCCGAAAGAACGAAGAGGCAGGGTGGGATGTCTGAAAGTTAAATCATTTAGAAGACAAGACTTTAAAGAATGGACAGAGGTAAGCTCCCAGCAGTATTAGCACCTATAAAACCAATACTCTGTATGTAGACACCAATGGAGCTAATTGAAAAAAAAATTGCTGCAACACCAATGCTACAAACAAAGGAATGCTGTGTCATGGTACTTCAGCTGGGTACACACATGCACGATCATTACAAAATTACAGATAGAATTTGCGCTACTCACAGTCCAGAGCATTCTCCTTGTGTAAAGTATAGTAAGAACAACTTCCTATACTTTAAGTACAGGGAGATGACCGCAGTCAAGGGAAATTTTGGGGCATTTCCATACAATCACAAGGCCAACAGAGAATGTTGGTCAGCCTCGGAAATACGGTATAAAAAGTAACTAGAAAGTGAAAGTTTAAGTATAAACTTAGAATTTGGCCGCATTTTGGAAGGGAATGTGTGTGTTTGTGCTGCAGATTTTAAAACTCAATAATGGCATTGATGAGGACATTGTTGTTTTTTACCCTTTAAATATAGCTGTCACAGGAATGAATGGGTATGTCAGTTGGTGTGTACTCGTGACAGGTTGGAGGATAAAAAAAAAATTATTTTTTGATGATTGGTCAAAATGTTTTTGACTATACTTACCCTTTATACTTATGGTTGCCACATGAATGAATGGGTAGCTCATTTGGAATGTGTACCTGTGTCAGGTTGGAATAATCAAACTGTTTTGATTATTGATCAAAATTAGTTTTTTGACTATAGATACCCTTTAAGTATGGGTGCCACAGTAATGGAGGGGTAGGTAAGTAGGTGGGTGTACCTGTGTCTGTGTGGGGTGTTGGGGGTATCAGTGTTTGTGTTTATGATCATGAAACAAACTGTTCTGAATAAGGAATAGAAGAAGGTTGAAGATCATTAAATTCACAGGTAGTGATGAACAGATAATGAGATGTGCAGATGTTTCCTCTGCAAGCTGTAATCAAACATGCTGATGATCTCTCTGCTAATTCTACCTCAGAGATTCTTGAAACTGATTTGTAACTGATTAACTATATATTTTTTTTATTGATTATCACTAAAGATGATCTTGTTCATATTTTGCTTTTAACATTTTGAATAAACGAAAATTACAGGATTAACATCTTGGAAATTAGATATAACCAGAGTTTACAGAATCTGGCCTGGATGTAAGCAACAGGATTAGAGGAGACACTAAGGGCTTTGCAATACAAACCACAAATGCACAGACAAAAATGCACCAAATTATGCATGCATTTTTGTTGTGTTGTATGGTTTTTTTTGCATTTGTGTTTTTCTATTAGTAGATTTAAAATGAAAACTCAAGTGCTATTGAACAGAGATACCTGCAGCAGTGCGTTGAGAAAAATCAACGGATTCCAACAGGGAAAAACTGTGTCCCAAGAATCAGTTAGAAACTTACACGGGGAATCTCAGTAAGACATATTGTAAATGTAAGACCAGATGTTAAAGCAATATTGGGACAGCTCTTTAAAGGCTACTGTTTAACTATAGTCCTAAAATATGTTCAACAAAAATCATCTGAAAAGCAGAAAAAGCTTACATATAAATATGAAAAGAAAACGAACCATCTGGTCAATCAAATAGACTTTTATTATTATTTGAAATGAAACAAGGACTTATACTACAAACAGCGCTTGAGACAATATGAGACCTTCCTGCCAGCTAACTAAAATCATGCTTCCCCATTTTGCCTGCCAACGTGATGTTACCTAATGTCCCTCCATGTTTTGTGAAGAGGCCATCGGCATTGATAACAAGGCACTTCTGCGCCTTTGCCAAACCAGCACTGGACAATTCTTTCAAAACTAGCAGAGTAGTTTATTGTTTTTTGTCAGGTTTTTTTGCTATGAGCACCTGGCCACAAGTATCTGAAATAATTGTGCCAGCTCATATACTGTTTACGCTACATGGCATTGCCAAGGTTTTTTTCTACTGAATAGTTTCTACAATTAAATGCACATAATAACTACATTAATGGCAAATAAATGAATTAAAACCTATTAACAAGAGAACATTAAAGAGCTTCCTCGAATTATAAAGATATTTTGTTGATACATGCCAGTTTCTTCCACAGAGATCTGGAATGGCTTCAATCCAGTAAAAAGGTAACAAATGCATCAAGTCTAAGATACTATGAATCAAAAGGAAAAGTATTAGGGTGATAACAACCAATAAGAATTTTGTCTTATTATTCTAGGGCAGATAGTGTGTATGGCCTACATGATGTGGAAATAACATTTCCTCACTTTGTGGATATAATAAGGAGAAACTAAAAAAGGATAGAAAGATTAACAAATTATTTTACAGGTTCTACCTGTGCCAGCATATATCCTTTCTGGTTTTTAAAACTTTATTAAAGGGCATGTCCACTGGGAAAAAAAAAACTTTGTTCTAAAATGTAGATTACCCCACCAAACCACACTTTTGCAATATTCATAGTTTTAAAAGACGCTCCTGAACATCCTTACCTGACCCAGTGGTCCTTTGCCGCTCCTACTGGTTGCAGCCGTTAGTAAAGGCACAATGTAACATCATGCCCAATTGTCTGATAGCGAGGAAGTAAAGCATCTGTCAGCACAGAAGTTTTTTGCTTGAAACAGGAGCAGGGGGCGGCGCCTAGATGGCGAGGGACCAGGTCGGTTCAGGAGCATCTTTGGAAACTGTGAATATTGTGAAAGTAGGGTTGGGGGGGATGGGTAATCTACATTTTAGAAGAAAGGTTTTTTTTGTGGACTTGCCCTTTAAAAGTTATGTTGTATTTTATGTTCTCTGTGTAGGACTGTAAGACATTGGAACTTGTTTCTGTATGTGACTAATTGTCAACTTTCATTCCCAGCTGTAATTGGTGCATATTTTTCTACAATATATTTACTATGAGAACTTTACCCTGTACGTGAAAACCAAGTAGGTTGTGTGAAGAGATGTTCTAGTAATGCCTAGTTTGGCCTTGCAGTCCCAGTGTTTTAGCCTAAATCTAGGGTCAAGTACCTCTTTGTACTTGCTTAGTTTACTATGCATCAAATTAAATTTAAGGACATATTTGATTTAATGTTTTTATAAACTATACTTTTTTCCCCAAAAGCAGTCATAAAATTAACTTGTAATACATACAGTAAATTCCTAGCATGTTACTGTGGTTAGTGCCCTACTGTGTTGCAAAAAATGGATGTTAGTTGAAACCAAGGAGACACTGAAAACACACAAACAGCATACGGTTATAAACAGACAGCAAAACAGAAAAGCAAATGCTGCTACTCATTTCTGTCTCAGAGAAAACCCAACATGAGGACTCACAAGATCCAACAATCATCAGGAAAATGTTATTAGAAATTGTCTTCATTGTGCGAGTCTCTATGATCACCGATTACAGTTACACCAATGTTTCTTACATTTCATATTAGTTTTTTCTTTTTTATTATAAAAATTCATCCATTAACTGGTCCACTTTTTCCTTTGTTTTTCTAATGGTCACATAAAAGGGGAAAAGGCAATAATACAGACACAATTAATTACTTTCCTAATGAAACAGGCATCTGCTTTAAAGAAGGGAGGAAGAAGAGCTACATTAAGCAGTTTGGATAGTTTGAGTTCGGGTCCATCACTAATAACAATCTATATCATATAGGCAAACTATCACACAGCAAAGCAGACAGCAGTAACCTACAATGGGTGCTGTGAAAAACTTCAACAAAACAAGACAGTGCTAATAAAGAGACAAAGTGTCAGCCTAG
This sequence comes from Hymenochirus boettgeri, assembly GCA_019447015.1. NCBI lineage: Eukaryota > Metazoa > Chordata > Amphibia > Anura > Pipidae > Hymenochirus > Hymenochirus boettgeri. Next base: position 181,440,089 of record CM033471.1, read on the forward strand.
AATGGCCTAATTCTCCCTATAGAAGCTCTCACAGCATTCCCCTATATATATAGGCCAACTGTACTGGAAGATTTGTTTCCTACAGTCATCACGTTCATTTTGTTCTTCTGCAGTTTAAAGTGTCCTTTTCATTTTGCACATGTATTCTTGTTTTCAGCATATTTGTGTTTTTGCTTTTAGAAAGAATAATCTATAGAGAAGACAGAAATAAGTAAAAGCAGCTTACAATTGACATCAATAAGCATTAAAACTCTGCTTGGAAGGATAAAAGGCTGCTGTATTTATTTTGTGTAGGTGTATAATGTTTGAGTGATAGAAAGGAAACGTTCTACCCCAGAGAGCACAAAGATACAATTAATACACTATACAACGCTTTGCTTACATGACCTGCTTTTTCTATAAATTACACATATGCTGTAAAGCTGCTGTCATCTACAGAAATATGTGTTCAAAGGGAGACAAACACCCTCACTGGCACTTCTTACAAGCATGAACATTCATATCATGAGTCCTTTCAATAGCACATAAAAAACTATGAACTTGTTGGATGTGACAGGCTCATTGAAAAACTCAATATCCTTCTTGCCAATCAATCATTCTTTTCAGTTCCTACTTCAATCAATCACATAAAAGAGTCATGTTCCTTGATAACAGCACAAAGCCAAACACTGTGCATCTGTAGGTGTGTGAGCCTCTGCTCTAACTATACAATAAACTGGCAGATCTGCCCTCTTAAAATTCTTCTAAAACTGGTTGTATATTATCAGCAGTAATAAAGTCAGAAACCGAAGCAACTGACGGAATGCAAACATACTTCCTTAACATTAATGGGAAAAACAAATATCCTTAAAATGATGATTCTACCACAGTTTCTGTATATATTCAGAGCAATACCAATACCGGTCCCCCCAACTTATAACACTGCCAATACTAAAAGATTGTTACCAAGCGGTGATAATGAATCAATCCAGACACTGGTAGCAGCAAAACCCCAATGCTCAAGAATGGTATCAAATTGAACAAGAAGAGGTGAAACCTTTAACGTTAAAACAGTTACTAGGTGCAATACTACTTGGTTATAAACCAAAAAATACATTTTCGTGGTTTCCAACAATAAAAGCAACAAAATGTATCTAAGAACTCTCAAATATTTACAGATTATTGCAATGATATATATATTACTAGCATTGAACTGTGCATTCCAAATTGAAAAATCTTATGGGATAAATACAACCTAACAACCTTAAACCAATTATTTGAAAATGGTCATTATATAACATTCTCAAAATTAAGAGAAAACATAATACTGTATCCCGAAATCAGACTTTTATAAACATACATAAATATTATCCTGTTTTATACTGCTATAGAAAACAAAGACGAACTAGAATTTATGAAATGGAAACAAAAATGGGAACTTAACCAAACATTTTCAATTAAACAATGGAAACACTCCCTATCGACACCCTTCCAGTTATCTAAGTGCTTGTCACACTGGGAAACCTCAAGGAAAATTCTCTACAGATACCACAGAACCCCGGATATCTTGGCAAAATGGTTCCCTACATATTGACCTTTTATCAGACTTATTTGAGCAACCATTCCCATTGAATCCGGAATTTACATTACTACTAATTAACCTCAACCGAATACCCAGAGAACAAAGAACAATAACCTATAATACCATCATCATAACTCAAACAAACTAAAATAGCCAAAAATTGGCTATCCACAAATATCCCTCAAATAGAAGAAATAATGGACACCCTCACAACTAGCATGCAATATGAAAATTTTTTTACATAGTGAATAACAATTTCCCTACAAGTTCTACAAAAACTGGGAACATTGGTATCTCAATAATAGATCCCACACAAAGCTTTCTTCTCCTATATAGATAAATATAAAGAGGCAAATTGCCTTGTGTTATACGCATAATATATAAAGGTACCCTTTGTTAAAATGTTATGTTATTTTATAATTTTATAATGTTATCACAATGTCAATAGATACACTGTTGAAGGATATTACTGTCAACATTTCTTACCTTAAAAAATCAATCAATTAATAAAAAAAACTATTTTTTACATTTTAAGCTGGCCATAACACAAACCAATCCGATAAAAAATGTTTCCCCATTTTCCATTTGTCAAAATTGTTTTGGATGTTTTGAAATTGGATTGTGTATGGGCCCCTTTAGTCATATACAGTAAGTGCCACATTCTTGAATTAAGAGATAATGCAGCAAGGATATGTGCTACCAAACTCTCTTACCCAACATACTGTAAGGTGAGACTAAAAAACAAACATTAGTTTGAGCTTTTCTAATCAAAAAAATCTGAGAATTTAGAGGGGTGTTTTTAAGAGGTGAAATTGTTCAATGAGATATAAATACAATTCTAAACTTACATTTGATCTTCAATCAAAATGTTCTAATCAATACCCCCACATTATTTAGACACATTGAACAAACCCTTGTCAATGAAATCCATAATTATTCTTCCCTAATATCACTTCTACTGTCTCATAAAAAATACATTGAAAACCAAACAGAAGAAAACATTGATTCACTATCCAAAACACCTTAAACATGATCAAACCTTATATAACAGTAGTCCCTCTGACAACAGACATTTCCCAAGGACCCACATACTGTATTATCCTAGTCCACTGACTATTTACAGTTACTTCCTTGTTGAACATTTCCATTACAACCACAGTTATCCTTGCAGCTTTTTGTTTTTTTATGTTGTACTTGTTTTAATACTGACATCTGGTTTCAGGTTACAATTTTCCAAATAGAACGCAACATTTAAGGACTTTTTTAAAATATTACTTACATATTCTTTTGGTCTCTGAATATAACAATTCCTACACAGCATTTTCTTCTGTTCATTCTAAAACAAAACCCTCTATTCTCTGTTCTGCTGTGATCAACATCTACTCTCTTTATACTGTATCAACAACACACAAATCCATATTTTAATCATATTTGAATTTTTTCAAAAGTTCTACTCACGAATAAGCCCATTTTAAGAAGTAGGTTATGCCACCTATTTGTATTTTGTTTTCAGTTTTCAAAAACAATTAATGTTCATTAGTTTTCAAAAAGTGACTTTCATCATCATTTTTGATTTGTATTTTTAGACAGAATTCCAGAGATACCAAATTGTGCGAGAGCGATCAAATTTATAAAGCATGACAATATTATTATTTTGTTACAGAAAGGAAGTAGATATAGTTACAAGTCTTCTGGGAAATCCACTTTTACATGCAAGCAAAAAAATCAACTATCATAATTGTTTTCTCTTGTGTTCCGGTCTTCTTTTTATGTTATTTTAATCTGTTGCCCTGGTGGTTTGTTGTAAAAAAAAAAAATGTACATGCAATGCAAATGCAATTTATTTTATTTACTTTTTGCAAATATTTTTTTCACCTTTTACTAAAAATTGCTGCAAACCAAGACAAAGCATTAACTAAGAAATTGGCAAACGTGCACCAAAATTTCATGGGAAAGAGACTTTGAGCATAGTATAAATATGCCACAGAGACACTGGTTTGGTTTTTTGTATTTATATTTAATTTACTTTTTAACTATAAGTCTTTTTTTCTTGTTACTTATATATCTTGTAATTCTAATCAGAAAGAAGAAAAAGTTTATTTGAAAAGAAAAAACTTTGTTGAACATGATAAAAAAAAACAGGAGACATACAGGGTTATTCAATAAAAGTTCCTATCGTTAAAAATGGTGCTAATTTTGCCCCAACCAATCAGATGTTAGCTTTCAAATGTTAAATAAGATCTAAATAAGATCTGATTGGTTGGGGCAAAATTAGCACCATTTTTAACAATAAGAACTTTTATTGAATCTTCCTGATTGTTCATTGTAATGTTCAATATGAGCTGCTCTTATGATACCTATGGTACATGGTCATTTTACACTTTGCCTTTACTGAAGTTTTTATTACTTTAATTATTATTGAATAAGTCATGCATATACGGTTTAATCATTTATTTTTTCCCAATTACATTAAAAAAGAAATGTTCAACCTAGTATGTATTTTTAAAGAGCATGCCCACCCCAAAAACTTAAATTTCCTACTGGCCCCACTGTGTAGTGTTTAAAAATCCTTACCTTAACTCTCTGCTCAAATGGTTCTCCTGCAATGCCTGTCCAAAGTCCCAGAAAGTGAAGAGCATGAGCCTGGCTGTGAGTGAAAAGATTTCCGCCTCTTACCTTTCCTCTGATAGGTTCCTGGCTTGCCCACTGCAGCCCTTTACCTCACGCCCTCTTGATATCTTTTTGCTGCCTGGTGCCCTTGCTTTAAATACTTTTGCTGTAAGAACCTTTCTGATAATTTTTTTTGGGAGGTTGGGGGTGGTATAGGGTCCACTGTACTATAGCAAAAATTTATATGAGAGTTGGAGATACCCTTTAATATATTAACAAAAAAACATTACATTTTGCTAAGGCTGGGTACACACGAGGGGACCATTTGCTACTAATGGGCGCTTGGCCGGGACAAATGACTGTCAGTCATGGCAACAATGGCTGCATCCGACAGTCCGTGTGACCAATCGTGCAGTCCTGCACAACTGCATGATCAGACCTGATTAACCAACAGGCCCATTTGCCCATTCTTCCAATCCAGCCAAACACTGCGGCTTTTTCAGCTTAACCAACTGAAGCACAGAAGCATGTGTGTGTACCCAGCCTTACATTGCCTTTAGGAGAGATTACTTGCTCACTCCTATATGTCAAATCATGTTTATATATGCATACTGTAAACAAGGCAATTATAACTGCCCTTAAGTGCCTTTACACAACCCCAAACTCAGCCATTGCATGGGATGGACAATAATTAGATGACTTAGTGGGGGGCATGATTACAGATAAAATAGAGAGTTTTCTGGGGGTGGAAAGGTAAGGATAATTACACAGGACAGTCAAAAAGCTTTAAGGTTTGTACACGTGCGTTCATGTTTTTTTATTTACAAAAGTAACTATTTCTAGTAATTTCACAAACTACTCTAAAGGTGGATACACACAGTACCAATTTATCAAAGATGGCCTATATAAAGTATGGTTGTGGCGGACTCTCTATACTTTATTACGGGGGACCAACCGCGGCTGAGGGAAATTTACCGGTCAGACCGACCACTTTTGATGCCAATGCCGAAAGTTTGTCGGCATTGGAAACTGTACAGGAGAGGGGGGGGGATCAAGCATAACCGCAGCTGGGGAAGGTATCAAGACGCAGTATTCCAAACGTCAGAGGTAGCGGTAATTAACCTCTCCAAGAACGAACTGTCTTCAGCTGAGGTATCTATTTTAAATCAGGGATTAGGTTTTTGCCCAGTTACTAATATTGACACTTTCCAACTGGGTTAAGAGGTTTATGATTTTTTAGAAGAATAAGGCTTAAAGCACACTTTAGTTCCAAGTCTCCAATTTCTTTGCATCCAGAATCGGACAGAGAATCATCTATGCATTCCCTGGGACTTTTTGTTAAAAGTAAATTTGTTCCACCATCTACTTCCAGTAGTGGAAATCTATATAGCTAAAGCAAAAAATGATGTAGCTAGTGAACTGTGTAAGATAAAACATAACAAGGTTCAATCTAACTTAAATGCTCAAGAACGTTTTGCACTTAGGAATCTTCAGAAACGATCTGAGATAACAATCAAACCCTTGGACCAGGGGGGCGCAATCATTATCTTGGACACAGATTATTACACGAGGGAAATAAGGGAACAGTTGGCAGACACCCAAGTTTACAGAGATTAATAGAAATCCCATTTGGGACATAAAGAAAAAAATGGATATGTTTTTGGGTAAAATGCTAACTAAGAAAGTGATTTCCAATAATGTGAAAGATTTTTTTTGTTTGGAGTATCTTGTGATACCAGTATTATATACCCTGCCCAAGATACACAAGAACCCTGTCCAGCCGTCCAGTAGGCCAATTATTTTGGGCATCAATTCCATCTTTGGCCCTTTTGTCACTATGCTGGACAGGGTTCCTGCACCCTTGGTTTAGGCAAAAGGTCTTATATCAGGGGCACATTTGATTTCCTTGAAAAACTTACCAATGTTAATATAACACAGAGAGAAAATGTCATACTCGCACACTTAGCGGTTTCCTCATAATCTTCAATACCCCATTGGGTTGGAGAACAGGCATGTAAGAGATTACTTATTAAAGGTCAAGTACACACAGAAACACAAATTTAATTTTTTCTTGAAGGTTTACAGTTCATTTTACACAATAGTTATATTTTCAATGTCGCCCTGTCATATGCCAATGCTTTTATGCTTTGGCAAGAGGAGGACTTACATAGACAACATCTTCCTCTTATGGGGGTGACATTGGATAACTCACGGCGTGTCATGTGGAAATTAACAATATTCATAAGAACATTAAACATACACTCAATTGGAGGAAATTCAGGATGTGAAGGTGAAGAAGGGTAAAGGGGACTATCCACATACTAAACCTGCTCATATAAAACAATCTTTACCTAATATTCAATTGGTTAGGGTCCAAAATATTGCAAGTGCAATAGAAGTGAGGGGGATGGGTACAAAGTGCTTAAAAGGACTAACAATCATTAGTTATGCTGATGCTCAGAAAGGTAGGAGGACAGTCTAGATTTGAAAGCATTAATGGATGTCACGAGGCGAAGCGAGGGAGGGAGAGAGTTCCAAAGGTAGGGAGCAGCAAGAGAGAATGGTTTAAGGCGGGAGGCAGCAGTGTTAGTTGGGGGTCTGTGGAGAAGATTTCCTTGCGAGGAGCGAAGGGCATGGCCTGGAGCATAAGGGAGAGAAGATAAGTAGGGAGGTGCAGTAGAGCAGGAGGGATTTAAAGGTTAAAAGCAGGGTATTGAATATTATTCTTTGTTTGATGGGAAGCCACCCTATGGACTGAAGTATCAGGGTTGTGGGTTCTCTTTTGGAGGAGAGCGAGATGATCCGAGCTGTCAAATTTAAGATAGACTGGAGAGGAGAGAGATGAGAGACCGGGAGTCCAAGCAGTAGAATGTTACAGTAGTCGAGACGCGAGATTATAAGGGCATGGATGAGCATTTTAGTAGTGGAGAAAGAGAGAAAAGGGCGGATCTTGGCAATATTGTGAAGGAGAAAATGACAGGTCCTAACACCTAACAACATTGCTAATGTGATGATGAAAGGAAAGAGAGGAGTCAAAGATCACTCCAAGACAGCATGCGGATTCAACTGGGTTAATGACCATATTGTCAATAGAAATGGAGAATGGTGAACTAGGTCCCAGTTTAGGGGAGAAAAATGATTAATTCCGTTTTGGATAGATTTAATTTAAGGCGACGGTGCGCCATCCAGGAAGAGATAAAGAGCAGACATTTAGAGATTTGGATTGAACTTCAGGGGTTAGCGCGGGGGTGGACAAGTAAATTTGGGTATCATCAGCATATAACTGATACTTAAAACTGAAAGAACTTATTATTTTTCCCAGAGAGATAGTGTAGAGGGAGAACAGCAATGATCCTAAAACCGAGCCCTGAGGGACCCCCACACTAAGCGGAACAGTAGAGGAAGTCTTATTAGCAAAAGAGACAGAGGTCTGTTAGAGAGATAAGAAGACAACCACGCCACAGCTTGATTTCGAATGCCTAGAGAATATAGAATCTGCATAAGGAGAGAGTGGTCCACAGTATCAAAGGCAGCCGATAGGTCAAGGAGAATGAGGACCGAGAACTGTTCTTTGGCTTTGGCAGCTTGTAGGTCATCTAAGACTTTACAGAGGGCCATTTCAGTTGAATGACCCGGTCGGAATCCTGATTGCAAGGGGTCCAATAAGTTATTAGCATGGAGTTATTTAGTAATGCTTGTAGAGACGAGACGTTTTATGAGTTTTGAAGCAAACGGTAAAAGGGAGACAGGTAGTTTGACAGACAGCTAGGGTCCAGAGAGGGTTTTTTAAGAAGAGGTTTGACACACGCATGTTTAAAGGCAGCAGGAAAAATCCCAGAGGTCAGGGAGGAATTAAAAATGTGAGCAAGAGCAAGGGAAAGGATTTTAGCACAGTGTCTGAGTAAGAAGGAGGGCATGGGATTAAGGGTACATATTGTAAGCGGCGAGGACAATAGGAGGTCGAAGGCTTCAGAATGGGTGACAGGGGTGAAAGATTCCAGAACTGCAGGTGGTGGGGCAGGCAAAAGAAGGTGAGAGTTGTCTTAGGGTGTAGGAATTAGAGTATGCATATCATCTATTTTATTTCTGAAGTAGTCTGCAAAATAGTATTAATGGAATGAAGAGTGTCCATAGAAGAGGGCTGCAAGAGAGTAGTAAATAGGGAAAATAGACGATGTGAGTTATTTTTATTAATGTTTATCAGCGTGCTAAAGTAGGAGTGTTTTGCTGCTGAAAGATGAATTAAGACACGACAACACAAGCTTGTAATGGTTAAAGTTCGCCTGGCTGCGTGACTTTTTCCACAGCCGCTCAGCTGCACAAGTACAGAGGAGTAGGAACTTGGTATCTGAATTGAGCCAAGAACGGGGATTAACAGGGAGACGTTTGTGAGTTTGTAGGGGGGCAAAGGAGTCAAAAGTAGTGGATAAGATCAGACATGAGGACATTGAGGCTAGAACTGAGAGAGGAGGAGAGAGCCGGAAGGTCTATGGCACGGGTGTTTTGCGAACAAGAACAGTAAATGGAGTGCCAGAGGAGAGGGGAGAGTAGGTGGTAGAAAGAGTAATTAGATTGTGATCAGAGAGTGGGAAGGAGTTACTAGCAAACTGAGAGACAGAAAGATTTTTAGTAAAGACCAAGTCAATGAAGTGACCATCCTTATGAGTGCTAGTGTTGGTCCACTGCAGGAGGGAGAAGGAGGAATTTAGGTGGAGAAAGCGAGAGGGCCAGGATTGCTTAGTGGCATCAATGTGACAATTGAAGTCACCTAGAATTATAGCCGGACAGTCGGAGGAAAGAAAGATAGAGAGCCAGGTTTCAAACTCTGTAAGGAAAGCGGCTGGGGCTGAGGCAGAAGGGGGTCTGTGTAAATGAGAAATATTTTGAGAACATGTGTACAATAATATAGTGATTACTTCCTGTGATGTTAATGGCTATACATTAAATAATTATAGTAAATATATATATATCTTTACACAGGTATATTTTAAATTGTTACTCTGACAGTCACCAGCATCCAGGGGAACCAAATAGGGTAAACCTGCAGGCAATCCTGCCACACTGTGTGGTTCAAATTAAACAGCTCCATTGGGTGACCTGAGACCCTAAACAGGATCCAGATAAACATGCTAGGTTCATAATTAGTATTCACCATGGCAAGTTTCAAAGTTATAGCTGCTGATGTTATGATTCGGGAGCACAGGATACTGTTTAGCTTTATAGAGGGGTTAAAGATGCTAAATGCTCCCCACAGAGTATAAATATAAAATTAAATAGAGCCCTCTTATAACAGATGGTACCTCACAGCCTCATGTTACTATAATAGCATTGCCCTAGTAATCTAACATATAAACACATATTTGTCACTGAACTTTCACGTTTGAAAACTACAACTCCCAGCATTCTCTGTTAGCAGTAAGTTTCTCCTTTATGTCCAATGAATAATGAATGCATTCAGATGCAATACAGCTTAATGATATAAAGAATGGGTTTTCAACTTTTCACGCGTTTAAAAACTACAAATCCAGGCTGGAAAATGTTGCCCTCCCTTTCCTATTGCATACACCTGCCAGCTAGAAACCAGGGGGTCTAAAGGTGGCCATACATATATACGATTTTACTTACCCAACCGAGCGCTCCTGATACGGTCGACTGATCCTGCCGGAACCGCCTCTCCCATTCTTCTATGCAACCGACATGCGATCACAAATCCTGATGACGGCCCAGAACTTCCAGGCTCGTTTGATCTACTTGTGTTTAATTAGATTTTCCCATCCTCGGAGTGCTCAGCGTCTTTGCCGAATCTATACTTTTTACCTCAGCACCCAGGCAGCTGTTTACTTGACCGGAGTCAAAAGAAAGTTTGCTTTCCCAGTAAGTGTAGATGATATCCAGCTGTATTGCATTGTGGGAGAGTGCTTCACATCCTGATGCAATGTGTAGAGGAAGCGGGTGGGCGTGGCCAAACGACACTGTCTGTCTCTCTCTCTGTCTGTCTCTCTCTCTCTGTCTGTCTCTCTCTGTTTGTCTCTGTCTCTGTCTGTCTCTCTCTCTGTCTGTCTGTCTCTTTCTGTCTGTCTCTCTCTGTCAATTTCTGTCTCTTTCTCCTATTCTGTTAGCAGCAGTGCTCACAATGATCAGCTTCCAGGTTAGTACAATTATTATAAATTGTCCCATTACTGTAATAGTGGCTGACTGTATTCTAGCAGCCAATAGGAATACCCCATATTAAACAAGCACCAGGTTCCTCCTTACTGCCGCATGTGTGTAAAGTACAGCATCTAACAAAGCCCTTCCACATTGGTCGTAATCCAGGTAAAAGCCAATAGTGTTCCGTTTAACTGGGAGAGAAGGCATTGCCTATAGAAATGGTGGGCGATCCCTGCTGTTGCTAGGTATTGAGACGCTGCCTGTTCCTGCTTGAGAGCCCTGGGGATTAGCTGGAGGAGGGAGTTAATGTGTGTACAGTATTGTATGTATACAACTTGACAGCACCTGGTCTGGGGCTCCAAGTGCTGATGGAAGCCCCGCGGAGCCTCCCAACACTCGCGGCAGGGCCTGGGAGCCTGGTTTTTGGCCGCGAACAACCGCAAACACCCCCTGGAAGACAGAACTACCGGGAAAGGCTCCAAGTGCCGCGGAGCCTCTCAACACCCGCGGCGGGGCCTGGGAGCCTGGTTTTCGGCCGCGAACAACCGCAAACACCCCCTGGAAGTTGGAACTACCAGGAAGAGCTCTAAGTGCCGTGGGAAGTCCCGCGGAGCCTCCCAACACTCGCGGCGGGGCCTGGGAGCCTGGTTTTCGGCCATGGACAACCGCAAACTACCCCTGGAAGACAGAACTACCGGGAAGGGCTCCAAGTGCCACGGGAAGCCCAGCTGAGCCTCCCAACACTCGCGGCGGGGCCTGGTTTTCAGCTGCAACCAGCCGCAAACTTACCCTGGAAGACGGAATTACCGGGAAAGGCTCCAAGTGCCGCGGGAAGTTATCATTAGGTAAAAACGTATCTTAAACATAATAATTACACTACAAAAATAACAGCATTATTACTTAAAATATGTCATTCTTAGATAGGACTACCCTAATATGGAGGGCCTTGTAAGTGGCGGGTAGCTTACACTTATTATATATTAATATATTTTAATAAATATATGTAACTAACACTCCAGCAAATTAAACTATATAAAATTAACACATAAAAAACCCACTGTGCACCAACGGGCACACTTTTGCTAGTAATTTTAATAGAAAACTTGCCTTCCTGTATGCTGTGTAGAATAGACTTCATGGACAGAGACATACTGTTCAGACCATCTTTTATGAAAGTCAACCAATCACCTGTGGTGTGTTCCTTACTTGTGTTGGATCCTTCTGAGCATATTGTCAGTTGTTCTCCACCTGACTCCCGGCCTGTTTTTAAACTCCAAAGGGGACAACATCATAGTATTTCATAGTGAGATACTTCACCATGTGTTTGCCATTTGCATCTTTTCCACCTTTCCTCAGATCACAAAACTTTAACGGTCTTCATAAAATAATGCATAAATACATTTACGTTTATTTAATAATGTGTTCCTTATGCACAGTAGAGAAAAATTTCAGAGGATCCTTTTACATTCCTTGTAAAGTTAATTAAACTCATATAGGGCCTTATTTATCAGCAGCAACCAATCAGAGGTTCTCACATGTTTTCTAACTATAGTAGACTAGTAAAAAGATATTATCTAATTGGTTGCTGCGAATTAAGGCACATGGTCCGAAATATCATTGCTCACAATGAAAATTGCAACGGCTGTTATGTGGCTGATCAGACAAAAATTACTGATGTCCTAACAAACTTTTTTCCATTTTGATGAAGGTTCGACCAACATTAATCAGTTGTCGTCTAAAAAGTACCATTGGCGAAATACCAGTTGAATGGTTCAAAATATTGTCTCCTGTGTTCCTAGCCAAACAGCACAGGCAAATTTTTGCACCTCTTATTAAATAAGCCTGTTCATTTTTTAGAAATATATTGCACAATATGCTTAACTTCTACATTACCACAATGCACTAAAATCTCTATTACGGGGATTTTGCTCCCAATTCAAATAGCTTAATTTATTGAATTGAGTGCACTGTTTTTTTAGAGAATTCCATAACAACACTGGAGAAACCAACCCAGTAGGTTCTTCCATTACTGATTTAAGATTATGCTATAAAATTGTCAGGTTTGATAGAATAAGAACCCACTACTTCTTAACTTTTTGGGGTTTTTAAATTAATGTGAATATTGAGAAATCATAGTTTAAAATCACAGCATTTACAAGGAAATACCTGTCACTCTAACCAGGAAAAAAAAATGTTTCCCACCCCTAACCTCTTACTAAGATCTTTGGCTGCCTGCCAGCACACTTTCTGCAACAATTAAAGAGAATAAGCAGTAAAACAAAGGAAGGGGGAGATGGTGAGGCTGTGCAGAACTTACTAGTGTCCCAGACACTACAAGAAGGCAGTGAGTAATAAAGGGGTGGGAGCAATAAGGAGCACCCACTCAACATTAATAATTTACAGACACAGATAAATATGTGAGTACCAAAATTACTTTCAGATAATACAAAGTTGTTTGAGTGAGTATAGTGACCCTTTAAACCTGAAAAAATAGTAAATAATCCACTAAACGGAATTGATACTGTGTTTGGCTTCCAATGACAGACTCCAGTTACATGCGATTTCATGGGTTGTAAAAAAAAATGTTCTATAATAAATCTTCTCATTGCACATGTAACCTAAAGGGTTAACTGCAGTGTAGAGGAATGACAGAAGTGGAACAAGCCTGGATCTTGTGATCAGCCAACAAACCTTAATAATGTTTTGTGTTAAAAGTGAAAAAAAAAGATATTTTAAAGGTTGAAGAGGAAAAAGTTTATTTAATGAAGGTGGTAAAAACCTACCATGATGCTTCAGTTTTTGTCAGTATTAATCTTATCAGATCAGCTTTTCAAACGGTTTAATACATTTTTTTCTATGTTAGGAGAGTTTTCTAAATACAAAATTTGCAGCTTCCTTCTTCTTTTCCAGGTAAAGACTGTCAGTGATGGCCCCAACGGTGGCAACAAGAGCAGAGGAGGAGAGACTTCTGGTAAGGGATTGTCTGTGTGTAAGTAGCTATATCTCAGCATGGGAACGTCTGACAAAGGTAAGATTATAATGAAAGTGGGCTTTTGGGGGTAATCTTTCCAAAAAGCTGAAGTTAATTTGGGGCTGGAGTTACCATTTAACTTTAAAGAAGATCAGTCATCCATCCATCCAGCACCTTAGATCACTGCCGTATCCATTTAAATGTTGCAGCTTGAACCTCATTTAAGGCCTTTCCCATGAGCGATTAGCTCTGAGCGATTTCCTGTTTTAAAGAGATTTTTCTGTTTTTAAGAGAATTGACAGCGTTAAAAAACTAAAGCGTTTATTAACTGTGGTTGCAGCCTAGTAAATGTACTAACCTAACACTATTTATTTCTAGGAGGGTGCCTGTGTAAGTAATTAATCACTAGTGTATTTTTATTTTTTTTTACTACTTACTGCTTGAATAAGGTGGTAGGAATTGTTTGAGTAAACTCAAAGCACTGGATTACTAAAACAAATACTTGTGTTTAAAAAAAACACTGTTACCTGTGGAGCGGGGGCTGGTAGGAGACAAAGGAAAGGGTTTTTTTTTTTTCCTCTCTCTCTCTGATTGGATGGGGGTGTAACTAATTGGTTTAAATTGGCTGAGGCCTGTTGGCTCTGGTTGGTTTTGAACCTCATTTAAGGCCTTTCCCATGAGTGATTAGCTCTGAGCGATTTCCTGTTTTAAAGAGATTTTTCTATTTTTAAGAGAATTGACAGCATTAAAAAACTAAAGCGTTTAAAACAAGAAAGCGTTTAAGAACAACACTATTTCTCTGCTGTGTCTCTGCTGTGTATTGCTGTTTAGTATGGACAGTTTTGTTGGGGCCGCGCAATGTGCATCCTGCCGCATGTATGGGATCTTGGAGCAGCCGCCCCAGGGGACCTATGTATGTGTCAGATGTGAGTGGGTTGCCCATTTGGAATCTGAGGTACAGAGTCTAAGGGGTAAACTTGCAGCATTGCAGGACTTGGCAAACCTGGGGGAAATGCAGGTACTGGCAGGGGCCAGTAAACTGGTGGGTGGAGATGGGGCAGATACATATATACACACACACACACAAATGAGCCGCACTATCAATATTAATGGATTGTACCCGCTGCAGTTCCTCTGCATGTCCAAACAATGAGATTTTTTGTACAGAAATAAACTCCTTTAATTTCCATTTTTTTCACATTCATTTAGCAATAAAAGCTGCTGAGCCAAATCTCAGCAAACCCCGAGAAACAATCTGTGCTTGGAATGAGAAATGAATTATTCTGATGTAGATCTGGGGCAGGGTAAAATATTATTGAAACAAATCTTAATGGTCAAAATAGAAAAAAATCCAAAACATTTACATAAATATTTGAATATCAATCAATATACGGAACTAGAGGTGTATACAAGGCATAAACATAACCTGAACATAAACAAAAGATTCAAATGGCATTAGCACCTGGGACGCAAAAACAAGTAAATACTATAATATGTTAATCAATATATCATTAGAGGGATCAATTTTTACAGGGTGTCTTATATACGAGACCTATAAGGTGATTTGTAACCCTTTAAAATAGAAATTTGGGGATCATTCAAACTGCAAAAGTTCATTTGCTAAAAAATAATAATTCTAAATAAATAAAGCAGAGTAGAAAAAAAACACAATAGGGGATTTGTATGTAGGACAAAGGACAATTTTAATTCTGTATTTAGAAATAAGAAAAGATCCTGGCTAGCAAAATGTAACCTGATTTAATAACACGGAGACAAATGTGAGCAGAAATCTTCATTCATACAGTGGTATAGGAATACTTTGTAAGATTTTAAAGGGTAAGTTTACCCCATATAAAAAAATACACTTCAACATACACTCAAATGCCATCAATTTGACATTAATTTCAAATCTGTTGTAATGTCAAGTGGAGAATAAGTTTTACCCGTGGACACTTCCGCAACATTTTGTGGCCAGATCGTATTTGTGATCGTAATTAAGATCAATATTAATCGTAATATTTATTGCATAATGCAGAACATTGTAGAAATGTTGAGAAGCAAGTTTTTAGTGTAAGGCTAGCTTTACTATCCTGTCAACTTTACTGAATGAAGATATTTAGGTGGTATGTGCAGCCCTTGCAAGGTTGCCACCTCCTTAAGTTGTATGCAGTAAAGCTTGCACATGCACAGAGGAGATAGCTAGATCAGCAGCTCTCAAGTCTTTGGCTGAGAGAGTTCATGTCATGGGTATTGCAAAACCCCATCTCAGCATTTTAGGAATATTTGACAAACTTTTGAATCAATAGAATGAATTTGGATTATTACATACAAATACAACACTAATGGAAGAAGTAAAGACTTATGATGTGAGATTAATTTTCAACATTTACTATGCCACTAAGGATATTGGATTTCCTCCAAAGCATCTGCAGAAACAGTAACGGTTAGTGGTTTCCTTATACAGATTTATGTGATATACAAGATAACAAGGTGTTTGTTGAGTTTACTTAGCAATCTTCAGTTATTAAGCTATTAAACTAAAATAGTACCAGTCATAATTATGGAAAAATGTAGGTTGTGCTGGAGATAATCAAGGATAATGCTGCAAAGAACAATGTAGTTATCAAGGCGAGGTCTGATTTTAAAATGAATAAAAAGGAAAGGCATATTGGCATTACAATACAGTATGTCGTCTTTTATAATATAAATGCTAACTAGCAGAGCATTTGAGCATTCTTTAAAATAAACATAGATCATATTCATCATGATGTCTGAATTGCAGGGTGTGGTTGTTCTGTTAACTGGTTATTTGGTTTATTTACCTTGTTGTCAAGTCTCAAACAGGGACAAAGTGGCAATGTTGGTATTCTCAAATAACAGTAGTAAAGGTAAACTTACAGTAGTAAGGGCAAGGCCACACTGCAACGCAAACGCAATCGCATGCGATTTCATGTGCGATTTTCGTTGCGTTTGCGCATGCGATTTCTTCAATAGGCATAGGAAAACGCATGCGATTAAAAATGCAGAACGCAAAATGCAATTGCAAACGAAACGCACCCAAAAACGTGCGTTTTTTCTGCGTTGCCGCGTTTTCAATGATTTTTAAAAAACGCAAGCGCACACGCAAGCGCAAACGCAATAAAAACGCAGCAGTGTGGCCTAGGTCATTTCTAGAACTGAATTAACCAGTCAATGTCTGTAAAATACGAGTTCATTTACGAGTGGTAAATCCATAATCTAAGGCTAGGGACACAAGGGACGATATTTGATTGTGCTGAAGAAAGTCACCCCTAAACTTCTTGGAGGCCATGGTGCACGATAATATAGGTTAAGCCAAAATGAACACTACATTTTTATATAAATCAGCATTTACCATATTTTAGCAGAGAAACCAAGTACATTTATCCATTATCTTTTAATCCATGGAAGATGCCTTGGGTTTATTAAAAAATCTTTTTTTAAAAGATTTGCAGAGCAATGTTTTGGTCATTTGTCTTAGGACCTTTATCATGCCTTTATCATTAATACCAATTATTAAAAATGTAAATATCTTTTCTTTTACTTAAAAAAGAAATACATTTGCAAAAAATTCTAAATTCTAAATACTAAGCCTCAATTTACATTTCTGTATAAATACAATATGAACTATATCAAGCATTTCAATAGAGCCATCAGGGAAAGTGGATTTTCTTAAGGGCATTCTGGCATTATGATTACATTATGATAAGTAACAGCTTTGCATGTCAGCTCTTTGAATTGTTTTTCATTGACAATTTGCTACTTAAACCGCAGGGCCCAGGCAGGGAGGAAATTATCAATAACAAAATAATGTGCACTAAATCACTGTGCTCACATATCCTGATTCTTTAAACAATGTATAAATATAGATCATATGCAATATATTTTGTGATTCATGTGGAATTTCATATAACTCCTGACTTAATTCCAAAGCTTAACATGTTACCAAGCTTATAAGAAAAAATATATCTCTCTCAAGTATCCACATCATTTCTTTGGAGTAATCAAGATACCTAATACAGCAATTATTCGAAAAACAATGTACTGTATATACTCGAGTATAAGCCTAGAAATTTTACCTTTAAAATCATTCTCAAAGTCTCCCCTCAGCTTATACTCATGTCTGGGCTGATCTGGATGCTTGAAGGAGCAGATGGGCATAATTATATAGCCCTGGGAAAACAAAAGCTGTACCCTGTAGCACACAGAATCCTCTTGATTTTGGTGGGTTAGGCAATTGTTGTCTTGCTCACTCAGATCAGCCCAGACTGCAAGTGAAAGGGGAAAAAAAAATAGAAGTAACAGGATACAACAAACAGCCTGCACAGAAAGGTATGCAGGGCACATTTGTGTATGAGACTGTGTATGAGACTTTCTATGGGGCTGTGTATGGGACTTTCTATGGGGCAGTGAATGAGATTTCTATGGGGCAGTGTATGGGACTTTATATGGGGATGTGTATGGGACTTTATATGGGACAGTGTATGGGACTTTCTATGGGGCAGTGTATGTGACTTTCTATGGGGCTGTGTATGGGGCTTTCTATGGGGCTGCGTTTGGGACTTTCTATGGGGCTGCGTACTGGACTTTCTATAGGGCTGTGTACTGGACTTTCTATAGGGCTGCGTACTGGACTTTCTATAGGGCTGTGTATGGGACTTTCTATGGGGCTATGTATGGGATTTTCTATGGGGCAGTGTATGGGACTTTCTATGGGGCTGTGTATGGGACTTTCTATGGGGCTGTGTATGGGACTTTCCATGGGGCTGTGTATGGGACTTTTTATGGGACTGTGTATTAGACTTTCTATGTGGCTGGTTATGAGGCTATCTATGAGGCTGCATACTGGACTTTCTATAGGGCTGTGTACTGGACTTTCTATAGGGCTGTGTATGGGATTTTTTATGGGGCTATGTATTGGACTTTCTATGAGGTTGTGTATGGGAGAAAGTCAACCCCCAGCATATACTTAAGTCAAACAGTTTTACTCATTTTTCAGGTAAAAATAAGTACCTCAGCTTATACTCAAATCTGCTTATACTCGAGTATACACAGATATATACACACAGAATAATGTACTTCTTTCTGTGAAATATAAGAATATGACAAGCCATATCGTTCTAGCATCATATAAAAGCATGTCTACCCCTAAACTAAAATTCTTGTGCTTACTGGAAATCCCCCATAACACCTTGCATAGTCTAGACTCTCCAATTCAGCAGCTAAATATACTTAACAGCCCTCGTTCCCTCAACTGCCTTCTGCTTGTGTTATGTTCCTTTTCGGTGTACGGAAACAAGTAGAAGGGGCCAGATCGGCAGCTGCGACAGTGATTAGGTGAGACATCACATCAATCAAAATTGAAAGGCACTCCTCTGGCTTTCTTATAAAGTACTACTAGACAAGTCGAACTTGCGGCCCTCCAGACATTTTAAAACTACAACTGCCAGCATTAAAGTTGTCATTTTCTAACATCTGTAGTTTGAAAATCCTGTCCTATACCCTGGCCTAGACATTATATATAATATAAATACCTATTTAAATATAAATACCTATAAACTATTTTTGCAAAGCTATTAAAACTATTTCTATTTCTTTCATACATGGCCTAAATACAAATTAATGAAATAACATTTTTATCTATTCTGCCTTAATTCACCAATAACAATAATTCACCAATAATATAGTCATTATGTCACTTAGAGGCTAGCACCCCAAACAAAGGTGGTGGTCCACTGCATCACCTCCCCATTCATGGTATTCTGTAATCAGTAATCAGCCAGATTTTAGGTGTATAATAAAATAACTGATTAGTCTGTTTGAAAACAGAATTTGTCACATGTGAGCTAGAGTATAACCTTTAGTTTACTAGGTTTCATGACATGTACAACCTCTCTACTTAACTTTTTTAGCCTCTCTTCCATAAGCAGAAAGGGCAGCCCATTTCTACTGACCACATGTTTAGTTTCTTTCCCAGAAAATAAACCCATCAAGAAATAAAATATGGTTACAGTTGTTTTTTAAATGTCTGTACATAAGATGCACTTGCTCAATCTTTATTACCCATAAAGTCAGATGACTCAGCATTACGGTAACAACTGTAAAACTTACACAATTGCAAGCTATTCTAATAAAAAAGAAAAAGACATAAATCTGCCTTCTTCAATGTCCTTTTTTGTTAAAGCAAAATATCAAAACTATAAAAAGACAAAAATAATCTATAATTTGTTTAAAGGACATTGAAAGTTAAATAATAAAGTTCAGGCGATTACCTTTGTAATGATGATCCAAACTGCTTGCTACTTATTGCTCTTCCCTGTGAGCCAAATCCTTATTTGACACAATCCCCATAGACTTGAATGGGGCTTATACCACCACCATCAGGAGATGATGGCAAACAGAAAGAAGAAAAGCATTAATACTTGTAATGGTTAAAAGGCATTTGTTAGCATTCAGAAATGAAAGTATATAGCAGACAAGTTGTTTACTGCACAAATACATTTAAACAGAACTGTATTAATTATTAGACTCTTTCTCCTTTAAGATCTACTACATATTCATTATTAGTAAAAGATCAAGGCTTTTTTATAAATCGTTTGTTAGGATTGCCTTAAATGACACTATTCTACTCCTAGAATTTAAAAAGCAGTCATCTTTTGCCTTTTGGTGCAATTTTACATTCGATCAAACTTTGGCATTTGGCAGCTGGTGTTCATCCCCCAAAACATAGCACAAACCTTTTTTTTGACAATGATGACTAAACTCAACAGCTAAAGTAAGGGTAAATCCTCATACTATGGTAAATGAGGGATAATTAACTAGGGACAAAATATTAACTAGAAACAATAAGGCAATCATCTACTAAAATATAACAGTGTGTAAATGTTTAACATTTGCATTTATGAAAAGTGGCATCTGGATGGTGTTGCTATCAGTGTTTTCAAGGTTAAAGGGGATGAGCACGGGCATTTAGACCATGTGTCAACAGTAAAAAAAAACTGGGAAACCCTCCATTTTAACGCATATAGATTTCTATAGGAATGACCTGCAAAAAGTGTAAAGGTAGCCAAACACTGTTCAATGGTTTTCAGATCAGGCAAAGTGAGCAAAAATCTGATCGGAAAAACTCATTAAAATTCCCCAAAAAGCTGGGAAACCCTCCATTTTAATGCATATAGATTTCTATAGGAATGACCTGCAAAAAGTGTAAAGGTAGCCAAACACGATTCAATGGTTTTCAGATCGGGCAAAGTGAGCAAAAATCTGATCGGAAAAACACATTGAAATTCCCCACCTTGCACCAGTGATCTTCCATAGATTTCAGCTTGAACATTAGTTCTGGTAGATGAGGTAGATGGAAATTTTTCCATCTTGCCTGATCAGGTTTTTTTTGTTTTTGTGATAGACATTGATAGCGCTGATTGGTCTATTGAAATCACAGAAAAATGTCATTGGGCAACAAGAAACAGTGACTTAAGGTCTTCACACATTTTTATGGCAGGTTCAATGAATTCAAAAAAATTTGCCAAAAAAAGACCAGTATGTTGTGTCCATTCCATAGACTGGCTGGCAATATCAGGTAGCTATATAGCTTAAGGTGAGGTGGGCCAAAAGGAGCAAAAAGCCCTCCACAGAGGATAAAAATTGAACAAAGCCTTCTTATAACTGATGGTATCTTGCAGTCTCATGCTATATGAATAGCATTGCCCAAGGAGTCATTTCTAACTCCCAGGTATTCCAGAAAAAGGGGTGGAGATATGAAACATTTCTCCTTTATGTCCTATGGCTAAAGTATGTGTCCATAACCGCTGGCTTATTAACATGCAATACACCCTATGGTACAAAGCCATTCATCTAACCTGCAGACATGACAAGTTTCAATTTTGTTAGATCTCGTCAGTACAAGACAGAGATTCATGGCTCTATATAGCTTAAGGTGAGGTGGCAATATCAGTATTAATAAAGCTGATCAGACCAGTAAGAAAATGTTCTGACAATCCCATCAGCTGCCACATTATCATGAGCCGATTTCAAGCTGAAATATGCTTAATATTGCACAGACATCTATAGTGTATGGGTTGCCTAATAAAAGCACCACATACGTTAACAACACTTGCTGTTCTGTATCCTAGATAGAGAGGAATCCCCTAAATAAAAGCTTATGATTTTAATTTAAATGTATATTAATAAGCAAATGTTCCTAGCAGATAGAAATACTATACTGTTCTGTAAATTACAACTGAAATGCAAACTGGTTAAAAATGAATCGAATGATACTGCACCTGTTTAAACAGGAATTTTGATGTTACAGTAAGGAAATTGTAACTGCTGTAATGATAATACCTTTGTAAAGCCAAAGTTATTGCCTGAAAATGAAAATGAGAAAACCATAATATTATAGTATTTCTAAAGATGTTGGAGCAGATTGTATAACAAGATTATTTTCCACCTAAGGTTATTATATTGCTGCTATAATTAAAAAAACACTGCCAACAGCCTTTTTATGCTTCCAATCAGGATTTTATCAAATATCCTATTAACAGTTAGAAGAAAATCATACTAAAAATATATTGAATGTCAACTCATTTTATTTTTCATGTAGCTTATTTCTTAAAGGAGAACTAAAGTCTCCAGTTCTGTTAATGTTTACTGGTTCTCCACCCTGGAAGATCCTAAACACAATAACAAAAACTTCAGATAGTAAAAGTGAATGGGTTGGAACTGATTAAATGTGATATCACTGACCTTAGCGCACTGTAGGTCTAAAATGGGTACCCACTGCAGGGTTTACTTTTCCAGTTTGCGGAAAAATCATATAAATAGAATTATTATTATTATTGGTTTATAAAACATGAACTTTTTTATGTGGTGCTTTACAATTACATTGATACATTCAATCATATGGAAAATATTTTTGTGTCTCTTTAATATTCTATTGGTCTTTCTATGAATTATGTGAGAGTGCAAAGCTATATGAGGTTTGTTTAATCAGCAAATGCAAGAAAAGGTCAATACATTATTCTTGTCATTGAGTCATTAGCAGATAAAATAACCCCTCTCCTTAAACTGAAATGGACTGGGACACACACGCTTGAAAGATTTACTCCCTGACAATGGCCTTTTCTATATTGAGGAGTATGTTAATGGTTAAGCCTAATAGCAGAAAAAAACACAGCTCAAGTAGATAACCAAATTAAATGAGATACAAGATTGGTGGTATATAGGAAGAAAAATAATAATATGACAGTTTTAATTATATCACTTGGTGTGGGTATATATATATATATGGGTACAAAGCACTCCTGTGATTTTGCTACAAACAATTTTTATTGAAGTGAGCTCAATCAAAGCATTTCGGCCATCTTGTGGGTGGCCGTCGTACATTGTTTGTACAAACATGCATGAAGCTGATGCGCCACACTAAGGCAGTATCCTAGCGTCAGTCCTAGCCTAATACAAAAGGGTATACTTCCTGGGAGGCGAAAGACCATACCTGCTTCTTTCTTTGTTTAGTATGATCTCTTCCAGGGAACCATATGAGTACACAGCTTATAAAACCTTTCAGCTGGACTGCCTTTAAAGGGGCGGGAGTTTTGCACAGGGGGCTAGCAAAAGGAGGGGCATAGCCGAATCCCCTTAAATTATATATAAATACAAAAAATGCTGCTCACACCTGTATTTAGATTAATTGGTGCAAATGGGGCTAGGCAATTTATAACATAAGAATCCCCAGCACTAAGCTACACATGTATATAGGAGATATTGAACAGATATTGAAAAGTGGTTACCTATACTAAAGTATACTTTAGTATAAGTAACCACTTTTCAATATCTGCAGAGGGCCTGGATTAGAGCTCCGGGGATCGAAGGATTGTACGTAGAGTTCTGCAGCTTTTAAAAAAAAACCAAACCTAGCAGTTGGGGGTCAATGGCTAGGCTAGGGTCAATGTTCTCTCTTATTTTAAAACGCTGTGTGCACATAAATATATTCTCTGTGCGGATATTAAATAACATTTTGTGCACTCTATACCACAGCACTTATATTCCAGCAGATTTTTGTGTGTGCAGCACTTTAACCTGTGTGCATGCGCACACGCGGGAACACAGGCTAGGGTCCCCTACAATATGTAAAAAAAATTTTTTTAGGGTGGACATACCCTTTAAATAGTCTATAACAAATGATATTTTTTTCTTCTCTTTTCCTGCCAAAAGGTGATATTCCTAAAAAGTAGAAAACTTGCTTTTCTTATTCTTACCAAAACAAGATTTTGAGCACATTACTAAAAAAAATCTATAAACAAAGCTAATAAAATGCTTTAGTTATTATACAGCAGATTGTAGATTGTGCTAGAAATGTGCACAATTTTAGGAGTCCTAGGTCTGTTGGGGGAAATATATTTTTTTTTATTCTTTGAGGCATCAGTCTCAGCTTTCTGTAGCAATAAAGAGCTACTTGAGAAGGCTGTTTATAGAACTTTTCTATGTTCAGAATTACTGTATATTTTTAAGTTCATTTGATATTCTTCACAATGTTTTGTGAAATTAACAATATGCATGAAGAATATGTAAAATCCAGGTTAAAAAAAAAGATGTTATTGCTTGATGTTTTAAGAAAACTGACTACATGGCTACCTACTGTAAATATTCATTCTTTAAAATACAACTCCACCGACATTATAGCATATTTTAGAAAGAATGGCCTCTTTAAAATATGTTGATATATCATACTTTGTTCTATGAATTCATTACTATGCTTCTGGATGCCTCATGGAAACTGAGCAATTTAGAAACCTGTACTGAGCCTGGGCATGCTCAGAAGAAGCAGCTATGGGATTAACATTCAGTCATTGGCTGTGATGTCAACTGTCAAATCCATAACTGACAGTTGCTAACTGGAAGAACCAGGAAGCAGAAACAGGGGAAACAGGACATTGTGCAGAATTTCAGGTTAGATATATATTTCAGATTTCAAACTATTACCGTTTAGGGTTTTGGGGGATGATTTACCTGTATGTAAGTTTTCATTTTAGGGCTGGACTTGCCCGTTAATGAAACAGTATTTTATTTGCTGTGACACATTCAATCCAAAAATTTCCTTACATCAAGGAATGTTATATAGAAATGTCACTTCTGAGCTTTTTATGTTTGATTGCAAGTGTAGTTTTTGCTTATATGACCACTATGCTTCATTTCCTGGCTTTCCTCAATGGCGAAGTAGATGCAAAAGTTACACCATGTCGAATCTACATTATTCATAGCTGTTCATTTAATGACTTAATATTGCCCTGGAAAGAAAAACCCAGTGGACCTTAAACTAATTGAAATATAAAATTGGGAATCGAATACTCATTTCTCAGTCTGAATACATTCAAATTTATATTTATATATAAATCTGCATTTTAATTATTTTCAGGTTGAATGACTTTCCATTCTTTTCAAACATGAAGAATTATATTGAAGACGGACAAACAATTTATACTTTTGTGAATTGGTTTTCAACAATACAAAAACATTTTTAACCTTTAACCTACTTTATAACTTGCAGGGCAGAAACCAAACTTAAAGTGCAAATACATGTACTTTTCAGAAAAAAGGGCAGTATTTTATCATCCCAATGACCTTAATCTGCCAATTCAGCATTGTGTCTGTGTATAAATAAATGCAACCGAAATACTGACTACCCCTAGTAGAGACCATTATGCCCTTGACCCAGCGCCTGGGTTGATTCAGTTGCTTAGTAGAGATCTGAGCATCTTTGACCTATCCAACAGCCAATCAGTAAAAATTACTGTTAGGAACAATCCAAGGATGTGGTGCATCCTGGGAAGAAGAAGGACCGTTAGAACCTAAAATGTCAGCTTACTAATATCAACAGCAGGGAACAGCAAAGGGTGTGAAATCAACTGATTTTTGAAAATGGAAGAGAATATGTAGAATAACTAAGAAGGCATTACACAAACTAACAATTTAACAAATATAGATCATTTCCACTGAACTGTCCCTTTAATACTTGCATTTAAATTCTATAACATGATTTCTAATTGTCGTCATAATCATATGACAACAACATTTATATTTAAGATAAATTGTGACCAAGAGCTGTCACTAACCAATTTCCATTGTCTGCCATATAAAAATTGTCCAAACTTTTCAAACATAAATCTGCTTTCCCTAAATAAGATGGTAAATGAGAACTTACAGAAGTAAACAAAAAGTGTTATACACAGAACTTCTTGTATTAAGATGTTAAATTGCAGGCATACTGTACAGTGTACACTGCATTTGTAAAAAACTTATGTATAATTATGTGTTTTTCATGTCTTTTTATTAATCCTTGGCAAAGATACCAAGATCCTATTTATAATGTATATTGAGCAAGACAAAAGAGATAGACAGCATTCTCTCACAGGCACCTGGTCAATACATCTATGGAAGGCAGGATACTGCATTCCCATGATAATTAGTTCATACACAAGTGTAAATTAATGCTGGTTCCTAGACTGGACAAATCAATAGAATATGAAAAATAGGTAGCCAGTTTTCATTTACATTCTGTCTATCACAGACATTTTGTCTGTGGGAATCAGGAAAAGGGAGACACCTGTCCATGTTTGCAGGACATGATTGATCAGGGAAAATGGGGGGAAGCATAGATGGTAAATGGGATATAAACTGGGGTAAAAAGCCAGGAGGGGAAGGATCTCTTTTAAATTACAAGTGGAGAATCTTGGAGAATTATTTTGGACTTCAGGGAGCTCTCTTTGGACTAAGGGAAGCCTACTTGGAAACTGAGAAACTGAGGACACAGATTGAAGATTGGACAAGGTGGAAGCCATGCCAGAAGGATGTTATGTGGGATCTGATGGATACAGTTCAGGACAACAGCAAGGGTAACATTGAAGTATACTTTCTGTGGTAACTAATGTAATCTACATGTAATCATTTATCATGTAAATACTGTAATATAGTGTATGTTTTATGTTTAAATAATCTTTGTTTGTTTTATTGTCACGGTAACTTGATTAAGTAAACTATATTAGTTTTTCATACACTTATCAGTGTGGTTTCTTTGCTTTCCAACCCCCAAAAAACAGAATATAGATGTATATATATCTAATAAATATAGAGCTATACATCTTACACATTTATACCATAACACTATGTACTGTACTATGCAAATATTTGGAAACTTCAAATGATGTGCAATTGTTGCAAGCAGACCTAGATAGATTATCAAAATGGGCAGCAGAATGGCAGATGAGATTCAATGTTGATAAATGTAAGGTGATGCATTTGGGATTTAATAATCCCTGTGCCACCTACACCATAAATAAGTGAATCTCTAACGGAAAAATATTTGAGGGTTCTGAAGCAAACAATGCCAGACAGCAATGGCTAGAGCTAGAAAGGTATTGTCTTGTATAAAAAAGGAAAGATTCAAGAGAGAAAAATGTTATTCTCCCTCTTTACAAGGCCTGGTAAGGCCTCATTTGGAATATGCAGTGCAATTTTGGAATCCCATATACAAAAGGGACATCTTGGAAATGGAAGCAGTTCAGAGAAGGGCAACTAAAATAATAAAGGGAATGGAGGAGCTTGACTGTACAGTCAAATTAGACTGTTTACATTGGAAAAACAATGTTTGCATGGGGATAAGATTAATTTATACAAATATATAAATGGGCCATACAATAAACTCTCAGGTGCATTGTTCACTAATAGGTCATATCAGAGGACTCGTGAATATCCTTAAAGATTAGAAGAAAATAAGTTTTATCTTCAGGTTAGGAAAGGTTTCTTTACAATGAGAACTGTGTAACTGTCTTCCAGCAGATGTGGAATGGCTAGTTCATTCAATAGTTTTAAAAGTGGTCTGCATACATTGCTAAAAAAAAACCCCTGAGAATTACTGGTATTAATACATATACTGTGGATCTGGTTGATCCAGTGATACTTTTGGAGTCAGGATGGAATTTCCCCCCCTCCCTTTTTTTTAGCTGCTTTTTTTTGTGCTGACTACACAGTGTAATAAACTGGATGGCTAAATAACACTGGCTAATGAACTGGGGGGCTGACAACTCCGTACAATTAACTGGAGGACTGAGTTGCTGCTAAGTTGCCAAAGTAGCATAGTATCAAAAGTTATTGTCTGAAATTGCCCATGGTCCTTCAAAACATTATGCCACATAATATATCAAACTTTTTATAATATATATAACATGAAAACAGCAAGAATGTCAGCTATCAATATAGAGAACTTAAAAATAGGACACACAATGTACACATTAAATTATTAAAGAGAAGCAATAAACACGTGGCTAGTTAAAGGGCAATTATAGTGAGAAAATAGTTTTTTTTTAATTCCTTCTAATGTATCCTATAAGTCATCCCAACCCCCAGGGTACCTTTAGTTTCTTTAAATTCTTCATATTCCCCGAGATATAAGCCTTTGAATATGCTGTGATTTGTAGGAGATACTACACCTCATCTGTCACTCAAAGGCACACACCCACACAATCCAAAGCTCCCATGCAGTACTGTCACACACTCCCTCACCCACAAGTACAATGTGCAACACATAGTCAAATTCTGTAGTGCTATACACAATCAATAAACCATTAACCCAGCAATATGAGCATAACACACTATAAAACAGTCACTCCCCTCTTAAATACATACAAAACCAGTGACTCAAATGGACATCACCAAGTAAACACTAATACAGTATATGTAATAATACAGTAATACAGACTATATACCAAACAAGACATACAGTGCAATCTATGAAATATATAGACTAAAGCAACTGAAACGTATCAGGATAACAAGCAGTTTCACTGTGTTTGTGAAGGTCTCTCACTACAGCTACTGCTGCTACACTGACTCTCTCTTCAGTGATTCTGATCCTGCTAAACCGGTGGAAGAGTTATGAACTTTAGGTACAAAAACAAATAACAATTAGCAAACTTAGAGAACAGGCAGAGTTCAGTAACTTACTTGTAAAGAATCTCAGCACCACTCTCTCCCCCTCTGCCCCCCCCCTTCAGCATATTGCTACTTTCTCCCACACTTTGCTTGCTTGCAGTCTAGCTCTGGAAGGGAGGGGTCAACAGGATGTCAGCACTTCATTTAAAGTAATTTCAACTGAGCATTGCCGGACTTTTCATACAGCCCTTTACTGCTTGAGGGGGACTAGACAGAGAGGGG
Organism: Hymenochirus boettgeri; assembly: GCA_019447015.1. Lineage (NCBI taxonomy): Eukaryota > Metazoa > Chordata > Amphibia > Anura > Pipidae > Hymenochirus > Hymenochirus boettgeri. Next base: position 181,468,606 of record CM033471.1, read on the forward strand.
AGGGGGGACAACACAGCTTGGTACAAACTTCTGCCAGTGTGAAGAAACGAAGCCACACAGCAACATGAAAGTCAGGCAGCTTATACTAAGTGTTCTGTACATTGTATATAGACAAAGTGTTTTTTTCACTATAATTGCCCTTTACGTTGTAGAAAATTTAATAATCATAGATTTACACAAGTACAAACATGATATAAAAATGTATGCGCACACATACGGACAAACAGAATATGCACATGGAGACATGCAGGTTCAAACTTACACACATTTTTTGTAAGCTGCACACAAAGGGTGGGTGATTACTACTATTAAGTTAATTGGAATTAAAGTGTATCACCACTAAAAAATCATACTTACCTATTTATCCCTATGTCCACGCTCCCTTGCACTGTACACGCATGTGCGTATAGTGTAAGGAAGCATGGACAATGTCAGTGTTCCCTCCTGTGTATGCGTGTATATGTGTTCGCATCAGTGTGTATATGCCTGGCGGATCGCCGAAAGACCCCCGACCGGACGCATACACACACGTGACTATCGCCCGTTTCTCACGAGTGTTCATCTGGCTCGGGGGTCTAGTAAAATTCTGAAGGTGTGTACGAACCTTTAGTGTCCAGAGACCAATTTAAATAGCTGTAGGTTATCCTGGACTTAAATAACTGTTCCTTGCTGTAATTGTTCTTTATTATTTTGAATAAAATAGTAAAAGATATGGCTAAACTTATTTCTGCTTAAGGCATACAGCTTTAAGTTAGGCACAATGAAGGATGTCCTCCTGGGTGTTAAAGAGTACAACAATGCAGCCTCTTGTCTCTAATTACAACTTCAACTGCAGCAGTTGTTTTGTCTATTGCGGCCCTACAAATCCAACACAAACAAAAAAATGAAAGATTCACTAGGATGGAACCACACTAGAGATGTAATTAACCTGAGATGCCAGAGAATGCAGAGAGCATTGTTTTTAAGAATAATGACTAATCACTTGACAAAGTAGCACGCAACATGGAAATACAGAAGCATTTCCCCCTTTTACAATAAGACAAATGGCACTGTTGTAGAAATGGTGTTCTACAATAACAATTTTCACTGAAAAAAATGGATATATGTGCATAAAAAAATTCTAGAAAATATTAAATGTAAAATATAGATTAGTTAACAACTCTCTAATCTCCCAGAATACATGAAAAGCGCAGGGGTAGATGCAATAAGTGGCATTCAGCCCTGCTACTTACCCGTGAAAGGTCCTGTGCTTAAATAACGTGCAAAATATGGGGCTTATTAATAAAGCAGCGCTGTTCTTCCATGGCAGCCACCACAATCATTTTGTCATTTATTTCTGCCATAATTTCTAAAGAGATGAAATTTCAGTGGTGGCCAAAATAGTGCACTAACAATGCAAACCAATCCACTGAAATAGACATTTTTCAGTGGGGTGTGTTAATTGTTTAACCAGGTTAAACAATTAACACACCCTAGTGTGAATTGGGTTAATACTTATCTTGGTTATGGTAAATAGTCTAAAGGTTCGTACACACGTGCGATCGGTCCTGAATCTTACTACTACTTACTACTATTACAAATTTTAACATTTGAGAGAGAAAGTGCTCGGTTACAAGTTAGGTCCAACAGATATTCCCAATATTACAATGTATGGTGCCACACTGGCGACTTATGTATAAACTAAGGTCTGTTGGGAAAAAAACATTTGTACATGGATAGAGAATTGGTTGCTACCGGTAGATCTCGTAGAGAGTAGTTGTCAATGGAGCTTCATCAATGTGGGCTAAAGTGGTGTGCACATCAAAAAGTTAAGTCACAGGAGTGGGCTGCAAACTCCAGTGGGCCACCTTATGACCATTAAAGGGCATGTCTATCCTTACAACAAAAAAATTTGTCAGTTATGTGCCTGCAACCCCAACTGCTATGCATTTGTAATAAGATATTTGAGGATAATAGTTGCCTCTATTCTGGCAGAGTAGGCTGTCTTTTTCCTCCAGGCAGCCAATCAAGGCTTTGACTGCTGACATCACAATCAAAGATTGACTGCAGTTTCCCCTGCTCCCCTTCTGCACATGCTCAAGATAGTGAAAATCTCATTGAGCAAAGGGGGGAGGCAGATACCATTGTCAGAAGAGATTATTACTTATTATTAAATAACTGGTAATAATTTAATGTAGTAAAATGATTAAAATAGCAGTTGGGGTTGCAGGCAGATAAATGACAAGTGGACATACAAACAAACTGAACTGGTTTACTCAAATGTTTTCACATGTGGAGTAAAGTGGGGTGCCTCAGGGTTCTGTACGGAAGTAACTTCTATTTAATCTATTTTAAAATTGAGATCTGGAGAGCCAGTGGCAGATGAGATTCAATATTGACAACTATGGTTATGCATTTGGGGTTTAATAATCTTTGTTCAACCTAGTTCTGTGTTAAGTGAATCTCTGTTGGGAAAATTATTTAGGAGATTAGATTAAGAGATTAGAAAAAATGTTTTTCTTCCTCTTTACAAGGCCTCTTTCGGAATATGCGGTACCATTTTGAAATCCCATTTATAAGGGACATAATGGAAGAGGAAGTTTAAAAAAGGGCAACTAAATTGAGTTGGGATACAATAACTTTATACAAATATATTAATGGGCCATACAATAATACTCTCATATCAGAGGACTACTGAACAACCTTCAAGATTAGAATATATGTTTCAGGTTAGGTTTGTATATAGTGAAAATGGGAAATTTGTGAAACAGGATTCCAGAAGATGTTGTAATGTTAAATTCATTTAATCCAAGAGAGGGCTGAATACGGGTTTGAAATTCAAATATAATAAAAAAATTACTGGTATAAATACATAACGTTTGTGTTGATCCAGGGGTTCTTTCCAATTGCCCCCTTGCTGGATAGGTTTTATTTCCTTCCTCTGGATCAACTAGGGGTAGGGCTTTTGAGTATGCTGAAAAAGTTGGACTTAAAGGCAAATTTCTATATTCAACCTCCAATACTATGTATGTAACTCTACCACTGAGATACTGTAGACTGGTAAGTCAAATCTATTATATGCTTATTATGTTAAAACAAGTGTCCAGTTTACAGCTTTTACACAGGGTACATAATATGTATTCCAGACTACTTAAAACACCATACAAGAGGATTTGTATTCTAAGTAAAATGCACTAATAAAGGGAATGTATTTAGTATTTCTTGTTAATTATATAGGATCTTTCAAGGTTTCCTGTGCCTAGATACACTTTATAACTTTTAACTAACAAATGCAAACAAAATGAAAAGATTATACTTCATTGAAATATTATGTATATTTGTTATTTTGGGTTCTTTTCAATGTTGTGTAATTGTGTGACTTTTTCTAAGCTGAAGAAATAAACAGACTTGGTCAATTTTTAAAACAGTAGATGAATAATGAAAACTGAAGAGCAATCTATTTTTTAAAGTGGCTTCTATGCAGCTGCCTCATGTAGATCAATCCTGGAAGTAATGTCTGGCAGTGATTTGTATCAGTCGACTATAGTAGTAGTCATAACAAAACACTGTAAATCAAGAATGTGATTAAGGGCCTACAGCAAAAGCCAAAATGGAGTCATTAAACAACCTATGTGCTCCAAAACTTTGAATTTCTATTATGTAATTTATTTACTTAATCCCTCCTAAACCCACTATATAATAAAATTCTTATAGCTCTGCAAGGAAAGCTATAAACTAACCATATGCTAAGAAATCTGTACGTATGCCGACTTCCAAATATGAAGACATTATCTACTCCCTGAACAATGTTTATATTCCCAGTCCTTTAACAATATCCATGCAAATATCTATTCCTTTCATTAGCTTTTTAATAATAACTGTTGTACAACTTAACAGTCCTGTGGGACATGCTCCATTTCTTACAGTGATAATTCTCTCTGAAGAGCGCTAGTTGCATCTGGATATTAAAGGCAGAAAGGTTAATGGGCTAATGTATAAAGTGAATAAAGAATTGACTGTCTCTTAGAAATGCGGTTTTAATCCCTTTGGTGATACTAAACATATACAGTATATTAAATATGAATGGCTCAGTGTAGCACCGTGGATACCATCCAAATAAGAGATGACAGGATATAGTATGCTGCATCTGACATTTTAAATAGCTTTACAATAGTATAAGCCAATATTATTAATTTCTAATGCACCCCTTCTTGCTCTGAAAGATAAAGGGAAGGGGGAAGGACTAAACACAAACAACTAAACATGTACATTATCTGTGTTTTAAAGTAACAAAACTCGCTGGGCACTCCAGTCTTAAGTGAAATACAATTAATTGTGAAGTTTCAAAACCAGTGTGGTTTCTTCCTCAGACAAGCTTGTCTGAGGAAGAAACCACACTGGTTTTGAAATGTCCCAATAAATTGTGTTTCACTTACGGTAAGACTGGAGTGCCCAGCGAGTTTTGTTACTTTGGATATCTATTTCTGTTGGCTACAGACGCCGGAAGCACCCAGCACTTGTACTTTTTATATCTGTTGGTTTAGGTGTGCAGGATCCTTTTTACTACTTATCTGTGTTTTAGGTTCTACAGAAAAATTATTTAAAAATTGTTACTTGGGGGAAAATAGAATGAAATGGCAAATGTTAAAAAAAGCCAACAGGTTTCACCCAAGGTCTGGTAATCCATAAAAGGCTGTTAAAGCAGCAGGAAACAAAAAGAAAAGAAAAACAGATTTCTAATAAATTCCACAATTTATTGTTAAACGCATAAAAATGCACTTAAAACAGTCCAAAGCACTTTTAAAGGTTGTCAAATGCCTACCAGCTGCCTAATGCCAAAGGGATTTTAATTATAAAACAAAGTATTTGGTTCCACTGATAGATGTTTAGAGAAAAAAAATGGTTCCCTATGTTTGTGTTACCATAGGAAACAGCATGTTCTATCAGTCAGGGCCATGAAAAATCTAATCTAAGTCTGAAAGAATTGCTAAAGGGTATCTCCATTCCCAAATCCAAATATTGCACACACTGTAGACGACCCCCCACCCCCACCCCCTAAATGCTATGTTTAAAATCGAACCACAAATGTACTTACCGTATATACTCGAGTATAAGTCGGTATAAGTCAGTAAGTGACTGACTCGGGTCAGTCACTTACTGATGGAGGAATCCAGCTGCCGCGTCCACTGATGGTCGCATTCACTGACGTCACTACTCGGCGCCGGGAAATGAGACCGGCGCCGAGTAGTGACGTCAGTGGATGCGGCAGCCGGATTCCTCCATCAAGTGAATGATGTCGGGGGCCCGGACTATCCTGCAACTATGAAAAAGGTAAGGCTGCAGCATTAAAAGATGATTTACTTGTAGTGAGAGAAGATGGGTGCAGGGAAATAGGGTTTTATTCCTGGGGCTGGGGGGAGAGTAAGGAGTCAGGGACAGGGTAGTGGTTTTATTCCTGGGGCTGGGGGGAGAGTAAGGAGTCAGGGACAGGGTAGTGTGTTTTGGGGTTAGTGTGTGCAGTTCCACTCATGATGTTTGTAAACTACTACTCCCTTCTACTACTCTACCCTCGACTTATAATCGAGTCAATTGGTTTTTACTCATTTTTGAGGTAAAAATGGGTACCTCGACTTATACTCGGGTCGACTTATATTCGAGTATATATGGTACCCACCTTCATTCCCTTGGCCTCTGCCTCTTCTGTTTTTTCCCAGAAATGGAAGATCAAAAGAGGCATGAACCGGCACCAGCCTCTGCGATTGGCTGAAAGTCAGCCAATCAAAGATGTGGCTGCCGGTCTTCAGAGGGAGCAAAGGTTTGTAAGTATATTTCTGGACAGATTTCAATATAGTGTTTAGGGTTAGGGGGTCTCCTATAGTGTATGCATTGTTTTTTAAAGCATGATGGCGGCACTGAGGAATCCAAAGGAAAGGAGGGAGAGCTCCACAGCGCATGCTCTAAGGACCAGGAAGCAGCAGATACCAGATTACACTCAGAGAGGCTCCTACTCTTCAGTTTCCTGGACTTTCATCATGTCCTGCAGGACAGCCATAAGGAGCAGAGGAAAAAGATACGGATTTTTTAACACTATACAGTGGGGCCACCAGTGGGGAAAAGTGGGGTGGATATGCCCTTTAAAGCTGATAATTGAGCCAAATAAGTATTGGTTATATTTTTTTAATCTACCCAACATTGGACCATTTTATCTTATTGCTCTGCAAGTGGGTTATTGCTCTTCCAGTAACCAGTTGCATAATACAAATTATTATTGGGCTTCAAACAGTACCCTTATTCTGTACCGAGTCTCTTCCTCTTACACAGTCCCATTTGAACTGCTCTGCCAAACTTGACGTTTTGCTCCCAAAATATGCAGTACACTTCTTCTAAATTGGTGTATTGCTTCTCTATCTTGGAAATTTACAGCTGCATTTTCAATGTCTTCACAACATGCAAAAGAGATCAAAGTATAAAAGAGTCAAAGGTAGCCTCTGGAAGACGGTTATTCGCACAGGCTAAAAAAAACATCACTTTGCATTGCTTAAACCTGTCAGTTGTACCTCTATTTACCTTGTTTGTATTAAATCAAATCTTTTTGGGTCTATAATAGCCACACACAGCAATTCTCTGAGAAACAAACAACATGAACATACACTTTTGAATACATACATTTATCATTAAACAGATTTCTATAAACAGAAAAATGATCTGCAGATATACATTCTACATTTCTATACATTGTCTTCATTTGATATGTTTGCTTGTTCATAGGTTTGTTTTTGTTAGGCCCCTACTCCTCCAGTTTGGTGTAGTCTGACTATCTACACTTGTGGAGTAAGTAAAGACTGTAACACAGTAGCATAGCACAAAATATAGGTACTTCAATGTAACCAATGTTACATTCTCTCAATGCATGTGGTGTTTCTGTAGTGTGACTTAGGTCCAATGACATCAATCCATATTAAGTGAGCTTTCAAGCAGCTCGGAAGCTAGATTACTCTTTCAGATTGCTGTGCTGCACAGATCCTTAAAATGTGTTCAATGACAGAAGAGATTAATAAGGAGATCATTTAAAAAATTAAATCAATATCAGAAAACAATCAAGGTAAAACCTGCAATCATGGAAAAAAGCTAGGGAAACCTTGCAACAGGTTATTCTATATTTATTTCTTAATCTTACTATTTGGTAAATGTAATGAATACGTTTAGTAGCACTTTAATTCTCTCAATGGAACATTAGAGTACATTACAGAGTTTCTGTCTACCAGACAGATAATCATTGAACTAATGTGATTGTTTTCTAACCTGACTCCTGCTCTAAAGTATCAGAAATCAATGTCATTAAGGGCACTGGATCATAAAGAAGTAGGAACGTAGTGGACGCCTGTGTCCAGGAAAATATAAGTACTTTTTTTAACCCCAACTGTATCAAATATTTATATACATACAATACATCTAGAGATCTATATCGCTATATATCTATTTATACAATTTCCTAAAAATAAAGTTGTTTGCACTTTCAGAAAAACATGTATCTTTTAATTTTAAAAAACATCTATAGACAATAGAGATGGACTCATATTTTTTAAACAAAATCCGAAAATCTGCAAGATGACGTATTGAAGTCAATGGGAGCTTAAAAATTCTAAAGTTCTGCCTAAAATTAATGTATAAATAGCAATGGTAACGTACTGCCAATGGCTAAGGGGCCTGGGAAATGGTCTGTAAAACAGGTATCAACAATGGCCAAAATCCTAAAGTAAACAACTGTCCAGTATGGACATGCGCTTCCTGATTTGGCATTCCACTTGTAGAAGTCAAGTGTATACTTAAACAGTCCAGTGCATACTCAAATGATCTTCATATAAACATTTAGAAAATCTTCATATATATAACCTTGTCCACAAAATACTCCTTTTACACACTGCTATGTGATAAAAAGTGTCCAATGTGTTCCATATATACTAAAACAAGACATATATAAGTGTATTACAGTAGTAAAAGTTCATTTAAAGTGTTATAAAACCATTTCTTTTCTATCTAGAAATCTAAAACCAAATTTTATTATACAGAAAACATATCCCATGTCATCCGGTGAAATTTAATAACTAGGTCACCTAGTCAATTATACTATGTAACATACTCTTATGTACAAAGTATCAAAAGTATACACGGGACTTCTACAAGAACTTATTGTACTTTATGCACTATGAAATACTTTGCACATTTAAAAATACTTTGCACATTTAAGCTTTAAGTACGTTGTATTGCTTGCACACTTTTTTTGTAGTCTCCTCCCACTATGGGTTGGGTCTAGCTGTATTTAAAGAGTTTGGGGTTATTGTATGTTACACCTGATGAAGGGAACATAGTGTTCTCTGAAACGTTGTGTGTGATTCACAAATAAAAGCATTCAGCAAATATATGTAGTGTGCATCTCCCTATCACTTTTGGTCTTTCGTATTATATATGTTCCCGAGGTAGAGGACCGTGGAGAGTTGCACCTACTAAACTTCTAACAAATTTAGTGTGCCTAGGCCCCTACAACTTGTGTGATTTATAGGAAACAGAATATTAACATTTCAGTAAAAAATAAAATTAAGCCTGCAACCTTTTATAAGTTTATATAACTTATAAAAAAAGTTTCAGGGGAGGACTGGGACCTTTTGGCTGAGGGGGCAAATGCAAACAAGTGGCCCATTCACGGTTGATTGCATCATATGTGACCAAGCTGACTTTTCCAAGGTACTTAAAGTTACGCCCATTTTTAAGACAACTATTTCCATTTCACATTGTTGCCTGCAACATTTTCAAGTATATGTGGTTAAAGGACAATTATAGTCCTAAAATCTCCCCCCTCCCCCTTACAAGTACCTAGGGTGAGGACCTGAATAACTAAGTCCTCACCCCTGGGCACACTTTCTAAGTCAATACTTATACTTACCCAAAGTTTCCTTTGTTCCTAATAAACTGGAGGGCTGACTAACACTGGCTCGTGAACTGAAGTGATAACTAACACCAGCTCATAATCTGGAGGGCTGGCAAACACTGAATAATAAACCGGAGGGCTGACTTACACTGGCTAAAAATATGAAGGGCTGATAACATTGGCTACTGAACTGGGGGGCTGGCTTACACTGGCTAATAATCTTGAGGGCTGATAACACTGGCTAATGAATTGGAGGACTGACTAACACTGCTAATGAACTTGTGGGCTGACTGGTATATGAACTGAATGAGGACGACTTTCCTGTTCCTTGCCCATGTTAGAGCTAGAGGCATGTGCTGTGCCTTTCAAGCACGTAACTGACTAATAGCTTCTGTGGCAGCCCAAATTTTTCATCGGAGACCAGCTCGGGGGGCATATGCCCCTCAGCCTACTGGGACAGTCCTCCCCCGGTAAGTTTTTTTATTTTGGGGCTGGACGTACCTGTGATGTTCCCGAAACTGGATTTCCCAATCCACTTTACTCTTAAGACCCTGAAATATCTAATAATTGTACAATTATGGTTACACTAGTCTGACAACTTATGTATGGTCTGCAGTCCTTGTAGATCATACATAGCTATTCTGCTTGCAAGCAGAAATCAAACTGGATAATATTGGCATTTTAAATAGAGAATGGAGAATATTTATAAAGAGCATGGAATCTATATTAAAAAACGAACGGATTTGCAAGAAATATTAAGGATTTGGTGTAAACACGCTACATTCTAACATGAAACAATGGAAAAATATATCTGTTTGAAAGAAAAAGACTAAAAAAAAGAAATGCATAGTCTCCCTTTTAATAGGCATATTATAAACATGAAAAAAAAAACAATTAGCAGGAGTCAGTGAGAATCGTCTAAAATTAAATTGTGACATATTACGCAATACATTTGGACCTGCTTTGCACCATTACTCAGTTAATTAAAAGTATAATTAAGAATGTTAAAGAACCATTTACACCAACATTATTAAGATGTATGCTGTACCTTCAGTCTGGGAGGAGTTGAAAGAATGTAAGGACTTTGTATGGGTATCTAAGATTTTTCCCCTGTCTGTTGGATATAGCATAAGTATTTACTCTGGTGTACCGCAGTAGAAAAAAAAATATGTGCAACTTATATTCTTTTATAATACTTAACATGAAATTGCTAAATACTATCATAGCATAGCATATGGATCAACAGAATTAAGATGCTTAGCTTCTTTCTGTAATCCATTTAATCCAACATCTAAGGCCTGACCATTTGACTAATAAAATTGCACTATTACATATGAAATTATCTGCTCTGGATGGAGGCCTGCTACTGTGGTCTGTTTTGTTTCGTTTTTATCCACTAAAATTCCCCATTAAATAGGTACACTGTTGAAATATGCATTGCACAGAGCTGCGCTGAGATTAGGTTTAAGGTGCCCATACATCTATAAGATTTTACTTACCCGACCGAGCGCTCACGCGATGTTTATCGATGCTACCGGAACCGCTTCTCCCGATCTTACATTCGGCCGACATGCAAAATCGGTCGAATGTAAGATCGGGAGAAGCGGTTCCGGCAGGATCGAAGGAACATCGCGTGATCGCTCGGTCGGGAAAGTAAAATCTTATAGATGTATGGGCACCTTTACTTCATTATCTTCCATTTGTTACTGTCCAATATTCACCTCTAAATTGGTATACTATTGAGAAATAAATTACACGGAGCAGTGCTAAGATCATGTTCACTTCATTATGCTGCACCTGCAGCTCTGCATTAGGTTGTTTTTATTAGTGTTCCTTATAAAGGGATTCATCTTGCACTAGTACTAGGGTTGCCACATTACTAAGTGCCACTGTAGAAAATACATGCTGTATGAAATGAATGCAACCCATGTCACACTTTGAAATATACACTGCAGCAGTACACACACTTGTATAAATGTACAGTGCAGAGATAAACACATAAAAGACATGGCCTCTTGCAGAAATGCACACAATTACCTACCTATTTGGTAACCAGCACAGTATATGATTGTTTTAATTTGCACTGCATAAGTCTTACTCCAGCACTTCTACCCTTTCCTTTGTATCAGTATTTTATCTTCCTAACTAGATTGTAAGCTGTATGGGGTAGGGACCTCCTTTCCTCTTGTGGAAAGGCTCAAGGACCTATATATTTATATAATTTCCATAATTATTATGTACTGAATTGTTTATGTATTTATGTTTTGTCCTCCTTTAATGACTTTCTTTGTATTTTGAATTTGTACAGTTCTGCATCCCCATGTGGCGCAATTTAATAAACTATACATACATACAACAATACATGCAAACAGTTAACAGCTACCTAACTCCCCCCACCCCAATATAAAACAAGAGATAACTGGCAATATGGAAGTTAAAGTGGAGGCAATATGGGTGGAATTAGGCAACAGGTAAGGGGGTAATGTCATTGTTGGTGTCTGCTATAAGCTGCCAAATGCTAGCAGGGAGGAAGTGAGTCAGCTTTGTATGCAGTTGGCAAGGGCTGCATGTTTGGGGAGTGTGCTCATTATGAGGGACTTTAATTACCCTGACATTGATTGGTGTAGTGGAACTGCCAACACAGAAAAGGGCGGTGAGTTTCTGAATTTGCTGCAGGATAATTTTCTCTCTCAGGTGGTTGAAGTTCCTACTAGAAAAGGAGCTCTGTTGCATCTGGCAATATCTAACATGGTGGAGCACATTATACATATAAAGGTAACTGGAGGCTTAGGGAATAGTGACCATGAAATAGTGTCGTTTGGACTATGTTATCAAAAGGAAAAGTGCGCTGGCTTAACAAAGACTTTTAATTTCGGGAAGGCAAATTTTCCCAGGTTAAAAGTGGCCCTTCAGAATGTCAACTGGGATAATGTATATCAGGTAAAAGTACTGAACAGAAGTGGACTGTGTTCAAGGGGATTTTAAGCCAGTTCACATCTAAATTTATACCCTTGGGAAATAAATGTAAAAAAAAATAAATCCGCACCCATGTGGCTGAATTCTGATGTAAAGGGCAAATGGAAAGGAAGAAAAAGGCATTTAAAACCTTTAAGTCAGAGGGAACGGAAAGCAATCAAAACAGCTAAAATTAATAATGAAGTTAGGATAGCTGAACAAAGCATCACTAAGCCTAAATTTTTTTTAAAGTATATTAATAGTAAGAAGATGAGGACTGAGAATCTGGCACCATTAATTAATGGGGATAAGCTAGTTATGGAGGATGGCGAGATAAAGCAAATGTCTTGAAAACATTTTTTTTCCTCTGTATATACTATAGAAGATCAAAGTACAGATATCATAGAGTATAGTAGCAATAATGGTATAAAAGATTCATGTGCACTTTGGTTAACTGAGGATAAGATACAGTAATAACTAAATAAAGTTAATATTAATAAATCTCCTGGACCAGAAAAAAAATACATCCTCGGGTACTTAGGGAGCTAAGTTCAGTTTTATCTAGGTCATTGTTTCTTATTTTTACAGATTCCCTCATGTCCGGAGGTGTGCCTCTGGATTGGAAAAAATGTTGATGTTATTCCAATATTCAAAAAGGGTAGTCGTTCAGAGACGGGTAATTACAGGCCTGTAAGTTTAACTTAAGTGGTGGGGAAGATACTGGAAAGTTTAATAAAGGAACATGTTCTAGAGTATGTTTCAAGGACTGACAAGTAGTAACCAGCATTGATTTAGGAGGAATAGATCTTGTCAAACTAACTTGCTTGGCTTTTATGAGGAAGTGAGTAGAAATTGAGACTCTGGCATAGCAGTAAATGTGGTTTACTTGGATTTTGCAAAGGCTTTTGATACAGTCCCCCATAGGCGACTAATGAATAAGCTAAGGTCTGTTGGTCTGGGAGGCACATTTGTACATGGATAGAAAATTGGTTAATGAATAGGATGCAGAGAGTATTTGTTAATGGGGATTCATCATTATGGACTAAAGTGCTAAGTGGGGTGCCACAGGGTTCTGTGTTGGGGCTGCTTCTATTTAATCTATTTATTAAAGATTTGGAAGTGGGTATTATCAGCAAGGTTTCTGTGTTTGCTGACGACACAAAACTTTGTCGACCATTAAAAACTTCAGAGGATGTGCAATCGTTGCAGAAGGATCTTGATAGATTGTCACATTTGGCTGCTAAGTGGCAGATGAGATTCAATGTTGATAAATGTAAGTTGATGCATTTTGGACTTAAAAATCCTTGTGCTACTTATACTATAAATGTCTCTGTGTTAAGTGAATCCCTGTTGGAAAGGGACCTTGGAGTTTTGGTGGATAACAAACTTAAAGGAAGCAAGTAGTGCCAGGCGGGAACAGCCAGAGCCAACATGGTATTGTCTTGTATAAAGAGAGGGAGGAAAATGTAATTCTCCCTCTTTACAAAGCATTGGTAAGGCCTCATTTGGAATATGCAGTGTAATTTTGGAATCCTGTGTACAAAAACTACATCTTTGAAATGGAAAGGGTTCAGAGAAGGGCAACTAAATTAATAAGGGGATTGGGGGAGCTTGAATATGAAGAGAGACTGGAAAAGTCACAATTATGTAAGGTGGAGAAAAGGCGCTTGCGTGGGGATATCATTACTGTGTATAAATACATTAACGGGCCATACAATAAACTATCTGGGGCATTGTTCACCAATAGAGCATGTCAGAGGACACCTGGCCATCCCTTAAGACTTGAAGAAAAAAGGTTTAGGCTTCAAGTTCGGAAAGGGGTTTTCACTGTGAGAACGGTAAAGCTATGGAACTGCCTTCCAGTGGATGTTGTTATGGCAGGTTCATTGGTCAGTTTCAAAAAAAAGCTGGATGAGTTTCTGCAAACAAGGAATCATGCAAATTACTGGTATTGATACATAAAGTAGAGTTGATCCTGGGAAATTTCCGATTGCCACTTGGAGTAAGGAAGGAATTTATTTCCCCTTCTTAAATTTGGTGGGGTTTTTTTTGCCTTGCTCTGGATCAACAGTTAGGCAGGAAATGAGGATATTGCTAGATGGGTTGGACTGGATGGACATGTGTCTTTATTCAACCTCAAATACTATACTAACATGGATATACCCCCTCCACTCTGCTTGAGCAGCAAATTGGCTAATCATATTCACTGCTGTTTATGTTGATTGGCTGGGAAATACCTGCAGTTTGGTACTGTTAAGCTGGGTACACACGATGAGATATTTCGGTCCGATCGACCGATAGTTCAGTGTATCGGTCGATCGGACCGAAATTATCGCATCCGAAAGTGCCCATGTCCGATTGACCGTTCGTCCGAATCGGACGAAAGGACGATCGGACAGGGTGGAAAACCTCGTCCGATCGTGCGGTCCTCTATGGACCGCACGATCGGTCGCGGTGACTATCGGACGTGGCTGCTTTTGCCGCGACCGACAGTCCTTCCTCCTGGCCGACCGTTCGAAAGTATCGAACGGTCGGTCAGGAGGAAAAATCGCTAGGTGTGTACCTAGCTTTAAATGCAGCTTATCATAAGGGGATACAAACACAAGGTACCTAGTTAGCATGTGCAGAAGTTATTTTGTGTCCGAGAACAACAGGAAGAGGCAAAACTAGAAAGCATTAGTGATAACACTGATTTACAGTAACCAAAAACATTCTATAAATTATTTCTAAGGTAAATTATTTCTTAAGTGCCAAAAACTTATTTCTATACTCAAAATTCAGTACACCACCGTAAGTCACAGGTCAGCCCCACAATTGCACGTGTGTACGAAGCATAAGAGCCTGAATAGGTGAGAGACAATGGTTACTAAGTTACAATTAAAAGATCTGTGGAGCTGCATTTGTATTTTGGGTTTCGTTCTCCTGTAAATATGCATATGATCATTACTGGGAGGGATTTAAACCAATCATATTTAATAAAGTCTAAATATCAATGGTTATTTTCTAGCAGATGAGTATTTTCCTTTAAATTTACCCTCTCTGCGGGGGTTATAGTAATAGGTCTTTAAAATGTATAGAAAAAAATCAGAATCCAAGGTTAAGCATTCCAATACAAGCAGGGAATAACTTACCTAGATCATCTCATCATAAATACTGATCAGAGAACATTAAAGTGTCATTTGGTTTATTGGTAATCAGCAAGCACACTAAATAATGCCTAAAGGCTCTTAGTTTAGAACTAGAAAAGCGCAACACAGATTCTCTGCATTTTAAACACAAAATCACTATTTGATTTTTTTAATTAGCTTTCTAATCAGTCTTGGAAAAGAATGAAATTACTTTTTTGTGTCACTGATCAAAATGACATTACATGTTTTTTTTTTTTTTAATTTAATACTGTCAATTAGTTGTTGCAGGATTGTTGACATTCTGTTAATAAGTTTATCACATTTCTTTTGTTATGCAATTAAATAGATAATTTAAATTTCTGTTCTAAAACGATTCTATCAAACATGGATTGTTTAGTTGTTTGTTGCATGTATAACCCACTGTCTGACTTAATTGCATTTGCATTGAAGGATTAGAACTTGCTCCTAGTTGTGCTCTGAACTGCAGGCAACCGTTGGTACTGTTTTCTGACAGGTTTTGTGATTGAGTGATTGTAAAAACCCTGTACATTAATCATGTTGTTTCCACCACTGAAAAGGAAAACACACATATTGCTCCTAAAATAAAACAGCTAAAAAGAATCTTCATTTATTTACTTAAAAAAAACAACTCAAAACCTAAATTTATTTATATACAATGTGGGCCTCATTTACCCAGACGTGCTGTGTAAACAAAAGGGCTAAACCAATATTGTAAAGGTTAGAGAAAACTTAATTCCATAATTGCACTGCCTTGTGCAACTGGCACACTGTAGGATTTGCATCAATTTAACTCCAAAATTTAAGACCAGCTAATGGCATCTATACTGAAAAATAGGTTATTTTAAATTGACCATAACTGGAAACTATAATTCTTCTCAACCACCACAGTATAATTTTTTTGTTGATCTGCCCCCTATTTCTTTAAATATCCAATCTAAAACTTCTTATATTTCAAATGTCAATCAAGTTCCTTACTCTTAAAAACTATTCTTCTGTGAGCATTTTACTGTAGCTGGAATGGTGACAGAGTTTTGACAGTTGGAATGCTGTAGGCTGTGAGCAGGCTTGACAGTTGGTTTGTGGGAAAAAAGTCAGGTCGGATGGAAGTGGGAGTGGTTAAAAGAGGAAAGGGGGCAAAGTCATTTTTTCAGTATAGTGTCCCTTTAAAGTCACACTTCCTTTTGGGATTTACCCTCAATAGCAAATCCGGTATTAAATTCTGGAAGCCACATTTGCCGGGAGCAATTTGTGGTTCTGGGTAAATGAGGCCCTGTGTATTTATGTATACACACACATCACAGAATTCTGTCAGATGTAACAGTATTAAGAACACTGCAGAGAACAAATTTGCTTCAAGACCGCTTAGTAAAGAACCTGTGAAATCAGTAACCACACTTATAGGAAATATACTGTTTATGAATATATGAAGCCAAAGTAAAAACTGAAATGGAAAATCTATCAAAAACAACTCCTCAAAACCATATTTATCACCATATATAAATATCAACCACAAAGTGGTACAGTGCCCCTGCTGCATAAAGACAACACCATGAATTAATCATAAATGAAGAAAACAACACCCCAGCTATATCTAATAAATACAGGATGTACATTTTTAGGTTCTCAATTGCAACAATTAGTTATTTTACAGAGTATAGAATATGAGAGTAGCTAGGATTTTGTT
Source organism: Hymenochirus boettgeri (assembly GCA_019447015.1). Taxonomy (NCBI): domain Eukaryota; kingdom Metazoa; phylum Chordata; class Amphibia; order Anura; family Pipidae; genus Hymenochirus; species Hymenochirus boettgeri. The sequence continues at coordinate 181,485,299 of CM033471.1, forward strand.
TTGTTTGTGTGGAGCATTTTGTTGCCAATATTATTTTTGAACGTAGCAGCTTAGGGATCCAACCAGCATTCAGGTAGATCCCTATTTTTATCTATGTAGCAAGGAGTCATGGGATCAAATCCAACCTAGGCTAGTTTTTGTGTTCTCCTTCTAATCTCCCACAAAATAATTTATGCATTATAGTAAGAAGTGTGGTGGTAAAATATTGTAAGCTCATTGGACAGAATGAGGTATGAATGAATAATATAATGCATAAGGTTTATAACTTACTATTCTTATGATTCTGGGCCCAAATCTGTGTTTTGTGTTTAAAAAAGTAAAAAAAGTTAACATTAGGATAAAAACATAACAAAAAAAGCAGAGTATACTGAGGAATAAGAAGAGGTAATAAAAGAGATAATAGTGTAAGGTGGGTAAAAAATGGAGAGGAAGAGAAGAGGGAGGGGGCAGGGGGGGGGGGAATAGGGGGGATGCTAGTTGAGAGAAACAACAGACACAGAGAATATGCTCATACATATTCTCTGTGTCTGGTTTGGTAATGTCTGTCTATAGGCACTTCACACTGCAAAACCAGAGGCCTACACTGCACTGATGATGGCTCAATAAAGGCCAAACTGGTCTGTGGTTGGCTCTCTCATTTTGTAAGGGCTACCATGGAAACATGGAAATTACCCAGAAGTCTCTGTTCCTTATTTGCATATTGCTGAAGGGAAGCTGCAAAGCCTGATTCTCTCCCTATCTTATTTAATTTATTAGTGCCTTTTGTCTATAGGCGCTTCCCACTGCACAACCTGGTTTTGCATTTAGCTTGTGGAATGCTGTAAAAGTCTTTTATATATATATATATATATATATATATATATATATATATATATATATACACATTCACACACACAAATACAAATACATGCATGCACAACCAGGATCTGTGTAAAAAAATCATTGCTCCATCTGTAATACACAGGAAGGGGGTATTTAACATCCAGGTATCTTACAGCTGCACATCCAGCAATGTGGTGTACTTAACACAATGTAACAAATGTGCTCATACAACCCTTCTGGAAATCAATATTCAGACTTTATAACAAAATCACCGCTCAATCCCTTATACCCAACGCACAAACTGTATTATTATCAATGATCACCGGCTCTGTTGAACATACAAAAAAACATCTGTTGAGACACTTCCTTATAGCTGAAAGGATGGTACTTCCAAGATTCTGGAAAACGACTATATGCCCAGCCAACATATTATGAATTACCGAATTACTCCACCTAGATAGTATACATGGAAACTGACGCCTACAAAGACCTCTTGATTACCTAATATAAAAATTAAAATAGTATACATGAAAATTGAACCAATATACTGTCTTGATTGAAGTACAATATAATACTTTGTATACTATGCATTAACTTTAACAAAATAACCAACCCACATAATTTTCTCTAACTCCCTCCCCCCAAAACTTTTCCCCACGCCCTTTACCCCCTATTCCCTATACCCTAACATTCTACCAGCGAACTAACATAAGACTCCAGTTACCACAGAATCTATTTAACCAAGTTCGCAATCTCATACGTAAAGTAATATATATATTAATGTTGTTACAGTTCAAAAAAAAAAAAGTCAATAAAAATTTGAGAATTAAAAAAAAAAAAAAAAAATTAGAGAAGAGGATGAACTCCCACAGAAGCAGAACCACCAACCATGATGAGAATAAAAACTGTTTGCCTGTGGGTCATCATTTTTCTCAACCAGGACACTCCATGGAAAACCTCCAGGCAAGTTAGCAACCCAGAAAGAAAAACATTTGAGGCCAAAATTATTCTATTATTTGACTCTAATAACAATGGCTTAAACCAAGATATGGGACTCCTAGCTCACTTAAACTATTGAATACATTTATGTGTTGCATGGATGTATATGTGTATATATGTATATGTGTATGAGTGTGTAAGTTCTTGTATGTATAGACGTAACCAATAAATTAAATAGGATAGGGAGAGAATAATTTTTTAAACTATCTAGATCCGATTTGCTGTGATTGCCTCTCCGGGCGGAGACTGTACCAAAGTTTGTATTATGGGGAGAGAATAAGGCTTTGAAGCTCCCCTTTCAGCATATGCAAATAAGGAATAGAGACTTCTGGGTAATTTCCATGTTTCCATTGCAGCTTTCGGGAAAGCTTTTACAGCATTCCACAAACTATGTTTTGCATTTAGCTTGTGGAATACTGTAAAAGTCTTTTTAAAGATATAGCTTTCCTGAAAGCTGCCATGGAAACATGGAAATTACGCAGAAGTCTCTGTTCCTTATTACAGATGTTCGAAACTGTTGAACATCGTTCCGTTTAGAGAAAAAAATCCGAAAGTTTCTGTCCATTTTGAGGTACACATAGTAATAGTAGCTTACTGTAAATGACACAGAGACCTGGGGAATGGTCTGGGGAACCCGTAAATATTACCAAAACTTATTTTAAAACTATCTTTCCTCACGAACATCTTGGAACTTCTGCATTCTATTTTCGAGAGTTAACGAAATTGAGCGCCACTTTCAAGGCTTACCGATATTACAAATTCGAGGGTTACCAAAATCGTTTCTTGCTTTTGAGGGTTACCAAAATCGATCATTATGTTCATTTCGCTGTTTTGATTTTCAATTTCGATAATCAACTCTCGATAAAAATCGAAAATTCAGAAAATCCGGGTTCCATGCAATCCGGGAGTTCTGAAAGTTTTGTCGGGACTTCGAAACCCTCAGATTAGATTCGAAACCGGGTTCTATTCGAGCTCACATTACATCTATACAGTAGTAAAAAAAAATTTTGTGTGTTTTAACACAGTCACACTGAAAGCATGTAGCCAAGGCTAAACCTTGCTAAGATTTTAACAAAATATTTCTCGTCAGTTTTCTTTAAATAGTTTAAGTTTAAACTTAAATAAGCTTAACCTTGAGAACCATTCACATACTTTGAGGATTATTATTTCAGTAAATAGTGATGCAGCCACTCTATATTCTAATTTATTTAAAGAACATGAATTTGTATGCAGAATGTTACAACTCTAAGGTACACATTATTTTAGAAAATATTTTTCTGTGTCATCATTTTGCTATTCTAGGAAATGTATAATTCATTTAAAAAGACAGCACAATAAATATGAAAAAATACTTTCTTGTACTGTCCTTACAGACTACTGTTTTGATTTCTTGGCCATTGATCTTTATTGTACATATTTATTTAACATATTTTGACTATATTATATTAGGAACTGCACAATGTTGATCTGGAAAAGCTCCATATTGAGGTATTTTACCAGGGAAAGGACAACAATTATCACATTAACAGTAACTGAAAACAATGTATATATTTTTTTAAGGGGAATACTACCCCACAAAACTATTTTCAAACAACTTTTTATATCCAGATAGGAAGATAATATACAGTTATTTATTTAGCAGTAGTGGCCATATTTAACTGTACTAGTCATTTTGTTCAGCTGTAGAACCAATTTTTATATCGCCTCAGTTAAAGGGTATTTCAACCTAGAAAAGTTTTGCAGTTGTTTTGGGGACCCTAGCTAACCCCCAACCGCCATGTTCATTTTGTTAAAAAAGAAGCAGGAATGTACTTACTTTTCTTTGTTCCCCCGACGCTCTGATCCAGGTCCTCTGCTTGCCGGAAGTCGCAAGCAGGGGCCAGATCGGCAGCTGTATCTGTGATTCAGCTAATCACAGAAGTGGCTGCCAGCAATGCAGAGTGGCGGGGGAACCAAGCAATGTAAGTATATTTTGGCTGCTTTTTTAACAAAACGATTGGGGGTGGCCTACACTAAAGCAAAACTTTTTTATAGGTAGGGTACCAAGCAGCAAAAATGGATCCGGAGGGAGGAAGGGAGGGAAAGGCTCCCCTGTGCATGCCCAAAATCTCAATAAGGAAGAAGGCAGGCACAAGATGACTCACTGACAGCTCCTATGCTTCAATTTTTGGGAATTTGAACAGGCACTGCATGAGAACCATAAGGAGCTGAAGGGTAAGGTACGGAATTTTTAACACTACACAGTGGGGCCAGTAGTGGGTTAAATTTTAGTATTGGGGGTGGACATACCCTTTAAACATGTTTTCCAAATAGTATATTTTACACTCAACTAAGTTAAAAGAATTGAATAACTATTTTGATTGAATGGCTGCAAAGAAACAAGTGTAGTCTGCGCTGTGCATCTTATTAAATTAAATGTAAATTAGCTTTGAAGGATGCAAATTAGCACCCACTCTAAAAGATGACATAGCTACCTTACAATCTGGAAACATACCATGCAAGTTTTCATTATAAATACAAGTTACCATTTTACCAGCTGCAGATAGACCAATGTTCATATTAATAGCAACCACTTTGATGCTTTCTAACAGCAGTAACCCAGTAAAAAGCTCACATCTGCTTGGTTGATGCAAATTAATGGTACAGGTTAAATTTTACACCACTTATTGTATCAGCCTTTTGGACTTGGTCAAAGGTCGGAAGACAACAACAGCGCATCTGTATTATTATCAGTAGAGAACCCTTTTCTATAAACCATATGCAGGGGGCTTCCTAGACCTGAAACAAACATTTAAAGCCACCTCTGTTTCCTCCTGCATTGCTGACCAAAAGTGTGAGTGGCTTGTGGAGGTGGGTATAGTGGGATGACTTAACACTGGCTGGTGAACTAGAGGGCTAAATTTACACTGGCTGGTAAACTGGTAAATATAAGTGCCCACAACACAGACTGGCAAATATAAGATGTCCACAACACAAATTTTTGACGATTCATAATTTCCCCCCCATATTTCATGCACACTGACTGCACAACATTGCACAGATCGCAGCGCAAAAGTGCGGCAGCGTGAGTGAAATGCGTGGGTGAGCTGACTAACACTGTATGGTGAACTGGAGGGCTGACTTTACACGGGCTGGTGAATTGGAGGGCTGACTTTAAACTGTCTGGTGAACTGGTGAATAAAATTGCCCAACCCACACAGACTTGTAAAGATAAGATGCCCTCATGCCCATCCCAGTATGTAAACATAAGATGACCTTAATGCCCAGGCCGGCCACTTAGACTTGTAAATAAAAGATGCCCCCAGCTCACAGACTTTTAAATAACATGTTCCCACACAAACAGAGCCACTTACTGAAAGGATGAGACTCGCACGTATCACCCCTGACCATATGCCTTCCTAACACAAACACTAATTCCTATACTATTGCTTAAACCCCAATACGCACAATATACAATTTAAAGAAGCCATGAAACAAATGTTCATTGTTTTCAGAAAATTATGTGTAAATCCTTATATATAATTCAAAAATATATCATGTTTTGTGTTTATGAACCAAAGAACTGCTTTAACATAAAAACACGAGATATGAACACATCCAAATGAAATGTGTTCAGTATCTATTTACAGTCCATTTTAAGCATTCCGAAATAATTCTGGGGAGTAATACACCCCGTTATATTTAATACAAATATCCAACTTTGCTACACAATATTGTGCATCTTCACCACATTACATTTTATGGAAGTCTAATCTTTACTTTTGCAACATTTAATTACAAATTCATATGACATTTTTACACAGTTCCAGTAAGTGTACATGTCTAGAATACATGTAATTGCTATTTATTGTAATTGCTTTCAGGAATTTATTATATTATCAATAATTACTTCAGCAGAATTATACTACATCTAAAAGCATTCTCTTAAAACAATAAATCTTAAATAGTAAGTGTCAATGCTTTTTAGCCCTATTATTCATTCCGCTGTATACTTTAACAGAAAGATTATCTTGGTGTTTCTTTCATGCATATTACTGAATTAACTGAATTAGCAATATTCCTAGAAATAATGGAACAGTTACTGCAGTATACAAAATATACAACTACCTACAGTCATTTCTCAAATGGTGCTTTACAATAGAGACCAGATTTGTGTCTCTGTTCTGACATGACTAGAAACCAGTCTAAAGATGGAGCCCACCTGGTGTTACTGTTACAGTGCAGTCAGGGGCCCAGAGTGGAAACAAATGAAAGAAAAACAGGGGAACTTTTTTTGGTATGGGCATTGGCTGGGCAAAAGGCTTAGGTAAAGTATGTCATAGCACAGGGCAGGCAGTGTTCGATTCGGAAGGTAAAAAGGCAGGTCAGGAAGAAATTTGGTCAGGCTTTCCCCCTTGCTATTTTTGGAAGTGGTACGCACACGAAACGCACCAGGCGGGTGATACCATGAAAAATAAGGTGTATCGACCTTATTTTTAATATCTATTAATAAAACGTACAGATTTTACTTCATCCACGTGAGTAGTGCATCCTACCATACATCAATTAATGTTTAAGAGCCTGCAGCTGGGAGGTATTATTTTGGATTTGTATGCACCACGTGGAAGGTCTCTGCTTTATCTGAGTGTTGCCACATTTGTCTCCATCCGTTTGCAGACTTGTGGACTAAGCAGCCTAATCCAATGGATTATTTCATAATGGGTGTTATTCGAAGTGGCTGAATTCATGACATACATTTTTTAAAAGATGGTGTTGATAAAAGTAAATAAATGCTGTGGCCTTTTGCACCCAGTCACACATTATGTGAGTTATTTAGGGGGTAAATGGGGGGAAGAGAAGAAGAAGGGTTATAGTCGAGTCAGGTCAACACTAACTGCCATGGAAACATGAAAATTGTAAAGAAGAAAGTTTATTTCCATGTTAAATCTAATAATTTATTAGCATGTCCATACACACAACAAGCATCATTTATTCCCAGTTATTTTATCAGGACACTGGTGAATTTCATCCTCTGTGGGCTCTGGGAAATGGTCTGGGGAACATGTCCATATAACCCAAACTTCTTTAAATACTAATACTACGAATGGCCAATTCGAGGGTTACCGAATGCTATATTCGAGGGTTACCGGCATTGAACGCTACATTCGAGGGTTACCGACATTGAACGCTACATTCGAGGGTTAACGAATGCTACATTCGAGGGTTACCATAATCGAAGGATACATTCGAGTTTTATTGTTTTGAGAATTTGATCATTACAAGTCTGCGAGTTTGAAAAAAACAAACTATTTCGTAGTTCGGATGATTTTGAGTTTGTCCAAACTATCAAATTTCGGGTTGAACTTGGGTTTGGGACATCTCTAATGCGAGTTTTGCCCACATATCTCTAGGATTAACAGGGAAAGTGCTCTTCCTCTGTCAACTTTTAGAAGTTTATAGGGGGAATGTAGTAACTTTTTCTCTGCATTACTTACCTGGCTGAGGTCCTGTAATACTATATCATAGGATCGGGTTTTAGTCGAAGAAGAAGAAGGGTTTTAGTCGAGTCATGTCAACACTAACTGCCATGGAAAGATGAACATTGTAAAGAAGTCCGCTCACTTTAGAAGTTTATTTCCATATTAAGTATAATAATTAATTAGCATGTCCATACACACAACAAGCATCATTTGTTCCCAGTTATTTTAGCAGGACACTGGTGGATCAAGATATTTCATCCTCTGTGGGCTTTGGGACCTGGGAAATGATCTGGGGAACATGTCCATATAACCCAAACTTCTTTAAATACTAACTACCCCCACGATCATGCAATTGTTGGGTTTTCGCATGCTACATTCGAGGGTTATGGTCAATTCAAGGGTTACCGAATGCTATATTTAAGGGTAACCGGCATTGAACGCTACATTCGAGGGTTACCGACATTGAACGCTACATTCGAGGGTTAAGGAATGCTACATTCGAGGGTTACCATATTTGAAGGATACATTCGAGTGTTACTGATTCGAGAATTCAAGAATTACAAGTCGGCGAGTTTGAAAAAAACTATTTTGAAGTTTGCTTGTGAAGGTTTTCATTCATCCAGGTCATGGTATATCTGTTGTATTCAATTAGATCAACTGGAATTGAAGTTTAGTTCTTGAAGACGTTTTTCTAGTCATCCGACTGGCTTTCTCAATTCAGAATGACTTGTACAAGAATCTTTGGCAATTATGTACCCTGGAAAATCCCAATTAGCATATCACAGCCAGGTGTTAAGGGCGTGATTGCATAGTGGCTAAGAGGTGTTATAGGAACACCCAGGGTAATGTGTCAAAACAGCATTGTGCAGGGAAGACAGTTGGTGTCGAACCCCCCCACCTCTATTCTATTCCTCTACCTCTACTCATTACAGGAGAACCATTTGGAGCAGGGAGGTAAGGTAAGGATTTTTAAACACTACACAGTGGGGCCAGCAGTGGGGAAGAATTTGTTTTTGGGGCTGGACATGTCCTTTAAAAGCACTTATGAGCTGAAAGTCTTAAGCTTTAAATTAATTTAACAAGCATTATTTTAAAGCTTGTTAATACAAATAAACACATAGATACCATCTATTCTAATATGTAATTTTGGAGACTTAATCAAGCCTCATAAACCTATTAATTTATTAGTAACATATGATTGCCAAAATAGACTTTTATTTAAACTAAGAACTGCTTTATAGCACTTCAGTAGCAGTACTGATATATAAGTATCATCACTATATAATAGGCGCTATACATCACAGATTTATAATGTGAAGTATAGCGCCTATTCTTACAGAGGATCCAACTCCTTCCTCCATGCAGTCAAGGATCACTATGACAGCACAAGGCCAATGATCCCCCTGCTGTTTCCACTTGTAGAGCACAGGGAAGAGGCAGCAACCTCAGGAGCAATGAGAAATAATATTTAACATTAAAATCTTGTTTGCACTGCATCTATTAAAGTGCTAAATATAGCAGTTGGGAGGGGCAGATAAATTACACCAAAAAGGTTTTAGATTTAAGGGTGGACATGAGAAACAATGTTTATAACTGAAGCATAAACTTTACAAGACTAAGACATAAATTTCAACTTCAAATACTATATATTATAAACTAAATAGAATAATGAAGAGCTTATTTTACAATTTATAGGTTCCACAGTGTAATAATATTTTGGGTTTTAAATACTCACATTAATTTAAGTACTCACATTAATTCTTATAATATATATATATATATATATATATAAAAAAAAGTATATAAGAGTTTTCACAGTCTAAATGACAAAATGTTATCATGTAATAACAAAAGTTTAAATAACTAGCTCCAGGGTTCCAACAAGCAGTACAGACAATCAAGTGTTTCCATAATATGTCATATGCACAATTATATTAATAAAGACACATATCCACATTACCCCCCCACACACACACACTTACATTAATCCAAAGCTCACTACTCATATGTAGAAGTATAATATGAACATGTGGTTTATCTCCACACATGCACACACATAAACCCCAATCCCCTGAATGATTGTCAGCAGAAACAGCTGTTCCTGCATTAGCTATATTATGCAAATCAGATGTGTGTATGCGTCTTAAGGTTCGTACACACGTGCAATCGCAGGTCCCAACCCGCAACGCACGGTGTGTACGAACGTTCGTTTCGGACGATAATCGGCATGTGTATGGGCACTTTATCGGCCGAAACGGCCCTTCAGTCGGGGATCGTTTCGGCCGATAAAGGGTCCATACACAGGACGATTATCGGCTGATAATTGGGCAATTATAGGCAATTGAATGGCTATTACCTTTGCCCCCCTTCTTATGTATGTATGTTGTACATATTAACACTTGTGTGCTCCCACTTTGTAATTTTTAAAATTGTGTGGTTTTTTTCGCTTTTAATGCAAAAATAATAAAATTATTAGTTTTAACCAATTTTTTCCAATTGTGCCACTGGATAGGATAATTAGATAGGGGGATACTTTCTTTCTCTTTCTCCTTATTTGTATATTTATATCCCCATTTATCCATCCCATACACATTTGTTACAAGACTGTATCACATGCTAATCTATTGTTCTGATCTTTAGAGGGAACCAAGGGAATGATTAGTACATTTAGGGATTTGGATTTTTAAAGCTAGAGTTTAGGGTTGTGGGAGGTTGACTCAACCTTAGAAGATAATTTTTTTTAAATAGAGGCAGATACGGATTACATGCAGAGAGGCTCCTACTCAGTTTCCTGGACTTTCATTTGGCAAGGCCGGATTTACACCTCAGAAGCCTGTAGGCGCAAAGAGCTTGACAACCTTAGCCCCACCCCTAAACACAGGTCACACCCCTAAACCACACCCATTTTCTATTTTTTGGGTAAGAAAATAGACTATAAAGAGGTTGAATTGGTGGGAGGAGGTTGGCAGCCGCCCCTTCAACCTAAGGTGCCCCTATGCACGTGTCTTATGGTAAATCCGGCCCTGCCTGGGCCACAAGGAGCAAAAGAAAAAGGATTTTTTAACACTACACAGTGGCGCAAATTTTAGTTGGGGCGTGGACATGCTCTTTAAGTGACTGCATCCTATTTGCATGTTAAATCTGGGTAAGGTATTTTTTCTTTGACCAATAAATAATTTTCTCCCTGTATATATGTCTTACAATAGCAGGTTGCATTGACCTGTGAGATATAATTGCATTAAAGGATTGTGTTGACTGGTCTTATCTTTTAGCCAAGATATATATTTTTTTAAATACAAATGCAAATATTAAAACAGTAAAGTATTTGATTAAACAAGAGTGGGGAGGTGTTTTATTTAATTTAAGGGTTTCCCTGTGTCTATGCAACAGCATATTGTTCCATAAAGAATGTGAATTTATTAGTAACGAGCCAGAATCAGTTGAATGCCCTGCGGCATATTTTTGTTTGGTCATTGTTCCATTCAAGGATATCCGCTCATTCAATCTGTCCACTTGAAATAAACCTTCCATCCCTATGATAGAATCTGATAGGTAGACTGTACACCTCTGGCTCATTTCAGAAACTGGTTTTCTAACATACAGTATGCACTGGCTACATTAAATAAATGTAACACTTTTTTACTAAAATATTTTAGACTTTTAATTTTGTGTCAATTATATAATAGCCCAGCTAATAAGGCTGGAATGCAAATAAATACTGAATGAGAAATTCATTTTTAAATTGCAGAGAAACAGTGTATTTTTCTACTAAGCCTGCCTTGTTTGCTCTTTGGCTTTAATTAGGGCTTCTTATCTGTCGACACAAATATCCTTTGCACAGAAAGACAAAAAGCAAGTAAGCCCAGCCGTAGAGACCATAAACATACCCGTTAATTTCTGTTCCCCTTTGCCTGTGACTCTGCGATTAGCATAGAATTAGACAGCGACTTGATGCTGGTACTTAGTGGGTCATCAGGCAACATCACTCTTCATTAACTTGAATGCCCTTTAACATACTTAAAGTACTTATGCATTTAAATTAAAATTTAATTCAATATACTGCTGTGTATTGATTGTCTAGCGCCATCAAAATATTACTCCCCATGTAGATTCAAGAAATCATTTAAAGTCATATTAAGTGAGCAAATTACATCTTGTGTACTGTGATATACATAGTTCAAGCCAAGGCTGTTTGGTACCCTACAGTAGGATGTAGAATGATTCTGGTGGTTTAATAAATGGTGTGTGTGTGTGGGGGGGGGGGGGGGAGGTGATAGCAAATACTGAACATTATCCTTTTACATACTTGTGTTACAGTGGCATAGTGCTAGGAAATTCTTTTTTTATACAATTGCGTAGTCCAGCTATTAAATAGTCAGGTCACCTTCATCTCGTATAATTGTGTGATTTGCATATTAGAATGTAATCATCATTCATGTGTCTACATCCCACTGCTCATAAAATGACAGCATGATCGCTCTCTGCAGTAGGGATTTCTACTTTCCTCTCAGAAACCTGTAGCTTAACACCTACAGTATTACATGTATTTTTTACAGTATTAGATGTATTAATATTCTAAGAACTTGTTACTTTATGTTAAAATTGTAATAAAGCTTTTTGATCTTTTTTCCTTTTAATGTATCCAGTATGTTAGAGAAGAGACCTAGAACAAATATTTATTGTTAATTAGTGGACACATGAACTGGATTTACTTCGGGTAAGGCATACATTAGCATGCTAGAGTTAAGGACTTAATCTAATTTTTAATCAAAACAGAAGATCAAGAAGGATTCATCAATGTCATGAGAGAAAGTTCAAGGTTAAACCAATTTGTTCATGGTTAAAGTGCATAATCCCCAAAGGTTTTATCTTGATGTGCCAGGTTGAATTGGCTTTTTTCTTAATTGCAAAACAAACATTATCCTACAAATGCGCGGCTATGGATAATGCCTTTTTATCTATACTCCTGGGTTTCCCAAGTTTGGGGATTTAGGGATCAAAGAAAAATATAAATGTTTTTCACAGAAGCGATATTGATGGACTTATGTTCAGAAACATGCAACAAACCATATAAATAATAAAGTTAATACACAGGGAGAGATCCCCAGAAATGAAGAGGCAGATGCCAATTTTGAGAAGATTTATTAAATAAGTCCAGGTACCACCACCAACAGCTGCCCCTGGTTGCCTCCAAGTGTCCTGTCCCAAAAACTAGAATACCAGAAAACATGGTAAAGGTGCACCAATGCACTTGTACCAATACAAAATGTAATTGCAAACAGGTTTATTGAAGCACATTTGATTTGAATTAGACTTATTGTTCCATTCTTATGTGTGAAAGGACCATAAGTATGTCTGAAACATGTCATGAATGCTTTATTGATTTAGTTTGCAATTAGAATTTGGATTGCTTCAAGTCCTTAAGTGTACCATACCATGCTTTTTGAGAAGAAAGTCACATCCTTCCAGCTATAATTTCTTATACTACAAATCCTGAGAACTACAAAGGGAGTATAAAGGCAGAGCAAAGAAAGAAAAAAATGGTCAAGCAGTGCCATGTGCTCCTTAACTATTTCAGGGTAGAATATACTGCAGCTTAGTGCACAAGGTTTAGCTATTAAGAATGTATAGTATAGTCTTACGGTTGAATACAGACAAGTTAACATAATCCAACCTACTCAGAGTCAGCAATATCCACATTTCCAGTCGAGAGTAAGGGGGAAAAAAAAAATATATATATATATAATATATATATATATATCAGTGTGAAGGGGAAAAAATCCCTTCCTGACTCAAAGTGATAATCAGAAATATCCCTGGATCAACTCCAACTTTATGTATCAATACCAGTAACCATGATCCCCTGTAAAACTTTTGGGGGACCATCAAGCCATCCTTTAGCTGGCGTTTAGCTGGCGTTAAAACATGTTGCCATATTACATCGCTTGTGGCTGTTGCGTAGGTGTCTTTTGAGATACCTGTGCAGCCCCATCATAAAATGCTGACCAACAAGTTGTTAGCATTGCGACCAGTGGTGCATTGCCCCGTGGGTACCTTAGGATTTTTGTTTAGAACAGTTTATATAGTTTATATGGGATTGGGACCACATGTCTAATTGCCAGGCTTGGCCTAAGGTTGGTTAAATGGCACACATGGGCAGGGTGCTCGACTATCTGTTCACACTCAGATAAATTCAAAATAGTTTTATATATATTTAGGTACCCCTCAGAATATGCAACGGCATAAAAAAAACTTTATGATGGCCCTAAAGACTTTTATTAATAGGCATGTCTCATTATACATGTACAGCAACCCCCCCCCACACACACACCAAAACCTTAAAATGTACAATGCCCTTAATCATACCTAGAACAAGTAAGGTAGCCCAGTGTTCGCAACCCATGTGCTGCCTCTCCTGTATCTTCCTGGTAGACCCATCAATACTGGTCGTGATGGATGACGTCATGGTCAATAACTAGAAAGGCAGCCCAATGAAGGCGAAGAAGGGCAGCAGGCATTGAGCTACCTAACTGCTTGTTGGTATGGTTGTGTGTGTGTGGGGGGTTGCTATACATAGTAACATAGTATTGAATATTAAAGACATGTCCAACCTTTTAAGCTTACCCCTTAACCCCTTAAATTTTTTTCAGGGTGGACATTCCCTTCAACGCGTCGCACAAGACAGAAAGGCAAAATATAGTGATATGCTTGTGTAAAAACTAGGGTAAAAAATTACATGATATAATGGCAAAGGGGGGGGAAAAAGGCACACCATAATTGATAACTCAATAAACTAACCACATTAAGTCAATGGGCATTTTCCAGCTCAAAACTCCACAAGGCTGTGAGAGCCTCCTACCTAGCAGAAGTGAAAACCTAGGATACTGCCTCGGCCTTACAAAATCCATTTTACAATGGAAAATATGGGATGCAAGAACACAATTATACTGCAATCTAATAAACAAAGAAAAAACACAAAATTGTTTAATAAATCTTAAACAGAAGCTTTCAAGTTCAAATAAAAGAGATAACAAACCAGTGGTGTAAAACATTTTTTAAAATATTGATATATCTATAAAAGCAACAAAACATAAAAAGCGAATATATTTGATGTATGACTGCATGAAATAAACCTCAAGCAGATTATAGAGACAAAATAAAACAGGCTGTCTCCTTATGAACAGCAAGGTTAAATACTGTGTTACTCTCTAATACAGGGATTCAAACTTGCAACCCTTCAGAAAACTACAGCTCCCAATTCCATAGTTGTTACTGCTGGGAGTAGTAGTTTTCAAACACAAGTTTTATATCTCTGCTCTAAAATGAGCAACCTCATTTTATTGAAGGAGAACAACAGGAAGTAAGAAGGAACTCCTATGTTTTTAGTCTGGACAAGAATTGGTTTATAATGCAAAATCCCTTAGGTCAGTCACTTTGAAACTTGGCACTCCAGATGTTGAAAAAACTACAACTCCCAGCATGCCTTGGTTGCAAAATGCCTTGGTTGCAAACAAAACCATTGTATGAGGATACAGTCCTCATACAATTTAACATGGAAGTTTTAATATGTATAATGTCCTTTTTTTATTAAATGGCTATATTTTTGATCATAGTAGATAATTAGCCCCATTAAAAGCAATAGCCACTGTAACAAAAAAAAATATGGTATTTAGAAGAAAATATAGTTGACCAAACATAACACACTATATAAATATGGAAGACTATTCTGCTTAAGTTATGGAAATGACTAAAATATTGGCATAATGGTGATTAGTCATACCTGTTAAAGTGACATTGCTAAAAGGTATGTACATGCCAATGCACATGCAAAGGTTCCTGCAACTGTACATGGCACACCTCAAACATGCTTGACATAAAAAGGGATGTTCCTAAAACAAATCCTTAACATAGCTTTAGTGCACCTTATTCAATACAAGCTTATTCAGGGGAATTACCTTTACCTATTCATTTTCACAAAAGACCAAACTACTCTTACTACACTACCTCATAATTTAAGAAATACAAATATTGGAACAAATATCGCACACAGTGCCATTTATTCTAAAGGATGTGAACAAACGCTCGTTTCGGCCGACAATCGGCCCGTGTATGGGCACTTTATCGGACGGTCGGTCATTGTTACCCGACGACCGGGTGGATCTCCGAACAACTGCCCGTTTCGGGCGATAAAGTGCCCATACATGGCCCGATTATCGGGCAAAACGAGCATGTGTCCCGACCCACACATGTGTACAAACCTTAAGACTGGCCCTGAATTAAAACATGAGGGTTTACAGACATATACAATTAAGGAACCCTCATACGTATTAAAAACACAATTGCCTCCCCCCAAAAACAAGAAGAGACAGAATGTCAGTTTAAAATATCCTATTATGCTAAATGGCATTGATTATTCTATGGTTTTAAGTCTCTGGTCCTTGTACACATGAGATTTTAAGGTATTATTAAAAGCTAGTAACTATTTTTGCAGCAGTTGATAACCAAAATTTATTTCATGACCATGGGGTGTTCTCCTATAAGAAAGGTAAACCCTTTCAAATCATGAAAAAGTTGTGCTTGCGTGGATACATTTGGTTAATGTCATAACTTTTGATGTCATGACTTTTCCAGCTGAATATTAACATTAAATTATATTGATTGAAACCAATAAATAAAAGAAGAATTTCACTTTCCATATATACAGTATGCATAAAATAACAGTTTCTCAGGTGAAGGGATAATGTGAAATTACCACAATGCTGTACATTGAATTGTAATTCTGACCTTACTTTCAAGTATTTTTTAATGGGAGAAAAGTAGACGTTGTACTGTAGTGCAGAACATTCCAAAAATACATAATGAACAATTACATCAATTCATTTTACATAATGTCAACTTATCTGCACTACAAAAGGACATTTGTTATAAAAAGTTATTATCCTACTTTTAATACTGCACTTTTAAGATAATATCCGCAGGATGTGTTAGTGTCCATTTAGCCAGAACATTTTACAACAAGAGAGTTAAATTTTTTATAAGTTTAATAACATTTTGATTTATTTCTACAACAGAATGAAAGGCCTCCAGCAATTTGATCAATTTCTATGCTCACTGTGTTCAGTCCCAGGGGGGTGTAAGGCTATCAGACATCAGTGCCAACACTGAAGGGATAATCAGTAGGTTGACATGTCGGTCCCAAGCTACTGAACAGATCTGCAATTCAATTGGAAAAGAATTCTGTTTTCTAATGTTGCACTGAGTTTTCAGTCAATTAGGGCAATGTTTTTATCCGCTGCTCATTCAGAATGACATGTCCTGAGCTGCAACTGGATTAGTACAATATAAGGAACACTGTGCTTATCCCAGTGAACATTTACCTGATAAGGAATACATTTTTGTTAGCCATGCCCTACTAGGAGAGAATCGATAACCAATATATGGTGAATGTACAATAATTCATCTACTACTTTCTAATGGTCTTGATAGCACCTTATACAGGGACAAGCCCAGGATAAAGGAGACTACTGAAAGAGTTATCATGGACAGTGGCAGGCTCAGTATGCCAACAACATTTTAAACACACCCTCTTACAAAAGCAACTTCTGCATTAAAGTGCATCTTCTATATTTCATTATTCCTCTGCACATAAATATTTGCTGTAGCTATAACAGCCAACTATTACTAAGTAGAGCAAATCTCCCTGCCAAACATTTCCAAAACTATCTTCTCTCCTGAAGTCCAAGGTACAAATTGTTGAAATGTCCATAGAATAATGCAGCAGTAAGTGCTGGGTTCTTGTCAAGGGAGGATTTACACCTCAGGAGCCTGGCACAAAAAGCCTGGCGCCTTAAGGTAACATAATGGCTTTCTTTACTTACACTGTTTGCATGACCTGCATGGGAATATCCCCAAAGGACCCAAACACACACACTATTAGTGTCACGAACCCCACCCCACGTCTTAGTCTTAAGACTCTGCACCCACATTGACTCAATTTTGATTACGATCTCCATGTCTTTCCATGAATATTTTAGACAAAATGAATATTATAGGAAGTAATGAATAAATCACAGCTGTATTAAATACCATCTATAATATAACAGTATATAAATGAACAGTAATGACATTGTGCACACGATTGTTGGGCCTTGGCGTTTCATGTTGTCCTTTCATAAACTGTATTTAGGCTTTGTGCACATTAAATTTAAGATTACATGGTAGTAATGTATATAAATATGTAACAGTGGGTGTGTCCATGAAGTCTGATAAATATCATGTGGCATGTGTGATGTCATCTTTTGTCTGTTTTGAGAGATGGCCATGATACTGTAGGCTTGATAAAGGGTAGGTGATATCCCCAAAACTTTACACCCCTATGCAGCTGGCTGCTACTTTCTAAAAGTTTGCATCTTGAACTTGTGCTGTGTAATACATCATTCTCTCTGTGTGTGTGTATATATATATATATATATATATATATATATATGTGTGTGTGTGTATATATGATATCCTGATGACGGCACGCTGAGTGTTGAAATGCGTGATCGTGTATACGGTAAAATAAATATGATTTTTATAGACCCGTGAGTGCAGCCTTTTTTACTGCTATAAACCCATTTTTGGATATGCACTCGGGCATTTACTCTATTTGTATGGTGTGCTAACCTCATTGCTATGTATATTTAATTGATGTTTTAATTGTCTTGATCTGGGCGCTTCTTACACAGACCTCTGGGTATAAAGGGAAGTTGTATAAGTATATGATATCCTGATGACGGCACGCTGATTGTTGAAACACGTAGATCGTGTATACGGTAAAATAAATATGATAGACCCGTGAGTGCAGCCTTTTCTACTGTTATATATATATATACCAAGATAAAAAATATGCAGCTCAAACCTTAATTCATAATTATTTTTAGGTGCGGTGCAAATGAGATCGGCAATTTAAACATTACACATAAGTCTCCAGCACTCAACTAAACAATAGTCAAAAATGAATAGATGTAAAAGTTAAACATACCTGCAAGCAATGAAGGGTAATCATCTACTGAGGCAGTCCAGATAAAAAGAAGGTTCATAAGCTACATAAGCCCATATGGTTCCCTGGAAGAGGTCATACTAAATAAAGAGTAAAGCAGGTATGGTCTTTCTCCCCCCAGGGACAATACTTTTTATTAGGTTTGGACTGATGCCTGGATACTGCCTTGGAGTGGTGCATCAGCTGACACATGTTTGTACAAATACTAAAGGTATTTTAACCTCAGTGTTGGTGATTACCCTTCATTGCTTGCAGGTATGTTTAACTTTTACATCTACTCATTTTTGACTATTGTGTAGTTGAGTGCTGGAGACTTCTGTGTAATGTTATTTTTATATATATATATATATATATATATATATATAAATATTCCAAAAGATACGGAGCACTCCAAGGTCTGGAACAACAATATTTATTAAGAAAAGTAGGCCTGAAAGCCTATGCGTTTCAGCCCATATGCAGGGCCGTCCTCAGGGAACTCATAATGGGCTGAAACGCGTAGGATTTCAGTCCTACTTTTCTTAATAAATATTGTTGTTCCAGACCTTGGAGTGCACCGTATCTTTTGGAATATCTGTTACTATATGGATAGCACCCAGGCACGTAATATTGGACGGAGTGCGGCGGACTTCTAGTGTATATATATATATAAATATATATACATACACAGTTACTGGTTACTTTCATTCATCAATTTCAGCTCTGTAAAAATGCTCCCTGTTAACAAAGAGACAATGCTGAAAAAAGAGAAATGTTCTTAACATTTTTTAGAAAAGGAATAAATCTTTATTGATTCATAAATGGCAAATGAATTGCTCTCTGAAGAACACTGCCTCTCTTTGAATGAATACGGCTTTTTCTGTAAGATTGGAAGTGAATTTGATAATAGGCTGAGAGAATGAAAATTAAGGGAAGTTACTACACCCTCAGTAAAGGTTTTATGCATTAAAAGGTTAGGAAAAAATTCTCCACAATTCCATTATATTAAAATGCAGGGATGTCCAACCTGGAACAAGGGTGGGGGCTGCTCCAGTGGCACTCCAGACAGTTCTTGTCACCGCCCCCTGAACCACCCATGCCCCCATCCCCCCATGGCCATGCCCACCCGATGGACTTGTGGACTGCAATTATCACTGATAGGGCAAAATTAGCAAATTAAGATTTGTATAGAATTTGTATAGCATTCTAGCAGCTGATTTATGCAGTTCACTGCATTAAAATATTTTGCTTAGTTTTCTTTTTCATTTTATACATTTAATAAGTTTCATGAAAGCAACAGTAAACTATAACTTGTAAATCTATGCATTGCCTGCACTTAGAGACAAAAAGAAAAAAGAAAATGTGAAGATGAAGCGGTAGTCATGGCAACATTGTGTGCTGTCGGCTACCGAAGAATCGATTCAATCACAAGAGTAAAAAAATATGAACACCAGTCTTGAATTATTCATTTATTTCAGAAATGGGGAAATTCTGGCACCGCAGCAGTTATAACACCCACTGCTAATTCGGCTGCTAATGGAATGCTGGGAGTTTTATTTTTTAAAAATAGATAAACCATTAAGGGTATCTATACTGAAAAAAATATTAGTTTAAATGACCATTCACTGGAAACTATAATTCTTCCCAACCACCACTGTACCATATTTTTGTTGTTCTTTCTCCTATTTCATTAGATATCCAATCTGAAGCATCTTGCTTTTCAGCTGTCAAACAACTAATAATAAACTTTTCTGCTGTAAACAATTTTGCTGTAGCTGTTTTAACAGTGTTTTAACAGTTGGTTTGCTTGATTTCACAGAAAGTCAGGTCAGATGGAAGTAGGAGTGGTTAAAAGAGGGAATGGGGATACTTATGGGACCCATAAATGCACCAAACCCAGTTGTACGATCAGTGATCCATTTATAGGCGTTTGTGCAATCTGTACATTTTTTTTTTTATAATCAGGCCAACAATTGCTATTCACAAAGAAAACGCATGCGATTTCGAGAAAAAATGGTTGAACGCAAAATGCAAACGGACGCAGGAAACGGAATGCAACAGAAATTGAGGGAATTTTCGCGTTCCCGCGATTTCCAGTTTAGCAAAAATCGCGGCCGCAATCGAGAGCGAAACCACGTGAAAAATGCACTAGTGTGGCCCAGCCCTAATTTCATTTAACTGAAAGTGACATTTACTAATAAGTGGGTCACACTAAAACTTCCAATTATAATATATTCTTAGGCTATAGAAAAGGAGTGACTAGAGATAATTTATAAAAATAAATTGTTATAGGGCGAGAAAAAGAAAAAGGTAAAAACAAGTAAAAACCTTATATTTAAATCATATACTCACACTCACAATTTAAAATTTACAAGAACTTGTTTATTTTTTTTCTTCCTTACACCATAACGGTGCCAACAAAAATCCTTTTATTGATTAAAATAGATGCTAAAGACACTTGAAGTTAAAGGACAACTCCACCCCCATAATAATATATTTTAGAAATAACGGCCTCTTTAAAATATGTTAATATATCATACTTTGTCCTATATATTCATTACTGTATGCCTGCTGTGCTTCTGGATGCCTCATGGAAACTGAGCAATTTAGAAACCTGGACTGAGCATGGGCATGCTCAAAAGAGGCAGACGGGATTAACATTCAATCATTGGCTGTGATGTCAACTGTCAAATCCATAACTGACAGTTGTTAACTGGAAGAACCAGGAGGCAGAAACAGGGTAAACCGGACATTGTGCAGGATTTCAGGTTAGACATATATTTCAGATTTCAAACTATCACAGTTTAAGGTTTTGGGGGGTGATTTACCGGTATGTAAGTTTTCATTTCAGGGCTGGACTTGCCCTTTAAAAGCCAGTAGGGAGGGGAAGTGAAAGCCTGCTACACTAATCCAACACACAAGTCAGAAAAATTTAAAAGATTGAGAAATTCTACTTCCAAGAAAAAAAGTAATTAAGGTTAAAAGTTGCAGACTGGGGTTTACTTGATGTGGTTGGGAGGCTTTTCATTAATGTGATCAGTTATGCAAACGGAAATCCCTGTTTATTTTGTTTATAGTGTATTTCAGTGCACAGATAAAATTAAATTGTATGGGGCCAAGGAATGTGCATTGAGGATCTTTTCTTTGTATGAATTGTTGACCAGCTCAGTAGCACTTTAACAGAATATAATTGTAATTTAGCCAAAGGAGTGCTCCCACAGTCCTTTTATTGTATATATGATATAGGCGTATGTTACCTCTCAAGCTAAACTAATGCTAGTATGATATGCAAAATATAATGTAGAATACTAATTTTCATTTCAGGGCTGAACTTTCCCTTTAATATTACAAAAGGTCAGTTAGAAAAAAAAAAAGACTGTTTCAGGTTAGAGTGTTGTTGTGCCTTATTAGCAAACACCAGGCCAAACTTTATTCTACCTTGACTAGTTCAGCATTGGTGCTTATTTTTTTGCTTTTCTTTCTTTGGCTAAACCCAGAGGTGGGGACACACAGTCCAGATTCTGTCTGTCATTTTTTAAAGATCCCTTTACACACAGTCCCGAGCACTCTCCCTATGTAAAACATAGGGAGAATGCTCAAGACATCACATTTCCTTAGTCGCGGCCAACCTCCTATGCTTAAGTACAGGATCCTAATGGCAATGGTAAAGGTTTGTTTGCCTCAGGAACGCTTGGAACTGTGGAAATGTTCATTCATAGGTGATCTGGGAGCAGGGCCTAGCAAACACCTGTCAAGTGCCGCAAGTGCATTAAACAAGTCAATATGGGTCGACAGCTAAATGCTCATGAAGAAAAATAGTATTAACCAGTACACAGATCAGATATGTACATTTAACCCATATTTTCAGAAATTCAGTTACTCAAGTTTAGAACATTATCAGTTTATTGGAAAATCAATATCAGGTTCAGAGTTATAAAAGCAGTAATGTATAATGTTGGGAAGTTAGTCAAAGAAACTGGGACATTATACAGCAACCGTACACTCACATACACAACAGCTAAAGGCTGCAGAAAAATGAGATAACAAATCAAGGGACAAACTAGGTCAAACTAGTATGACATTTGCAGTAGCTAGGCTGGATCAAAGATGGATAAAAGAACTGAAATCGAAGGATGAAGCCATGTGAGATTGGTAGGATTTCTCTAAATAATGCAGAAGAAACTTGATTTTGTGCTCACAAATAAAGAACATGGGATAAACATTCAAAACAAACAATATAATTGAAAACGTGTGTAAATTAACTTCATACCAGTATTCTAATCTTAAAAGCTACATGTAAAAGCTACATATATCTAAAAATACATTTACCTCAACCATTTTCTAGTTGGTACATGCTTCCATCTGTTTGTTTATTTTACATTCTTAGGCCTTCCCTATATTTCTTCTCAATCTTTTAATCCATTTAAAATTCCACCTAGGCATTAGCTGCCCATTTCCATTCATGCATTATGGTCTGGCAATTCTTTAAGGGTACTGTATATACTCGAGTATAAATCGTCCCGAGTATAAACCGAGGTACCTAGTTTTACCTAAAAAAGGGAAAAAATAGGTGTAACCCCTACTAGTATTTGCCACTTAAGATGTTTGGAAACTACAACTCCCAGCATGCTTTATTGCTGGGAGTTGTAGTTTTCAAACATCTTAAGTGGCAAATACTTGCAAATAGGGGTAAATCCTCCTTTATTTGAGCATACAGTATGCACAAATAAAGAAGGTTTTACTCTTATTTGTAACTATTGTGTGCCCTGGTGTCCTTGTTGTATTCTCCTACCTTGTCCGGTGGCCCCTCGCTCCTCGCTCCACATCCTCTGCGCTTCAGGATGATGTCACTACTCGGCGCCGCAAAGTGAGAGGCGCTGGGTAGTGACGTCATCCGGAAGCGCACTGAAGATGCGGATCGCGCGGCCGCCGATCAAGGTAGGAGAAAGACTGACTCGAGTATAAACCGAGGTAAGATTTTCAGGCTTTTTTTAAAGCCTGAAAACCTCAGTTTATACTCGAGTATATACGGTATTTGCATCTCTCTTAAAAACTTTTTGTGTAGTGTAGTGGACACTATCCCACCCCCACCCACCCCTTGTTTGTAAAAAAAATAATCAGAAAGTTACTTACTAGGCTTCGTTCCCCTGGCGTTCAGAAAATTGCAAGCAGGGGGCCCAGATCAGCAGCCGCGTCCATGATTGTCCGAGAGGCAGCCAATCACGGACGCAGCTGCCAGCAGTGCAGAACGCCAGGGGAATGAGGCTCTGTAAGTACATTTCGGATTCTTTTTTTAAAAAATCAAATATGGTGGTTGGGAGATGGGATAGGGTCCAATACACTACAGAAAAAGGTTTTAGGAGAGGTGGAGATATGTTTTAATGCTAGTGCACAGGGCAGTGCACTAGCAACAGGGATCAGGATGGAGGGGGGAGGGGGAGGGCTGCAGTGATCAAGCCGGAAACCTCTCAGAGGAAAGTTAAGAGGCATAAACATTTTCACTCACAGCCAGGCTCCTAGTCTTCACTTTCAGGGACTTTGGACAGACATTACAGGAGAACCATTTGGAGCAGAGAGGTAAGGTAAGGATTTTTTTACACTACACAGTTAGGCCAGTAGTAGGGTAGGTTTTGGTTTTGGGGGTGGACATGCGCTTTTAATGTATGATGTTTATTATGTGTACTTTGTTTGTCTGATCTATTTTTTTTTTTCTCATGACTATCATTATGATAGACGTGTACTACACATGTAGGAGTCTTTCTATTCATCCTAGTTATTTATTTATAGGTGAACTAAAGCTGAAAATATTAAAGGTTACCTCCACCAGAGAAATGGACTTTGGGGATTTCAGTTTTATTAAAGAACATAAGGTAAAGGAGCTTCAATAAAACCTACAGGAGCCAAAAGAAAATATACGGAACACACTTTGTACTCTATGCACATGCGTATCGAGTACAAAACTTTGGATAAGATAAAGCATCAAATCCAGCATTAAACTTTCTTAAAGTGAAACTAAATTGCTGAATCCATGTCCCTGCATCTGTATCTATTATTTACAGGGAGGTGAGATTGTTTATTCCCCACTCCCAGGTTGCACAGATAAACCTACCTACCGACACTACACTCACAGCTTCTTACCAGCAGATGGCACGCTGACCTGATCGCAAACCTATGTATAAGATAGGAGAGAAACAGGACAGCACCATCATCAGCTAGTGAGAAGCTTTGTGCAGATCGCTGGTAGTAAGTTTCCCTGTGTAACTTGGGCATTCTATATTATTCACAGGGAAGTGGGAATAAACACTCACTTCCCTGTGAATAAAAGATACAGACCCAAGGGATATGGATTCATTGGTTTTGTGTCCCTTTCCAAGATAATATTTTTAATGTTACTAACCTTTTCTTTAGTTAATACAGACCTGCTCAAACTAATATTCAATGTTTACGTCAGTTCAGATATCATACCCATCAGTATATAACATACTTTATAGGGTAGTGCCCCTGTTCACGCTCTTTTCGACCTACAGGCACAGTATCATCATCCTGACGATTTTATCAATAGCAATTAACGCCTACAGTGATGCTAAGGCATGGTCAAAAAACACAATAAGTCCACAATAATACACTTCAACCTAATGAAAATGACATGCTATTTGGATATCTTAACTCTTAAATAAAAACCCCTAAAAACATACCAACAATATAAGTGATGGAGGATGGTTATATGATGCTAAAATATTGCGCCCAAAACCAATAATATATAACGTGTCGTATCAACACCTTCTGTATTGCATATACAATATGGACTGATTCTCAAAGTACGAAATCCAGGGAGCAAACATAGACTGACACGTGTTTCCCCTCGGAGCACAACTGTATTTGAGTGTTCCACTGTGTGTATTGTGCACCTTTCTTCGTTGTATTATGGCCTAAAGGGCATGTAATGCAATTTTAAAACTCACCTTCATGTTACTTTCCTACTTTCAAAGTCTTTATTTCCCTTGTTCTTTTTTTCCTGTCTTATGTAAATAGTAGATTTAAAGGGCATGCCCAACTTAAATATATTTTTTTTAATGTATTGTGGAGCCAGATTCATATGCTCTGAAGACTTCATTCACCTTCAGATAGGTGCAGTATTGAGCTAGGCATTGCACAGAGCTGTGCTAAGATCAGGTTCACTTCATTATCCTTCCCCTGCGGCTCTGGACCGACTATGTTGTTTCTTTAAGAGTAGAGGCTCGTATAACCCCGATGACAATGAATACCCGCGACAAATGGCCTCTTCGGCCTTTAATCACGCATACGTATGCGTTCGGTCAGGGTCCGTATGTTAATCCGCCGCAGAACTCGCGCGGGGGGGTAGTTGCCAAACTTGTACATGTGTAACGTGGCTTCACTATTAAAGAGAGAATGCAAATGGAACAAAATATGTGACAGAAACATTTTTAGGAAAATTGGACAGACGATCTTTGACAATTAAAAGTCATATTTTATCTAATATACAAAAAATGCAATTTGCAATTTTATTGTATAATGTTAGTGTATTTCTCAGGCTACTTCAGTAGCCACTGTTAATTATATTTTACACCACATAAACTGAATTGTAAGTTTCTGCCTTCATTAGACATATGTAATTAAACAGCTGAGTAAATCATTCCAAAGCACAATTTAAGTCCTTGCATATTTAAAGGTGCAACTTTTTGCTAGCAGTATGCTGCCCAATATGCCTTTCAGGCTGGAATCTTTTCCCAGATCAGTAATAATTGTATTTGCTATTGTTTTTCTTATGAGCCTGTGTATTTATGCCAAGAAAGCATTTCTTAAATTAGATAAGATACACAGACATCAGCCACCTGATGGAGAAACTAAAGGAAAATCCATCACAGCATGAGAATGTTAATGAACTGAATTATGGGCTTGTCTTTGGTTTCATTAGTCCCATTGTTCGCTGCTTGTTTAGATGATTCAAGGCTTTATAGGTAATAATTACATGCTTGAGGTTAAGTAATTCAGGCATCAGACTTGGGCCCAGATTTAAGTGATAATTTCACATTAAACTTTAGAAAAATTAGCATGTTTTAGGTGGATTTGTCATTTTTTTAAAATGCAGATATCCTTTATTTCCAATTTCATCTGAGTCTTTACAGAGAAGCTTAAGCAAATTGAAGATATTAAAATCTAGGTATTGTTTAAGGTGACCATACATTAGGCCAATTTTACATACAATTTGACATACAATCTGACATTTGCATTGATTGGCCGAAAAATTTTACATTTTCCCCAATCTTTTTATGCAACCAGTGGCATAGCTAGAAATTGAAGGGCCCCATAGCAAGATTTTAGATGGGGCCCCTCAACCCACAAAACCCTTCGGTGCAGTTCAAGCCAACCTGGGCAAGTTTTTTAAAGGGCATGTCCACCCTCCTAAGAACATTTTTATGTCGCATAGTTCAGCCCCACAAACCCTGTTTTCATTTACCCTTCAAAGATGCTCCAGGCTCAGATATTCTACTTATAATACCCCTGATCCCTCGCTGAGGTGGACACCACTCCTCTGATGCTGTTGCTAGCTGGTTGGTTAAGAGTGCACAGTAGCAGAGGAGTCTTGTTCTGTAATGGGCATCATCCATTGGCCACTATCACTGATGAAGAGAGGAGCTGCAGTTTTGTAAGTAGAATATCTGAGCCTGGGAGCCACTTTAAAAGGTTTAAGTAAAACAAAAAGGGGGTTTGTGGGACTGAACTACGGGAGGTGAAATTTTTCTTAGGAGGGTGGACATGCCTGCATGGGACCTGGTAGGGCACCCTTTGGCTCCAGGCCCCATAGCAATCGCTATGGTTGCTATGGTGATCCCTACGCCCCTGTATGCAACATTAGACCGTAAAATCGATCATAATTACGATCGAGAAAGTCATTTTTTTAAGTCGACTGGTAAAATGATTGTAGTGTTTTCCGATTAAATGTAATGTAACCTCACAATAGACGACATTCGACATTAATCACAAAACAATTTGAATGTCGAACAATATGTAAGGTACATCTTAGTACAATAAACATTGTACATCTGTCTATCAAACATCGTTCTGTTTAAGATCGTAATTATGATCATAAGAGTGTATGGCCACCTTTAGTCGATTGGTAAAATGATCGCAGTATTTTCTGAAGTTCCCATTAACTATTAATGTAACCTCACAATAGACGACATTCAACATTAATCACAAAACAAATTGAAAGTCGAACAATATGCATGGTACATATTAGTACAATTAACATTGTACATCTGTGTATCAAAGTCGGTTTAAGATAGTAATTACGATCGTAATAGTCTATGGCCACCTTAACTGCCTAAAGGTTCGTACACACGTGCGATCGCGGGTCCCGACCCTCGACGCACGATGTATACGAACGCTCGTTTCGGACGATAATCAGCCCGTGTGTAGGGCCTTTATCGGGCGAAACCGATGCTCGGTCGGGGATCGCCGAATGACCATCCGTTTCGGCCGATAAAGGCCCTAAACACGGGCCGATGTTTCAGTGTTTATGTCCTACAGGAAATGGTGGTCTAATAAAACTTCTACAATAATATAAATGGCTGAAATCATATGGCAACACTTAATTTAACAACTAATTTAAAAAACGGTAACATATTTACAGGGAGATTCAATAAAAGTTCTAATCATTAAATTTGGTGCTAATTTTGCCCCAAACGATCAGATGTTAGCTTTCAAATGTTAAATAATATCTGACTGGTGAGCACCATTTTTAACAATAAGAACATTATTGAATCTCCCTGAGTATTTGTATAATAATTTTAACCAATACATAAAACTATATATGCAGTAACAAAGTTTCCACATTAAGCAATCAGAAACTAGAAACATAAATAATCTATCTCTGCATAAACAGGATGTAATCACAAGGGACAGTTTGGGCTAGGCCACACTAGCTTGTTTTTTCACACGCTTACAAATGCATTTTGTGATCCTTTATCGTGCAAGAAACACACGGTAGTGCATGTCAAATCGCACCTCAAATGGATGGTAACTCGTGTGAAATGCACATCAATGTGAACTTGCTTTTCACACATTTTACCATCCAGTCCAGTGTGCCCCCAGCCTTTAAGTATATAAAAATGTTAAAGGGTAACTATGTTCTCCAATTTTTCTAAACCATTTAGAGGTATATAAAAAGCCTTTCATCATACCTTTAAAATTTACCTTAAATCACATTTGGAAGAAGTTATTTCTGGAAAGGTTTAGCAATATTACTTCCTGCTTGAACACTTCCTGTTTTCAGCCATGTGACCCGATTCTACCTGCAATAATAGGCTCCCCTTCTCAACTCAATTATTAAAAAAATATTTCTGTTTTCCCCTGCATTAAGTCTTAACAGAGCATAAAGTTCACCCGGAGCAGAGGAGAAGCATGCTCTTGATGAAAAAAATCCTCATCCTTGCACTGCAGGCTTTTATTAAACTCTAAAGCTAGGTACACACAGTAACGATTACATTAATACCATGGGCTTTCATCGGTACTGTGTGTACTTAGCTTTCCTGAACAAGTGCACTGCTGCCAAACTTTTGGGTCGGCTGTGCGCTCTTTTTCGGGATTAATTTTATCAAATGTCTAAAGAATGATGACTCTACTGATGGAAGTTTTACTTTCCGACAATCCCAAGTCAATCACAAAAGAGAATGGACCAGGCAGTTTTTAAGTAAAAATATAGCGTATGGACAGAAATAGTTTAAAGCATATTCTGTTTTTGAATGAAGCAGAGCATTCTGGAAAAGTAAAATAAAAAGGGTTAAACCTAAGTTGTAAACAATCTTTAAAATCCCAATCAAAACCTTGGTGCTAATATGGCACTATGAATATCCACGGACTGATAAGTATACTCAAATAAATTTTGTGGTTTATTCCTAAAAACCAAATGATGGTTAACATTACACACCAGGAGTAATAAATCTACCCCATATAAAACCAGAACCTACACTATATCTCATTGTAGAGTAAAAAGGTTGTGTGAAATATTTACCGAAAGTTTAAGTTACTAATTTATAGTATGGTAAACGCAAAACTGTTCTTCCCCCCCCCCCAAAACCTTAGACTATCAAAAACATATTAATTTAGCTATCACATACCTCTTACAGTAAGGGATATTTGTAACTGTAAAACAGATCCTAAAATTATCAAAGTGCTCTCATATAGGAGCAAAGGATTTTGTATTTGAGTTTTAGCCTATATACCAGCTTAAGTTCCTGGGCTTTACATACTCCTGATTTTAAGATATTCTTATTCTAGCACAATGAAAAATGCACTCGCCAATCACTGTACACTTAATGAAACCACAAAACACTGTGATTTGGCAAGTGCTATTTTGCCACCTATTTTGATCCTATGCTGTCAAAAAGACAAGTGGAAGTCAATGCACTGAAGAAATACATATATTACAGTTATTGAAGGTAAAGCCCAGACAGAATAGCACATTACAAGCATTTCTGGAATATCAGAAAATATGAAAGAGATAAGAATGGGTTGATTCAATAGATGTGAACAGAATACTAATGTTCTATTTGTCACAAGCAATCTGTAGACAGAATGGTCAAGTCATTCCATAAAAGAGACTTTTTTCCACAATTTATCCTATTTGTCTGTGAAGAAAATCCTCATCCTTGCACCTAGAAGATATATTATTTCACAAATCTATGGCAAAGGATAGTGTAAAAGAAATTATGTACATTGCCTGCTGGTATTTTTGTTTATAGGTAGATGTAAAAGGATTTCAGCTGTTATCTTGTAGGCATCCTGCATTTTGTGTGCTGTGAACTTCCCTCAGATGAACATAAAATATTTATATTAGCAGTAATTCATTCCACCAGGTAAGATACATGTTGGGATCCTGAATACCATTGTATAACTAAAGTCACACGTCATCTTTTCACAAAGCTAGCTTTATTATTTCTGATCTTGTGGTTAGATTTGGTTGGCAGATTCATAAAATACTGTTAGTAGAAGCCAAAAATTCCAAAAAAGTTGAGATTGTGTAAATTCAACCCAGAATTTCATTTTGCCATCAAAATTGTATTCAAATGAAAACATTTTGTCTGTAGATCAATGGTGAAATTTGGTCATTGATAGGTTTGGGATCAAAATGTTTTTTTGTGAATTGGTTGATATTGACTTATATTTGTCCTGTCTTGAGGAAGAACAGCATATGTCTAAAATGTAATATTTATGGAAATATATATATATATCTAACAACAACGCAGAAAAGAAGATTATGACAAAACTACTTAAACCACTTTGGGGGTTTTCTAAGGCTGTGAAACCACAAACATTTTGTAAACCCAGTCTGTGCCTTTATTTGGAGGCCCTATGTCTTCAAAATAAAGCATTAAAGGAACACTAAACCTGTTTTTTTAAGTATATTGCATCTGCTTCTATTATTCACAGGGAGGTGAGAATGTTTATCCCCACCTCCCTGTGAATAATAGAATGCCCAGGGGAAACTGGAACTTACCTTACCAGCACTTGCAGCTGCTTCTGAACTGACAGTCGCACGGTCCTGATTGTGCACATATCTTTTGTATTGGCACGCATGCACCAAAAATAGGCGCTTGGTCGGGGCAGTGCGGCTGTCAGTTCAGAAGCAGCTGCAAATGGAGCGTCGGTGAGGTAGGTTCCAATGTCCCCTGGGCATTCTATTATTCACAGGGAGGTGGGAATAAGCATTCTCACCTCCCTGTGAATAATAGAAACCGATGCAACATACTTAAAAAAACAGCTTTAGTGTTGTTTAGTGTTTCTTTAAATTGAAGGCCTCTTCCATTACCTTAAAGGACAACTCCACCCTCATAAGAACATCTTTTAGAAAGAATGGCCTCTTTAAAATATGTTGATATATCATAGTTTGTCCTATGAATTCATTACTGTATGTCTACTATGCTTCTGGATGCCTCATGGAAACTGAGCAGTTTAGAAACCTGTACTGAGCCCGTACAGAGCCTGGGCATGCCCAGAAGAGGCAGACAAGGGATTAACATTCAGTCATTGGCTGTGATGTCAACTGTTAAAATCCATAACTGACAGTTGCAAACTGTAAGAACCAGGAGGCAGAAACAGGAGCAACAGGACATTCTGCAGGATTTCAGGTTAGACTTATTTATTTCATATTTTAAACTATTACAGTTTAGGGTTTTGGGGGGTGATTTACATGTATGTAAGTTTTCATTTCAGGGCTGGACTTGCCCTGAAAAAAGCCAGTAGGGAGGGGGAAGTGAAAGCCTGCTACACTAATCCAATGCACAAGTCAAAAAAATGTAAAATATTGAGAAATTCTACTTCCAAGAAAAAGAAAAAAAATAATTAAGGTTAAAAGTTGCCGACTGGGGTTTATAAACCCGTTTATTTTGTTTATAGTGTATTTCAGTGCACAGATAAATTTAAATTGTATGGGGCCAAGGAATGTGCATTGAGGATCTTTTCTTTGTATGAATTGTTGACCAGCTCAGTAGCACTTTAACAGAATATAATTGTAATTTAGCCAAAGGAGTGCTCCCACAGTCCTTTTATTGTATATATGATATAGGCGTATGTTACCTCTCAAGCTAAACTAATGCTAGTATGATATGCAAAATATAATGTAGAATACTAATTCTGTAAGAAAGCTTAAATAATAATGTGATCTGCTAAGCATAAACCATGTCTCTGAATGCCAGACAATATGTTTAGTAGCTCAGATAAATGGATGAAGCTCTGCCTGACACAAATTAAGACTGTGCCATTACTTACAACAAGCGAGAGGGGCCGTTTCCATGCGACAACACCAATCAATCCTGACAAAAGCACCTAGAAGAAAATGAAAAGTGTTAGCAAAAAAGCACACACTATTTTTTTCATCTACAAATTAGAAATCTAGATCATATCATCACAATTAGAATTCTTGTCATTTATAAAATAATTAATGATTGTGCTAAAACACTGTAAACCGCAAAAATACATACTTTAAATGTATTCTTTCTGCTGGTTTTCCCTACCAGACTTTTTAAGGTTCTCATGATACAAAATCCAATGCCACTGACCTTTTTTTTAAATTGCTTGCATGCTCTAAAAGTGTATTATTAAACAGAGGAAGGAGGGGCTACAACCAATCAATAAACTGGTATAGCGAAAAACCCCATCCTACTAGGAATATGGGTCGTGCTAGAGGAATATATATCCAATACAAACTACAAGGGAAAAAAGACCCCTTAGTCAGCAGCACCCACTGCTATGTACACCCAATGAATCGATAAGCCCAACTGGCCAATACGAGCACAATTTTAATTATCAAAGTTCACATAGAAATTTTATTGTTGGAAACCTCACACATATATATAAAGTGCACAAAGTGAATAAAACATGATTAAAAGCATATAAATACAGTTCCTTAAGTGGGAGAGCATGGTTTCAGCTGGAATAATAATTAGGAATAATAATTATAGGGTAATCCTATTGTCTAAAAGTTATCAGTGCAGATAGACATAGCTTGCCTTTTTTGACAAAATTTCAGATAAAGGCTAATGATTGCAGCAAAATGCATCCTTTTAAAAATGTTTTTTTTGTTTTTTTTAGAAGGTGCATTTTTAAAGCAGGACATGCACTATGTTTTTTACGCTGACGTTTCTGCAATGTTCGCTGGATTTCTGGACAACCACCTTGTTGTTTTTTTATCGTTTGGAAAGGTTGTGTGAAACGTCGGGAGGTAAGCGGACTTCAGATATTTGATAGATATGATGACTGAACATTGAATCTAAGAAATCTTTATATAGTTTGTGGCCAGCATAAAGTCAGGTCTGCACACTGTAGACATTCCCCAAGTGCCTAATTATAGTGTTGCATATGTTAAAGCCCCTCCAAATCAGTAGGACAGGTAAAAGATCTGTAGCATTAAAGAGGAACTGTGTTCTCCATTCAAGTGCCCTCTATTAAGAGAAAGTCCTACTTTAAAATTACTCCAGTATCATGCTTCTAGTTGCAGTCTATCCAAACTTACAGCAGTAAAAAGGATGATTCTTCCTGCTTACACAGCAAGCTGTGACATCACCAGCAGGCTCCTGGCTTGAGCATGTCCACTGCACCACAAGCCTGCAATTGACAACAGCTTTTTTGAAAGATATGAGAGAGCTTGCTCAATAGAGGGCAATTGTATGGAGATGGCAGTTCCCCTTTAAGTTGATCTCTTTACTAAATACTAAAAGGAAGGGTTCTAGTAGAGCTCCTATGTCTTAATTCTATACAATTTATTTCCATTGAAATTTTTACAAATAGTAAAGATGTAACTGTTTTAGTTGAAACTCGTTATTTTATGTAGAAACTAACAGGGAGATTCAATAAAAGTTCTTATCGTTTAAAATGGTGCTAACTTTGCCCCAACCAATCAAATCTTATTTAACATTTGAAATCTAACATCTGATTGGTTGGGGCAAAATTAGCACCATTTTAAACAATAAGAACTTTTATTGAATCTCCCTGTAAGTTTACTATCACAGAGTTTGTTCTCTAAATTTATCACACAGAACAGGATATTATAAAGATCCATTATCTCCCTGATACAGACATTAGAAGCATTTCCACAGTGATTACTGTTTTTATTAATGCACATTTTAATACAAATACATATTTGAAATTCTAATTTGGGTTTTTGACGTCAGACAGACTGACATTTAAAGTTACTTGATAAACTTTGAATAAATAATCACATCCTTTAACTCTTCTAGATATCCGAGAGTCTCTGAAATGGATGATTAATAGGCAACAGACTGTACCGGTCGCTGAATAACCTTTCTAGCACAGGTTGTATGGGAAACAGTATATTTAATTACTGTATACTTAGACAGACATATAATTAGACTGTGCATTAAATACAATTATAGATTAATTAAGTCTGAGCTCTTACAGACAAGGATCCTGATAGATTAGATGTGTCATTGAGTTCTTATTTGCCATAAAATACAAGGTTTTACTTTTGTAGGAAAGAGGGAAACCAGAATGCAATGTATAAAAGGGAGTGCAAAGATAATAGGGGATAAAGAAACTGTCAAATATAGTAAGGGGCATTCATAGACCTTTTATCACCTGAAACAGATATTTAAAGCTGTCCCTGTATCTTTCTGCATAGTACTTCAAGCGCCACCAAAAAAGTGTGCTTGACTTGTGGAGGTAGGTGTGGTGGGCTGACTAACATTGGCTGGTGAACTGGAGGGCTGACATTACACTGGAGGGTGAACTGGAGGGCTCACTTAACACTGGCTGGTGCACTGGTAAATATAGATGCCCACAACACAAACTGAAAAATTTAAGATTTGCCCACACAGACTGCTAAACATAAGATGCACTCTGGTTTCCCCCACAATCATAAAGACATACTGATTGGTTGTATGTGTCAAATGTGCTTAGATTGTAAGCTCTTTGGAGCAGGGCCTGATCAGAATGTATACATGTAATTGTAAAGTGCTACAAAAGATGTTGGCGCTTTAGGAAACCACAATAATAATATAAGATTTCCTCATACCCAGCTCACATAGACTGGTAAATATAGGATGCCTTCATGCCTAACCCAGACTGGTAAATATAAGATGACCTTATGCCTAGGTACATACAAGTTTGCCCACTGTGACTGGTACATAAAAGTTTGCCCACTGTGACTGGTACATACAAGTTTTCCCATAGTGACTGGTAAATACAAGTTTGCCCACAGTGACTGGAACATAAAAAAAGATTACCCAAAATTGACTAGTATGTTTGCCAAAAGAAACTGGTACATACAAGTTGGCCCACAGTAAATGGTGCATACAAGTTTGCCCACTGTGACTGGTGCATACAACTTTGCCCACAGTGACTGGTACATACAAGTTTGCTCAATGTGATTGGTACATACAAGTTTGCCAAAATTGACTGGCACATACAAGTTTGCCCAAAGCGACTGGTACATACAAGATTGCCCACAGTGACTGGTTCATACAAGTTGGCAAGTGACCGGTGCATATACGTTTGCCCACAGTGACTGGTACATAAAGTTTGCCCACAGCGGCCAGTGCACACAAGTTTACCCGCAGTGACCAGTGCATACAAGTTTATCAGACAGTGGCCGGTGCATACACATTTTGCCACAATGACTGGTACATAGAGTTTGCCCACAGTGACTAGTTCATAAAGTTTGCCCACAGGGACTGGTTCATAAAGTTTGCCCACAGTGACTGGTTCATACATTTATGCCCACATATATAGTTTATGTGCTATAGCTTACTTACAGCCGGAAGGTGGCGTTACCTGTCAGAGGTTCCAGCAGTGAGTCGCACTGCGGGTAAATTCGCTCCTCTCTCCTGGTGCATTAAGTGAAGAATGGGAGGTAAGACATAGCTAGTTTACCTTCCGTTCTTCATTTAATGCTGATAGATTGCTGCTTTATTTACCACTGAACTAACCCTTTAATTTCAGATTTAAAAAAAACTATTGCAGGCCTTCCATTTTCTTTTTTTTTTAAACCTAAAACTATTGCTACCTGTTAGACCCCAGGGGTGTTCCTTTTAGCAAACCTTCAAGTTTGCTTCATGGTAGGTGTGCCCCTGAGTATATTTAACCTAATAACTGATTATTTCTATATATAGGACTGTGCAAAAGCTAAAGGTTTGTATACACCTGTCTATTTTCACCAGACCCCCGACCGAACGCATACACATGCGACTATCGGCCGTTCATCACAGGTGTTCGTTGGGCTCGGGGGTCTGGTGAAAATCGCCAGGTGTGTACGAACCTTTAGGCAAGCAAGAAAATTATACATAAAGCTTTTTATCTGGGCAGTAAAGAAGATAATTTACCGGCAGAAATACGAAAGGAATTTCACAATTTCTTTCTAAACATATTTTCAAAACGTATGTGGAGGATGGGAATGGCACTAACCAATAGCCACCATTATACTACATCACCTGGCACATTTCAGGGTGCCACCCCTGAATTTCAG
Source organism: Hymenochirus boettgeri (assembly GCA_019447015.1). Lineage (NCBI taxonomy): Eukaryota > Metazoa > Chordata > Amphibia > Anura > Pipidae > Hymenochirus > Hymenochirus boettgeri. The sequence continues at coordinate 181,521,600 of CM033471.1, forward strand.
ATGGTAATTAAGTAAGTGCTAAAAAGATAAGTTTTAGAAAATAATTTTGGTTTTATATCCATATAAAATGTCGTAGGGAATTTATCTTGGCAGACATGAAAGGGTTGACATTTTGAAAATTTTGCAAAATCGTTGACTTTAAACTTATGTTTCTTTGGCAACCTTTCCATTGCACTGTAAATAGTAGACCAGGAACATAAAATGAGATAACCTAAAAAACTTAATCACAGATGGTAAATAATTGATAAAAAGGTAACAGTTTGAAAATGTTTTTGGTTGTATTAACGTTGTAGGGAATGGTCGGTACTGTCTATTTGCAAAAGGTGCCCTTATTCACACATATGAGCCAAGAGTTCTTCTAGTTTGCATTTTACAAAATATAAAATAAGTGAATATGTGAGATTTCAGCTTAACCAGGTTTTATATGTTAACTCTCTAGCCTACCACCACAGTTCTCAGCTTACTGGCTATTCCTCCAGGAGCTCACTGTAAGTAATTAAAAAATATCCATATTGGCATATTCTTGCCACCTCCATATCTTAAAAAAAACATGGAAGCAAATGAGGTAAAAAAAAAAAACTTCTTAAGTGCTAAATTCAAAATAAAAGGACTCCAGGGCATAATTACTTTAAGGTATGTCATTTATATTAAAATAAGGAACAAAGACTTCTGGGTATTTACCATGTTTCCATGGAAGCTTTTAGGAAAGCTACATCTTTAAAAGACTTTTACAGCATTCCACAAGCTAAATGCAAAACCAGAGTGCCAACTACAGACTGGGTTCGGCTTTATTGTTAAAAACATCCCACAAGGGCTACCTCTTATTTGCTGAAGCACACTTACCAACATATAGTATGATAGATAAAAAGAGACAGATTATTAATAGCTATGCATCTCTAAAGCACATATCTTCACTTCCAACATAGGACACATTCCCCTACTGGTATGCATTTAAAGTACAACTAAAGTCTCAGAATAAAAGTAAATCGGAAGGCAGAGTACCTTGATATATGAGCAGTAATCCGTGTCTAACCTCTCCTTTTGAGGTGGGTGCCGAGAAATTCAGCTTTCTACTATGGGGTTTGTGTTTATTTCCCAGCATTCCAGTATTGCACAGTGTTGTCAATGCCCATTGTGATCTTTTACATGCTCAGTTGTTACTGCAGGTTCCGCCCACTAATAATCTCTAGCCAATCCTTTTACATTCCATATTAAGGGGCCCATGTGACTAAAGTCAGGAGGTGTGGGCAGAAAATGCACACACCTGAAATTTTGCTGTAGTGTAGGGTACCCTAGCCCACCAAACAACCGCTAAGTTAGTTCAGTTAAAAATGCTGCAGATAACAACTTACATTCCTTCATTCCCTCCGGTGCTCTGATCTCATCCCTCTGCTTGCCAGAACTGCAAGCAGGGGTCTAGACCAGCAGCTGCGTCTGTGATTGGCTGAGAAGAAGCCAATCACAGATGCAGCCGCTGGCATTGCAGCCAGGAGAACAAAGCAATGTAAGTATACTTCTGCAGGTTATTAAAATAAACTAACATAGCTATTGGGGGTGAGCTAGGGTACCCTACACTACAGAAATAATATTTTGATGGTAGGGGGTGAAGGAGCTAATAAGGGATCCAGAGGGAGGGGGGTTCCCCTACACGTGCCAGAAACCTCTCAGAAGACAACGAGGGACCTGACTCACAGACGGCTCCTACTCTTCATTTTGAACAGGCACTGCAGGAGAACAATTTGGAGCAGAGATGTAAGGTAAGGATTTTTGAACACTACACAGTGGGGCCAGTAGTGGGTTAAATTTTAGTTTTGGGGTGGATGTGCCCTTTAACTTGTTCTTTGGGGGATTACATTTACTTTAACCAAATTTACTGAGGTGGTAATTTACAGTTTATTGGTGTTCTTGGGAATGCTTTCAGGTTATGGAGTAGAAAATTGAAATTTAGTTCATACCAGTGAGCATGCGTTTATATGCAGAAGCAGCAAAGTTTATGACTATCTTTAAAATGCTACCGCTCTGCTTACAGAGAAGAATGGGAAGTAGAAATACTTATTCCTAGTTCATCCCTTTTAAACTTTTCAGGTAAATGAAACTAAAATCTTCTTGCACAGTGTGTCTTCACAAAGGCCAGGTGCTGGATAGAAATGGGGATGAAGCTGGAACAACTGGAGAGGAAAAGTTTAGTTAAATTTTATTGTTAAAATATGGTGTTTAAGTCCTCATTCTGGCTAGTGTTAACGTGAAGGAAAATGGAGTCGTTGGTGAAGGGTATATAATCCCCTTTAATTCCTTATAATAAAACGTGTGATTCTCACAAAATGCTTCAGTTAATAAACTATATGAAGTTCAAAGATAATCTTTATTAAAGAGTAAATGTAATCCACATAACATTAGAAAATGTTTATATCAGAATTCACCCAACGCATATTTTCTTTACCTTTAAATTATAATTAAGCTTAGATTTCTTTTTGCCTGCGTTATTATAAAATTGCTTTCTGAAACCCTTATTTTTGCTTTCTAAAAGCTAAATGAAAAGCAAAACAAAAGCTTCTAAAATCTTTTGTAAGCTGATTTATTTGTGTTTCTTGAGCATATGCAAAAAAGCTGTAACATTATTAAAGTCAGCTCTTAAGTATTACTTTAAATGATGGAGATGAGAATTTGTGGCATTTCAGTTTCTTTCTTAATGTCACCTGCATAAAATGAGTGGATCTCAAAAGCTGTCATGTTTCCTAAAGCTCTCTTTATAGACATGAATGCATTCTTACTCATTATAGAGAACTTTCTTTCACATTACAGGCTTTAAATACCAAACGAGCTGGAAGCTCATGAAATGTATTTAGCGCCTGCATTCATATACAGCTTGTTTTGAAAGGCCAAACCAAAAATGGAAACACAATAAAACATTGCCTTTGAGATTCTTGGAGTTTTTGTTAGATAATCCAATTGCCTAGCCTACAGTACTTTTATTATTTCACCTTTACAAGCCGCAGTGTTGACAACCAACCTTACCATAGAACTTCTCAGTGCTTTTGCAGTATATATGCAGGATATGCACAATGATGGGGCTTAATAGAAACACTGAAATGGATTGCTGAAATCCAGTAAACTACATTAACCAAAAAGGGACCAATTTGTTTCCCTGCACTGAATTAGTTATAGAAAATAGTATTAAAAAAATTAACAGTGCTAACATTTTTAAGACTATCCATGAACTGTCTCATCTTTATATATATGCATGCTCATTTTTATAATTAAAAAAAAACACAAATAATGCTTTTAAACGTTCTCATTCATCCAGGTCACGGTATATCTGTTGTATTCAGTTAGATCGACTGGACTTGAAATGTAGTTCTTGAAGACGTTTTGCTAGTCATCCGACTGGCTTTCTCAATTCAGAATGATAGAATCTATATTAGTACAGATTGGTGCAAATCTCCAAAATAGGGAGCTGTATACCCAATTTTATCCAGAAAAAAGAGACTGAGCAGCACTCTTTTTAAATCATGCAATATATTTCAAAAATTCTATTCAAATATTCTCAGAATAGGCTTATGAGGTTCTCATTCATCCAGGTCACGGTATATCTGTTGTATTCAGTTAGATCGACTGAACTTGAAATGTAGTTCTTGAAGACGTTTTGGGCTATTCATCGACTGGCTTTCTCAATTCAGAATGACTTGTACAAAAATCTGTTGGCAATTATGTACCCTGGAATTTCCCAATCGGCATATAACAGCCAGGTGTTAGGGACCTCCTGGATGCAAGGATTTGATTGCATTGTGGCTAAGAGGTGTTATCGAAACTTCCAAGGGTAAGGCGTCAAAACAGCATTGTACATGGCAGACAGTTGGTGTCAAACCCCCCACCTCTATTCAGGATTAGAGATGGATCCACCCAGTTACGAGGCGGGTGGATCGCAGATTTAGCAGATTTTCCAGAATTCCACTTTACGGGTTTTATGCAAATTTGAGGATTTCCGATATTTTCACAAATTCCTAGAAATTTTTTACAAATTTAGAAAATACTACACCGAATGCCAGGAAGCGTATGAAGTTTTTGCAACTGGACAGCGTTTATTAAAGACTTATATAAATGAAGCCTGTGTCCTCTGTGCTTCAGGATTCAGTGGGTGTCTGCTGCAGAGCCTGGGTTCCTCTAGTCTGTTTAAAGGTCAAAAAGATCTTAGCAAGTCAGTTTAAACTGTCCTTTTATACATTTTTTTATATGGTTATTGTATGAAGGTTTTAAAACTGATTTTAATGGTTTACTACTACCATTGCTATTTATACCTTTATTTTAGGTGGAAATTTTCAGGTTTTTTTCCCCATTGACTTTAATGGTCCTGTTAACAGATTTTCTAATTTTGGTATTTTCAAAAATCCCCAAATACTCTAGCGGAACAGATTTTCGGAAGTTCAACTCTCTCTATTCATGATTGGTATTGGGTCTTTTGGACGCACCAGTTGCTGCCTCAGTGTGTTGTTCAGTTTAAAGCAGACTGGGATAAAATAAGAATTAAACATTTTCATTTTCTCCGAGACACCTGCTACATATGGGATGACCATGTTCTTTCTCCTGTCTTGCTTTCCTCCTTCACTGTTGGCATTCATATTTTCTTTCCCTTTTTCCCCTTCTGGCAAAGATCCAGTCCAGATATCCACAAGTTTTAAGGGCTCCTCTGAGATGTTTAAATTGTTTGGCCTTCCCATCTGTGCTAGAGGGGATGTTCGCTGCTCTGTGCTGCAGGGTTCAGATGACATATCTGCCATGCACAATGCTGTTTTGATGCCTTGCTCTGGGTATTTTCATTAATACCTTAGTTGCAATGCAATCAACAACTATAGTACAATGGTATCACACTTACTGCAGAGAGCTGCAACCACCTGGCGTCCATTATAGTCCTCGCGATCATCGCTCTTATACCAGGAAACCCGGTCCAACCTCCGGTCTGAATCCTGCTGTGTTTATGCTGCCATGAGGTTTTTACAAGTCTTCAAATAAACACTAAGTCTATCCTTATATGTAATGCAACATTGCATTCAGGAGGTTCCTAACACCTTGCGGTTATATGCTGATTGTGACATTCCAGGGTATTTATTGCCAACATATTCTTGTACAAGTTATTCTGAATTGAGAAAGCCATATATATATATATTTTTTTTTTTATTTTTTTTTTATTTTTAAAGACTTGCAAATTATTCTCTCCAAAGCATTGTGATCCACTACAAAAATCCATCTTTCTGCAATGTCCAAGAAACCATATTGCTGTATCTCAACTACTCAATAATTTTTTAGGTATCTGAATAATTGAGTGAGCATTCCATTTGTCAGAACCCAAGCATCGCTATATAAACATATACATGCATACACAATAGAGCTCCTTCCTACATTGTGCTGTGTGTGCCATCATCATACACAGAGGCATTGCATTCTTTACCCACTTGGTGCATATTAGTACATGTTCTTAGTCTAGTTGAATCATCAAAAACTAGCAATGATGGAAAATTGACCCAATCTCTGCGGAAGATGTAGTAAAATCCAGTTGTAACTAACTTGACTGCGATTTCATAATCAGATTGAGTTAGTTATGGCATTGTGTGCACATAAGATAATCACCGACTCTTAGATACCTGGATGCAGAAGTCGTTACTGCATTGGGTGCACTGTGCCATATGTAAGATTCTGTCTGTCATATTACAAAGATGTGGCTACACATAGTCCCATGCAGTCTCCTTATATAAAGTACAGGAAGATTGTTCTGGACTGCAACCCTAACGATCGTGGCTGATTCGCTATATTACAGTACAGGGAGCCGACCATGGCTGAGGGAAATTTTGAAGTAGTTCCAATTGTTCCCAAGGCCACACACTTTGCCAGTAAAGGCTTTTCAATCAAATCAAATGTAATCATCACTTTATAGTTAATATGTTCATCCAGCTTAAAGGGCATGTCCACCCCCAAAACTGAAATTTAACCTCATACTGGCCACATTCTGTAGTTTAAAAAAATCCTTACCTGACATTTCTACTCCAAATGGTTCTCCTGCAGTGCCTTTTCAAAGTCCTGGAAACTGCAGAGTAGAAGCTGTCAGTGACTCATCCGGTGCCTCTCTCTGCCTCACCCTCATCAAGGTCTGAGAGATGCGCAGGGGAGCCCCCGCATCTTCCGCAAGCAGGGAGCAGGATAAAAGACAGCGCGGGAGAGAAGGGGCTGTAAGTAACTATTGGGGCATATTTTTAAAAATATATTATCGTGGTTGGGGGTGGGCAGCTTCTACCTACCATATATAAAAATATATATTTCAGGGTGGACATGCCCTTTAAGACCAATTCAACCTTTAAAGTCACCTTTTAATTGTTGTTTCCATCCAGAAAAGAATCTCACCCAACTTTGCATCTCCATGAATGTTAACCTGCCCTCACATGATTTCCCTATACATTGGTGAATAATATATTAAAGGGGAACTGTGTTCTCCAAACAAGTTGAGTTTAAATGAAAGGCCAGTTTCCTACCTTTAAAACGAGCCATTAACCACCATCTACGTGCTCCACAGCCCAAGATATAAAGAACTGACTGACCAGAAAGTTAATGAGTGGGAGGCTGACATGTGACATTCCTAAGGCTTCTCCTGCACAGTGCCGCTGGCGAGCACAGCCTCACACTCCCTCAGTGTGTGGGGGAGACAGAAAGTCCCTCCTCCTCTCTGCTGTGTGATGGACCTGCAGCTGCAGAAAAGGTAAGGGAATCTTTCAGCCCTTCTCTCTCACTATGTGAAAACAGCCATTTCAGGCAGAGTTCTCACTCTGCTTGAAAAGGCTGTTCCCACAGAGTTTTCGGGGGTGGGGGGTAAGAGTGGCCCACAGCACCTGTGAGCGGGTGGGACTTAGGCACCCACGAGTGGGTGGGGTGTAGGCACCCGCAAGTGGGTGAGGCCATGGCACCCGTGAGTGGGCGGGGCCATGACACCCGTGAGTGGGCGGGGCCAGGACATTCACGAATGGGCAGGGCCACGACACCTAGTATCAGAAATGCAAAACTTTGCTAAAAGTAATTAAAGTAAAAAAGGTTAGAAGTAAGGCCCTTTCAGACTGGGGTTACCTTGACACAGGTAATTTGATATTGTATGGGGACCTGGAACATTGATCATCTTTTGTTTGTTTGTATATATGTTTGACCAAATCAGTAGCACTTCCGCAAAATGTAATTGTTATTTAGCATAAGGAGTGCTTCCACACTCATGATGGCGATGTCACAGCCAATGACCCATGACTGCTGCCCAACCTGCCTCCTTGAAAAAGGCTCATAAATCCATCAGAGGAAGCTGGAACATTTAGAAGACAGACTGGCTGTCTGCGTTTGTGTTATATCTGTGCAGGAACATTGGGGAGCAATGTTTTGTAATCTAAGGGTATGGGAGGGTCCTGGTCTATGAAATATAACATGAGGTGTGGACATGCCCTTTAAATTTGTAACACTGACCTCAACCATTTAACAACTATTTCAAACACAAATAATATAATCCCTATATTAAAAATGATTTTTAAAATTAGTTAAAAAAAACCTGTTTGAAATAAATAAAATCCTTCACTGCGGAGTAAATCACACTGATCACATTGATCTCACTGAGTTAGAGAAGGGGGCAATAGGCAGAAGGTACTAAAAGACATTTATCTGTATATTTGGTTTAAGATATACTTATTAACAGACTGCATAATGTATTATTCTAAGCTGCATGTAGCAGGAAATAACCCCTTATATTTTAGTTGAACAAATGGAAAACCTACATGTGCAATCCGAGATTGAGTTTGTTAAGGTTTTTTTTTTTTAAACAAGTGAAGCGGAGGTGATACAAATTGTCTATTCCACATTCTTGATTCCAGAAAATAAATCTCATGACTTAGGCGACTTTCACACGAGCAGTGCAGTTCCAGATGTGACTGTAAGTGACCATTCCTTAAAAGTTACCTCAATGGTTCCCTGACAGTCACTGAAAGAGAAACGCTACATGTTGCATTCCTCCTTACAGGTGGGGGTTGTAATGAATGAATGCTTTTATGTTTTATTTTTGGCTTTTGTGAAAAAACTTACAGGGCGAGGTACTGAGGGGTGTAATTGCTCTTCTTTACCCCCTTTAATCCAAAGTAACCAATTATTTGCTGGCGTTAAATATCTGCAATCAGGCTAAAGAGCCACCATCTACAATTCTAGTCTTAAAATCATGATAACCCTCAGTACAGTCATGCAAAACAGATTAGCGGGTCTAAAGACTCATTTCAGAATGCATCTCTCAGTATGTCACTCCCTCAAGTATTTAGTAGAAATTGCCATTTTGCACTTTATAGGTTTACAGTGTAGTTATAAGGCCCGTATTTGTTAATTCAAAGGCCTGGGTTTTAAGAATGGTTATTTTTTTCAGAACTGTATTCAAATAACGTTATGCCAAATAAATGCAATGCACGTTGAGCTTGACCTTCTGTAAACACTTCTGTCTTATATCAAACTTTAGGGCTCTCTAGTGATTTTTTTCTTTTCATTGATGATGAAATCGGTACAGTACAACCAGCTCTGTGGGGTAGAGCTAGATATGTTTTACTAATAGCACTCTAGAGACTGAAGAGATCTTTTGTTATTTTGTCAAATGCTTCATTGATTTTATTTTGAAAAATGGACAGTTAAGACAGGTGATTGATTTACATAAGCAATTATATACTATTCTTTCCACACTTGGTGGTCAGGTCAATATATAGAGGATCAATGATAGATGGAATTTCTATTGATGGAATTCACTTAGCTAAGTTGAAGTAGAAATTTTACAATATAAAACACCAACATTTTGTACAAAGTGGAGTTGATGTTGGAATACATAAAAAAATGTACCCAGAATCCATCCATCTAGGATACATTTAGAATTGCTATACTTACTGAAATTGAAACGCCCTGCCCTCTTCTCTCCCACAAAGCATAAAAGTATGTGTTTATTGTACACTTGCTGCAAAGAATTATAGGAGTCATTTTTACCCTCTAAAATTGTACTATAGAAATGTTATACTAGTTGTGGGTTTCAGGGGTTTGACATATCCAAGCTAGAAAAACTTCTAATATCAAGAATTAAATCAAAGCAAAAACATTTAAAATATTTTTCACTCAAAAGACATTTTAAAAGAACATCACTGCGGGTCAGCACTGGGATAGTTATTTATCAACCATGCAATTCACACATACCAATAGAGATGTCCGAACTTCGAAAAATCCGGTCCGCGCGAGGATCCGCGGATTTTCGAAAAAATCCGTAAATTCGAAAATCCGCGAGCGGACCCGTTAAAACGTATTAAAATGAAAGTTCGGCAAAATCCGCATTAAAAGTGGTCTAAATAGCCTTGGTAATGTACACTTAATCACTCAGGGACCTGGGTAATGTCCTTAGAAACACGTATCAATGCCTACAATACCTAAAAATTACAGTCCGCTAGCGTGAATTTTAAAAAACGGTACTTTTCGAAAATACGAGGATTTCCGGAAAAACGAGGACCTCCGAAAACGAGGATTCACGTAAAAACGAGGATTTTCGTAAAAACGAGGATTTTCGTAAAAACGAGGGTTTTCGTAAAAACGAGGAACCACGAGGAACCGGAACTTCCTGCCTAGCAAAATGGCTAGTTCTGCAAGGCAGTTGTATGCCATGAACTACCTGCTGCTCAGGGGGTACGATGAGTTCCCCCCTGGCACCCATCATGTGCGGCGCCGGAGGCGCAGGATTATGGAGGGGCTCCAGCGCCGGATCCTGCGGCGATTTGGATACCAGACCACTGTCTCTACCCTCCAGAGACAGTGGTCTGACCTCAAGAGGCAGAGGCCTCAATATGTGGCTGCCGTACGGCAGATGATAGAAGGCAAGTATACCTTTTATTATATTACTGTATTATAATACGTAGTAAAATATTTTAATTCACTTCTGACAAAAACATATTTATATATATGTTTTTAAAAACATCAATAATCCTTAAATTTGGCTTGTGAGAGAGAGAGATCCAAGTTCTTTGTATTTCTCATTCACTGGTTATTATTACATTATTCTTCTTCTTATATTATTCAATATCAGCCCTATTTAAAGGGTAAGTAAAGTCAAAAAATAAATCACTGAAAAGTGACTTTATTTAACATAACACCTATAAATTCAAAATGATACCCACACATAGACACAGGTAACACACTTGGTGGCCCACCCTTCCATTTCCATGGCAGCCTATTTAAAGGCTAAGTAAAGTTAAAAATGAAATCGATCATTAAAAATTGATTTCTTTTTACCTATAAATGCACACTGATACCCACAAAGACACAGTTAAACACACTTTACTGACCCACCATTTTAGTTACATGGCAGCCCTATTTGAAGGAAAAGTAAAGTCAAAAATAATGTTGATCAATTTTAAATTTTAAATCTTTTTGTTATGGTTTTTTGTGCAATATATTGTTATAAAATACTTTCCGAGTGAGTTTTGTGTGTCTTTTTTTCTATCGGATCTATAACGATCCCTGACTGAATGCCCAAAATGGCCATTAGCCATTGCACGTTATGTACTTTAAGTAAAATCCATTTATTTGTCTCTGTGTCTCTATCTGTCTCTCTCTCTATCTCAACCTCCCTTTTGTTACATGGCAGCCCTATTTGAAGGGAAAGTAAGGTCAAAAATAAAATGTTGATCAATATTAAAAATTGATTTTTACACTCCAAAATTAAAAATGTTGTGTTACCCACAAAATCTATACAGATACAAGTACACACAGCTACTGATGCTCCCCTACACCAACCAACTTTTCCCTTTCCGTGGCTACAATACACACATAAGAATATAAGTACTTAGCCAGAATAAGGTATGAAATCATTGCCATAGAATATGATTGACTTTTAAAGAAACTATAACATATTGCCTTATTTAATCTGTATTTTCAAGCAGAATTCAAAGTATATAATTAAATATATCCTTTAGATATATCATTCATTGTATTTTTTTATTTTAATTTGCAGGGGAATCTTCCTCAGATACCCCACCCCCACCACCGTCCCCGCCAGAGGAAAATAAGTGCAGCCTATTGAAAAAAATTTTTTTTTCTAAATCTTTCATTTGTCCAAGGCCAAATTACAGCGCACACGAGCCCTCCAGAAACAAGCATACAAGCACGTGTTTGCGGTGCGCTCATGTGTATTGCCATGCGAGTGCAGACGATACCATAATTGTGCAAAATTGAGGATCACATTAATTGTGCCACACTATTGTGTGCTTTTTAACACGTTATGTGTCCAGCCCTTTATCCAAATGTTTGCATAATGTTTGACAACTTCTCCGAGAATTGTTTTAGTAAATGTATTCGAACATTTAATGACAGTGAGAGTTAAAATAATTTCCTTTTTTTAGCTCTACCACCAACTAGCCCTCAGGCTACGGGCAGCCCATTGCCCCCTCAGGCAGTGCCTTGCCCCCTCCGGGCTCTCCAACGCCCCCCACGGCAGTCCACCCCGCCCCAAGAGGAGGCACCTGGCACAAGCCAGACATGTAAGTGCATCCTAAGCAATTTTTTTATCTTTTTATTGACCTTTGTCAGCAAATATTAGTGAAATTATCAGTGATAATTAAGTGAATTTTATTATTTCACTGATAAAAATTTTCGTAAAAAAAAATGCAACAAATCTATTAATTTGGCTTGAGAACAGGGCTTCTCATTTCTCATTCCCATTTATTGTCCCCGACTCTGGCTGTATCTTGTCCCTCAGTTTTTGAGCTTAAGTCACGAAATTCGGTCCAAACGTCCAAAATTATCCAAGAAATGTTCACTAAATAGCCTTTTAGGAAATGTTCTTATCATTATAATTAACTAATAGATTGGACGGTGATTGTTGAAATAAACATTTTTTTTTCCAGAAGCAGGACCAGCCCTCTCCAGGCCCTCCACCCTCTCCAGCCCCTCCACCCCTCTCCAGCCCCTCAGGCTCTCCACCCTCTCCAGCCCCTCCAGCACCTCCTGCCTCTCCAGTCACTCTGGCGGCCATGCTTGAGAATCGTAAGTAAATCATATGCAACTTTAATGAAATGTTATATACAAGACTATTAATATCTGTATTTTCCCAGTGTAAATCCACGCTACATGATGCAACATTGGGTACTGTGGGTTTGACAATGCTTTTATGGGGCTGCACCACTTCCAAAAATGTGTAGTATAGCACAGTCCTAGGTGTACAAACCAAGAATGTCTGATACAATTTAGCAATAACGTAATGTTTTATGCCAGCATTACCTACTGCTGTTTATCAGTGATCCCCCATGATGCAATAATATCACTTTAAGTGGAAGAGCTTATTTATCCATCCCAATGACCTTAATCTGCCCATTCAGCATCAGCATTGTGTCTGTGTATAAATAAATGCAACGGAAATACTGACTTCCTGTTTGCAGGACCCCTAATAGAGACCGTTATGGTCTTGCCCTTGACCCAGTCCCTGGGTTGATTCAGTTGGTCAGTAGAGATCTGAGCATGTGTGACCCATCCAACAGCCAATCAGTAGAAATCACTGTTACCATAACTAGTATGCATAATATAAACTAAGAATTTTAGAAATAATGATATCTTATACTGAGCTTTCCTTTTTATGACATTATAGCATTGCAGTACCATGTATGTGTAAGTAGTTATCAGGTGCAAATTTGCATCTACCGCATGGTGCTTTAGGAAATGTGCTCGAACATCTTCACCACAATTCTCTCAATATCTTCCTCCACAGAACTACAGAGCATGCGGCGGGAGATGCGCCACATGGTGCGGCGCCTGGACCGCCGCCTGACCAGACTGGAGAGGGGGCACCCAGTAACCCCAGTGTTTTTTTTTTTGTTTTTTTTTTTTTGTAAATAGTTTAAAAAAAAAAAAATTATATACATATATATATATAAAATATGTTTGTAAAACAAAATGTTTTTGGCTTTATTTTTTGATATATCAAATTTCAGATAGATCCATAATAAATTTTTATTTGAAAAATTACAATACCATATCTATTAGCTAGCTATATGTCTGGTACTTATAATTGTATATACTTTACCATTAATGCCATTACACACACCACATTGGCCACATTCCCCTATATAATAGTTTGCACACACAAGGGAAAGAAGCGATGGGGGTACTGGGTTACATAATGTCCACTGCAGTTTGCCACCATTGTTGTGGGGCCAGGCAGGCTTGGCCCCACTGGACATACCCCTCACCCCATTGGCTTCTCTCCCTCGAGTATGCTTCGTGCAGGAAAGCACGTGAACGGGTAGGAACAGCACCACTGATTACAGCAGGCCCCACTTTGTATATGGATTACTGCTCTCGGGCCAAGCAGATTGACCCAGAGCTGAAACATTGGCCACGAGTAGCACTATCACTACACAAAACACACAGACACTGACCACAATACAGAAAGACAACAAAAAAACAGGACACCTAGAACTCTAACAGGTCTAACACAAAATTTGTCCAAAGGACTTATAGGGGGTTAGTCCTTAAAAGGACTGTTGGGTCTCAAGATGTGTGAATACAGGGGTGGGTAACAACAAGTGCTAAAACCACCACACTGAAATCCACACACAGAAGCTCAAAAAGCGCAAAATTCTCTCTCCAACTCTTACACTGTCGGTTCTCCCCTAAACACACTCCAACACACTGACAAAATGTCGCCTGTGAGCAGCGTTTTATACCCAGGGGGCTGGCAATAATCATGTTGCTGCCATTGGTTATTTGGGTCTTGTGGCTTGCTCCGTCTTGAAAATAAGCCCAAAAATTCGAATTTACAAGAATTTCTCGTTTTTACGAAAATTCTCGTAATTACGAGAATCCCGTAATTACGAGGATCTCCGGTTTTTTCGGGTCCCGGAAGATCGCAGATTATCGTAATTACGGAGATACTCGTATTTTCAAAATTTTTGTAAAAAAAAAAAAATCCGCGGTTCGGAAGTTCGGAAGCGGAAAATCCGGAATAATCCCGTTCGTGGACGGGATAAATCCGCGGCGGATCCCGGTTCGGGTCCGCGAACCGGCCATCTCTACATACCAACTGTAATCTTTACAGTTACTGCAAAACTGCACACAGCAGATGAGATTATGATAAAATCACTGGATTGACAGCTGAAATAGAATATGTTCCAGACTGGATATTAAAAGACATAGGGGACAGATCAGAAAAAATACGATATTGTATAGTGGGGAAGAAATGTAGTTTCCAATAATGGGCATTTAAAAAAAATACCAGCGTACATACACTAAAAAGGTAACTTGATCTTAACACTGCTCCATGTGATGCATTTTTAATGAAGATGAATGTTTGAGCATATGCATCTGCTTTGGTTTTTATCTGACACAGTCTCTCCATCTTACTGCTATATATATAACTGCTGATTTCCAGCCCCTGTGTCTTTTATTAGATATTAAATGGCACATACATATGAAACCATCAAGCAGATCAATCAAGCTCCACTTTTTTCACATCATTCCAATCAGCTGTGATGCTGCCACTCTGGAATAAGAGCTGATTAAAAAAGTGTGTAGAGGCCCCTATACATGGCATTGATATTCTGATCAGTTTGGCAAATGTGATTATCGTGGACATTTTTTCCATGTTTTCGATAGACCAATCAGCGATATCAATTAGTCTATAAAAAATGAAATTGGGGCAAGGTGGAGAATTGAGATAGACTTTTCTTCGGTTTTTGATCGATTTGGCCAATCCAAAATCCGATCGGAAAGCTATTGCCACCTTGATTAAATTTACTGTTTACAAATGATAGGAAAAATAAACAAGGGAAAATAAGACTTTGAAGGTAGGAATAAGATATAAGTAAGTTAAAAAATGGTTTATGTGCCCTTTAACAAAAGCCCTTTTGTTACCAATTTCTAGTGGATATCAGCTCTGTGTGAATGCTCCAGGACGGCAAAATTTGACATCTGGCAGCCAGTGAAAAAAGGTTCAACATCACGAAATAATTAAATTATTAAAAAGAAATTCTGTCATCAAATCGGACCATGCTTTGAATATTTCTAATTAAAAATCAGAAATTGTTTTTGAGTTAAATAATATTTAGAAATAAATATAATGCAATCATTATAAACAGAAAACCCAGTATATTTTTAGATAATGACAGGGTGAGCAATAAAGTTAAGTATTTAAGGTAAGGTTTAAAGGGGAAGTTAGAAAAAGAAAAAAAATTTTTAAAAACAAGAACAAAATGTATGTGTTTCATATAATATTACATACAATACCACACATAGATAGTACAACTGTGTATAACTGACCTTCGACACAAGATCGTATTCCTGTATGTATGCCTACTTGTTTTTAAGATGAACAAAAACTATGACTTTTATACTACAACCCACCGGAGTGGCGCTATTACCTTCATAATTAGATAAATTAATCAAAAGCCACAGCAATGTAGGATGGGATACATCTTACTGTACACCTTGAATGTACTCGTCTACTTAAATAGTTTTATCTGGAGAATTTAGTTGCCCTTTAAGACATACATGCCCTCTTGCCTTTGGGTAAATTTAGACATATTTGAGGGAAAAATATAACTTTTTTGGCTCTATAAAAGAAGAGTAGAAATTACATGATTTCATCATTGCCTCATTGAATACTTAAACTGAAATTATGACCTGGAATAAATTACCAAGCAAAGCACTTTGGCACTCTGGTAAGAATTAGATTTTAAATATAATCCTTCACAGAAATAAACATTTTATAAAGGCTTTTCTACCAAGCAGGTTTGTAAATACTGGACAATGAAATGTGGGTTTTTTTTATATTCTGCATTGTGTCAACCCATAAAACTTTACCCAAATAGGTACCTACAATACACTACAGTATAGACTTACTTTAAACATCACCATTTGTAGATTAGTAGCAATCAGCATCCCAATGAGTAATTTTAGAATTATCTGAGCAGTTAGGAAAAAATATACGCAGTGATCAAGGGTAAGATAAATCTTACTATTGTCATATATGGAAAAGGTAGCGGATCATGCCAGTGAATAACTTTGAAAGAAGATTAAAGATTTTTTTTTTTTTAGCAAATACGTTTATATTTAGTTCCGTATTTGTTACTGCCTATTATAACCGATAGTCTGTGTTGCTGGAGAGCCTGTTACCGGTACATATTCTAAAGCATACCTGCGGATCATGCCAGTGAATAACTTTGAAAGAAGATTAAAGATTTTTTTTTTTTTTAGCAATACGTTTATATTTAGTTCCGTATTTGTTACTGCCTATTATAACCGATAGTCTGTGTTGCTGGAGAGCCTGTTACCGTTACATATTCTAAAGCATACCTCGAATGTATGGATTGTTTTTGCTAGCCCTAGATGTATCGTTCGCTAACCCTCTAATGTATACTTCAATTTTCGGTAACCCTCAAATTTATGGTTCTATTTTCCGTAACCTTCAAAATTGGCTGTAACCCTCTAATGTAGCTTGCGCAAAACCCAACAATTGCCCGATCGTGTTTAAGAAGTGTTTTTAAAAGTTTTGGTGATAGTGACATGTTCCCCAGACCATTCCCAGGTGCCACAGCCATTTACAGTATTTACTATTGCTAGTTTAGCTGTAAATCATACAGACTTTTTGAACTATCACTCCCCCATTGACTTGGGTCTGAATTCGAAATTTCGACTTTTACTGACGTTCGAAAGTGCGGCCATCTCTTATTCTGAAGTATCACCCCCCAAAACCCCACTTGCATTGTAACCTTAGCTTCCACTAACGCTCCCATGCTGTTTACAAGAGCTTACAAGAACCACAATGCCTCACCGGAAGTCCTGCAACCTCTGCTCCTCTTGCAAGCTGGTTACGTACACTTGGAGAAGAGCGAGCTTAAAATCGCACGTTTGGTAATGACTGGCATTCATTAGCTGGAAGAGAGAAGTTCACGGCAAGGGATTCGGATTCTGCAAGTTATTGTAACTCATGTGTGGGCAACAGAGGAAGCTAAGGTTACAAGGCAAGTGGGGTTTGGGGGGGTGATACTTTAGAAATGTAGTTATTTGGGGGCTGAGTTACCCTTTAATATTTTAAACTGCATTTGCAGTTTACAAATTTTAGCATACATATAGTCAGATTTCCCCCTAAACGTTAATTTGGTGTTGTTTGGACGATGTTCTGTATTGAAGGGGCGTATAAGAATGCAAGGCTTTTTTGTGCCTATAGGCTCCTGAATGTATATCTGGCTGTTAGCAAGCAAAGCACATCTTTTGCTTATAACTGGAAAAGCATCATGCGACTTGGGATGCATAATCTAAAAAAAGATAAGGAGGCACCTAAATGGCAGCCTACAAAATAGCCGTTTACCTACCTTTATGCAAAAGACCTACTGTATATGGCAGCCATTTAGTTTCCTTATTAGAATATTTCCTTATAGCAATGTGGTAACAGCCATCTGCTCCTAACACATTAGTACATGAATCGCTTTTCACCCTCCAACTGCCTTCAGTAAAGATAAAATAAAACATGCAACAGATATTGTGTGTGAACAAAGAAGAGGTTTGCTATGCCAAAATCAGTTTTTGGAATGCAATAGTAATTTCATTGACAACTACAAATCCTATTGACAATAATCTGGAATTTTTCAACCTGTTTTAAAATCTGTTATCATGCTGCTTTGGAAACGACATATTAATATCTCAGAAAACTTACAGAAGAAACGTATGCCAATTTGTATTGAAGTTAATGAAATTTAACATAGTTGTGCAATTCAGTTATTCAAAATAAGTGTATACAATGTAACAATTGTTATATATATCAAAATATCAGTTTATCAGCTCAATAGGTATGTGCACACTGGGCCAGGTATTTTTTAAAGGGTCCTCACTATCCAACCCGCTCCACACCCCCACGGTTTCTGGATAATTGCAAAAAACAAATAAAGAAGGGACACCAGATAGCACTGAAGATGCAAGTCAAGTGCTATTTATTGTGTGACATATTTGAACTATAGAAAGTTCTCTCTCAAGCCTGGCTTCAGTCTTTGGTGCGTGTTGTCCCCTTCTGTCATTTGTTGTTAAAATATCCGTTTGTAAGTATCAATTCATTTATTAATGTTTCATTTAATAGATGAATTTATATGAGCTGTTGGGGTTGGTTTTATTCTTATAAGAATTAAAGAAAAATTAATACATTGAGGCCCAATGTCATTTTATGGTAAGGATAGTGACACAAGAAGTTGTACTAATTTTTTGCAACAGCTTTTTCGGCAATATTGTTAACGGGCATCTATACAAAAAATAGGTTATTTTAATTTGAACATAACTGGAAATAATTCTTCCCAACGACCACTGTATCATTTTTTTTCTTGCTGCCTCCTATTTCTTTAGATATCCAATCTAAAACATCTATATTTCAGCTGACAATCAAGTTCCTTGCTCTCAAAAACTATTCTTCTGTAAGTAGTTTTACTGTAGCTAGAATGGTAACAGAGTTTTGACAGTTGGAATGCAGTGTGCACGCTTGACAGTTGGTTTGTGGAAAAAGTCAGGTCGATGGAAGTGGGAGTGGATCAAAAGAGGAGGGGGAGATACTGCTCCTAAACAAAATGTGTGCTGGATTGAAGGCATGCGCAACACACGCACATCAAGTAAGTGCTACTTACATGCATTCGATTATAGATTAAGAGGAGGCAAAGTCATTTTTTCTGTATAGTGCCCCTTTAATTTTGGTCAACAGATTACCAAACGGGTATATCAATGTATAAATCTGTTTAAAAAGAATATCACATTGAAATCGGCAAAGCTTACAGGGCACATTACCATATAAAACAATTTTAAGAAATAAATATAGAATTATCTGAGAACAGATATAATCTTCCATTCCTACCTAGTATTGGAATATTAATAGTGAGATCTGGCATCACCGAGTTACCCGACATAGGTTCCGACACTCCTCCCATCTCTAACATGTGCAAGTAAAGTAGCTTATAAATGGTACAGTACCCCTTTAATTTCAAGTGACTTTAAAGGGTATCTCCACTGGTAAAATAATTTTTTCCCATTCAGTTTTTATTGAAGAACAGGAGGTAAGAGAGCTGTGTCTTACCTACCATTCCTTTAAAAAAACCTGCAGAGGACATGGTGGAGGAGCGAGAAATTGGGTAAATTCCGAATCTTCTCTGCTGCGTCCCGCAGGTTTTATTGAAGAACAAGAGTAGGACCAGCTCCTTTACCTTCTGTTCTTCAATATAACTGAAAATATTTTACCAGTCTAAATACCCTTTAAAAAAGACTAAAAGTTCTTCACAGAACATAAAACTTGGGTACTATATACATCATGGGTGCCTAACCTATGGCCCGTTATGAAAAATCATGGCTGTGGGAGCAGGTTGGCAAGGCTATGACAAAGTTGGTTGGGACTCAGGTGTTTAGGGATCGATCATGAGTCACTAGCTGTGGTGCCTCTAGTGCAGCCACTAATCAGAGACAATCAGATACACATTAATAACTACAGCAACAACAAATGAAATCATTCCTAATTATATGTTTAATTAAAAAAATGCAGGGTAATTGCTTATGTATTCTGTGAAGTTGTTATTTTATACCAGATAATTTACAAAAATAATATCAAAAATCACATATTCTTGGTATCTATTTCAGAAGAAAGTTTACTTTACTAGAAAAATCACCAGTTTTAATGTCAATGAAAAATTATTTTAGCTTCCAGTCTTATAAATTGCTGACCTTAAGGTATATATAAATAAATCCCCATAATGCATTCATTTCACAATCTGTCTGGGTTATTACAATTCCATTTCACAGGAGATGCCTGCAGATAAAGGCAAATCTTGTGTCTATTGAGAAATTAATATGATGATAATATTAAGATCTATGCACCATGGTTATGAAAAATATAGTTCACTTATACTATAAAAGTACCAGTGATTATATGTGTACTTTTTGCAGTTAGAACTTAAACTATGTGTGCTATTTACATTTAATTCATGTCAAGTGTACTCATATATTCATTTTGCATATTTAAGGCAAATGCCCTTAATTGTAACCAATGCCAAATGCTGGTACAGTTTAAAACAATAGCAAATGGATACAATGTTAAATCTGTGCATGTTATTCATTTTATACTATGGTATATGCATGTACGAACTGTACTGTTTTTTAATGAATGCAGTTCAAATTGATAACCAATTCGATGCACCTGTTCCACTCATTTATATTCATATCCAAATCTATGAACGGTTTACACTCCCATTCATGTCAATACTGTACACCCAATTGTTCTGTATGACATATGAAGTTACTATGAACATGCATTTCAAATTACAAATTTCACATTCCAATCCTGTGCTAATGCATGCATTATTTGCATTGAGAAACAAGTATGCATGATTTATATTCACCTGCAATTAACAAAAATGATTATTCACATTCAATGCTTTGTATTAGAGACATTCACATTCTAAAATAATTGTGTGCACTGTTTGCACTAATACCCAATGCAATTTGTGGAATACTCCACATTCATTATAAATAGGTCCTGCATGTACAAAAAGGTTAAAATGTAACAATGATTTTGTGATTAAAATGTACTAAGAGGCCTTGGAACTTGTAATGGGTGATATGATCCAAAAATAACAAATAAAGTTAATTTAATGTTTAGAATATTACTTCAGAGACCCCTTCCAATGTACATACATGCGCATACAGTGGAAGGGAGCATCAGGACCTGTCAGATGAACAGTGGAGGAGCACAATAACAGGTGCGTTCTCTCTTCGCGCCTGTCTCCTGCTAGTTTAATTGAAGAACTGGGGGCAAGACATAGCATCTTTACCTCCCATTCTTCAATTAAACTGAAAATATGTTAGGATAACATTTGAGTGGAGATACCCTTTAAAAAGTTTCTTCTGCCTCGTTATCAAGCTCACACATGCTCAAAGGAGGCAGCCAGTGGATAACATTCCATTGTATAAAAAAAATATGGATGATTCAAGGAGAAAAATGTTATCTCCCCTCTTTAAAACATTGGTAAGGTCTATTTGGAATGTGCGGTGCAGTTTGGAATCCTGTGTACAAAAAGGACATCCTGGAAATGAAGAGGGTTCAGAAAAGGGCAACTAAAATTATAAAGTGAATGGGGGATTGAATGAAAGAGAAATTGGATGAATCAATTATGTACACAGAGAAAAGGTGTTTGCATGGGGATATGATTACTGTGTATAAATGCATTAAAAGTCCATATAAAACTATATGTTTTGTTTGTTCACCAATAGAACATGTCAGAGATGCAAAGACATCCCTTAAGCCTTGAAAAAAATAATTTTAGTCTTCAAGTTTTTTCACTGTAAGAATTGTAAAACATGGAACTTCCAGTGTATGTTGTGGATGGCATTGGATAGTTTAAAAAAAAAAAAAGCTGGATGAGTTTCTCAAAACAGGAATGTTGCATTAATACATAAGTACAGTTGATCCTGGGATATTTCCAATTGCCACTTGGATTTTTCCCCCTAACAGTTAGGCAGGAAATGTGGGTATTGCCATGGACAGGCTAAAAAGGTTGAACAAGATGGACTTTATTCACCTCCAGTGCTAAGCAATTATGCAGTACTATGTAATTGTGCATCTACCATGACATCATACATTTCATTTAAAGCTATTAGTTCTAAGGTATGCCTCTTGTATTTGTATTCATTAATTTAAACAATATAATTCCATTCATTTACACTTTTTTATGTGCATTCTTCCCTATCCTCAATCCTTCTCCCTCCATTAACTTATTTACACCCGGCTCCTTATTCACCTAACTACACAAGTAATGTCCCACTACCCTTCAATTTAAAAGCACACACACAAATGCTGAATTATGGAACCAAGAAAAAAATAACTCAGACATTAAAGGGTCGCTATACTCATTGAAACAACTTTACATTTTCTAAAACTACAATTTGAAACAATAATTATTAAAGGGTAACTGTGGTCTCGAATTCTTCCAAACTATAAGAATTTATAAAAGCATTCCATCGTACCTTTAAAATAAACCTAATCCCGTCTCTAGATAAAATTTGTGAGAAGTTTTGCTGGAAATGTTCAGCAATATTACTTCCTGCTTAATTCTTCCTATTTTAGCCATGTGACCAGCCTGTCTGCATTAATAGGCTTTCCTTCTCAACTGTCATTGTCAATCATTCCTGATTTCCCCAGCATAAGTCTTTACTGAGCATGCTTCTCCCCCGGGGCAAAGGGGCTAGCAGAGTTCAGGTGATGTCACTCAACCTACTAGACAGGAAATTTGAATTTTCACCTTGATATCATTTCACATGGTGAAGTCAGAGATGTGATTGTCGGCTCATTATAAAGAAAATACTGAAGGGTTTCATTTAAAGGAACTGTGGTGCAAAATTACTTTAGGTAAATTGAGGTAAATTGATAGGAATTGCTCCCCTGAGTTTTGAAATTTTACATTTTTGTTGTGATATGGCAGTTTGCATCACCAGGTCCCCTGCACTTCCTTCTTCCTGCTCTAAAACGTCAGTCAATCTGTCCTGTGTCTCCTCCTTCCCTTTGCACCCCCCTGGTCCCTCCCACTCATGGACCCATGGTCCCTCCATTGCAGGCCACCCATGGCCCTTTATCTTACGCCCCATGTGGCCCGCCACTCTGGGTGCCTAAGCCCCACCCACTAATGGTGCCTAAGCCCCGCCCACTCGCAGGTGCCGTGGGTTACTCAGACCCCACTTACAGAAAACTCTGTGGAATCAGCCTTTTCAGCGCAAGTGAGAACCGAAAAGGCTGTTTTCACACAGTGAAGAGAAGGGCTGTAGATTCCCTTACCTTCTCTGTCAGGACTTCACACAGCAGAGAGGAGAGGACTTCCTGTCTCCCTCACACACGAGGGAATCTGAGGCTGTGCTCACCGGTGGCACTGTGCAGGATAAGCCTCAGAATCTCACAAGTCAGCCTCCCACCCATTAACTTTCTGGTCAGTCATTTTCTGTATATCTTGGGCTGTGAGCACGTAGAGAGGTGGTGATGGCTCATTTTAAAGGTAGGAACCGACCTTTCATTTAAACTTAAGAGTTCCCCTTTAACCCTAACTTGTTTGGAGACCACAGTTGCCCTTTAATTTTAGTGAGTGCTGCTAATTCTCCCAGCCTCCCTTACTCACTGCCTTCTTGTTGTGTCTGCAACATCTAAATTTCTGCACAGCCTCACCATGGATACTGCTCTGCTTACCATCGACCCCCCCTCTCCCCTTTTTTCTTATCTCTGCTGATTCTCCTAAATTTGCAAAAAGTGTGCTGGAAGGCAGGCAAGAGTCAGGCATGGGTCACATATTATAATTTCTGCTTCTGGAGTGACAGGTCTTTCCCTGTATATGCTGTGTTTTCAAATGATATTTCTCAAGTACTAGAAGCTTAATCTGAAAAAAGTTTTGGAGTAGTGGGTTCTTGTTGTATTTAAAGGTATACTTTGTTAAAATTTGATTTGAAATTCGAGTAAAGATACCCTTTAAGTAAAATAAATATAAACGGAAGTATGAAATCATGTGCACCATAATTTAACAATAAAGGCTTACATGTAATGACAATGTGCAGATTATTTCAGTTTAATAGGGGCATCAAATGAGAACCAAATTGAATGAGAACAAAGTAGTAGTTGCCCGTCTAAGTGGCAAAGACAGTGAGCTAGCAAATTAAGATGCTGGTTCTGGACCACAGATAATGATGCATTGAATGTCTTCCATTAGTGTATAATTTACAGATGAGTTTGATTTACAAATGGGAAAACTTTAAACAGCAAACAAACCTTCAGTGTGCTCAGGCAACAGTATTTTATATAAATAGAAGGAAATGCCTTTTCTTTTTTGTGGAATATAATTTTCATTATAGAAGCAGATAAAAGATATTTGTAGTAAAACTGTAGCCTTTCCTACAATCAACATGAAATAATGCCTCTCCTAAAGATTTTACCACTGTATTCTCCTGAGACCCTGTCTGGACAGTAGACATCATGTGTTACTTATGGTGATCAATGAGAACGTCCCTAAGAGCCATTTTTTATTTCTATGTCCACTTTGAAAAAGAGTCGTTGGAAGGTATTTTTGGTGGGAATGTTTTGTACCGCCTGACATCAAAAACTTAATGATCAGTAAAAAATCCTGATACAAAAATAGGTGAAAAGTAAAATACTGCACATAGATTGTGCAACAGTTCCTAATGCGAAATGGTAGTTGACTTAACTTGATCAATGACTGAAGTACTTCGGTACAAATTAGCAGTATGTGTGTCTGTATCGATAAAATCCATTAATAAGTAAACACACGTGAGAGAGGTTTTTAAAATGGTGAGAATATCTGATAAAAGGAAGAGTGTAGAAAGAGGAAACACCTTTGGTACTGTGCAGGGGAGGTAAAAAGAAGAGATACAAGTTCGTTAAGATACGAAATATTTAGTGTGGGTGTGGTAGTGTCCAGGAGGGTATGATGGGGTCCCTTAAGTAACCTATTGGGTATATACAGTTAATATGTTACTTTTTTTTTTTAAAAATTAATACTTTTGTAAAATTTGATGTAGATAGCTCGCTCTTCTCCCAAGATCCAATGTCTAGAAACATTGCAAAGAACAGGTGGTATTAAAGGGTATGTAGCCTCTCCTTGGCTCTCCAATCACAGAGTCAGATCTCTAATAAAAGCTTTAGAATCAAGCTTACAGTGCTTCCTTCCACGGCTGTTCTCTCTGCTGAAAGCAGCAAGAGGCGACAGACTGGCAGTAGCCGGCTATGAAGACAGCACGAGGAGCGAAGGCTGTAAGTAAATTTGAAAGCTTTTATTAGCTCTAACTTGCAGTTGGGGATGGGCAGGGAAAGCTACAATATGCCCAAAGGATTTTTAGCTAGGTGGAAGGGCAACCATAGAGGGATCCTGAGGGTGGAAGAGGGAAGGGAGGGCTCCACTGCGCATGTCCACCCCGAGAGGACAAATTAGAGGCAGAAACCTTTTGACAGCAGGACGCCTCATGCTCTTCAGTTCCTGGACTTTGCACAGACACTGAAGGAGCCAAAGAAGCTGAAGAGTAAGGTAAGTATTTTTTAAACTACACAGTGAGGCCAGCACTGGGGCAAATTTTAGTTTTGGGGGTGGACATGTCCTTTAGTGTCACAGTTTTAGATTATATATTCATTTTAATATATAGAAATTCATGTCCCTTTATATAGAAAATATGTTAACATAAATATGTATCTTTCAATACAGTAATAGACAATAATATGCAGTTTTTTTGCAACAAAGTAAATTTGTATAGCAAAGTACAGTATTAAGATTTGCAAATGCATGGGTGTTTGGGGAAGTCAGGTAACTTCCTGGAGCGCAGCAGAAAAAATCCCCATCAGTCCTTAAAGCAACCGTGGTCTCAAAACAAGTTAGGGTTAAATGAAAGCCTGCAGAATTTCCTTTAAAAGAACCGACAATCACATCTCTGGCTGGAGCCTGTGAGAAATTACATTGGGTGAATCTTCACACTTCCTGCTCCCATAGGTTGAGTGAAATCACCTGACCTCTTTCCCACCCGTTCGCCCCGGGGAGAAGCATGCTCGTTAAGACTTAATACTGGGGAAATCAGGAAGTCCCTGGGGAAAAAATTGACAGTTGAGAAGAGGAGCCTATTAATTAGGCTAAGGCTGGTAACATGACTACAGTGTGTCACATGGCTGAAAACAAGTGTTGAAGCAGGAAGTAATTGTCTGAACCTCTCCAGCAATAGCTTCTCACAAATTTTATCTAAGCGCGATTTAGGTTTTATTTTGAAGTATGATGGGAGGCTTTTTATATAATTCTTACTAGTCTGAAGAATGTAGGACCACAGTTACCCTTAAATTTAATGTGAATGTCTATTTGACCAGTAATGCACTGCTCTAGGTGTAGATTTTTTCTCTACATTTTAACTATATATTAAACGTTAGTGATAAAATGTTAGTGATAAAAGTCTAGGGTGCCAGTTTAAACACACTAGTAAGAAATATTAAATAAAGGACTGATATCAAAGTTTACTGATCTTACTCAATTCACACTTCAAAATGTGTCTTATCCTCATCCGTGTCAGTTGTGTTAGGTCAGGCTCATTACTGCAATATTACTACTAAGCCCTGGATTTCTGCCGATTGCCAAGAGTGTTGCTGATGGCAAATGAAAGCACACAATTCCACCCCCACCCCCCCTTTTTGTATTTGTGGTTAATTAAATTTGCTCACACAGCTAGATAGCCTATTTAACTGTTATGATAACTGTCCCTTGGTTTTAATCCTGCAATGCACGCTGCGCCAAAGAAGATAAAATGACAGGTTAGCTATTCAACTTCAGCTTAGCCACACACAACCTCAAGTGAAGAGTGGACTAGAATAATAACACTGGTGAAAAAGGAACGGATAGAACATTTGTCTAATATGACAAGAAAAGCAACAGAAGAAATACAGAAAACGTAATGAGGTACTGTATAGATTAGAATAGTAAAAAAAGGAAAATGTGAAAAAAAAAAAAAAGTATCTGCAGAATTATTCACAATGAAATAAGTAGAATAGAAGATTAGATTTCTACTAACATGTCTTTATTAGAATGTGTCATTTCATTGAATTATTGAACCACGAGAA
This sequence comes from Hymenochirus boettgeri, assembly GCA_019447015.1. NCBI lineage: Eukaryota > Metazoa > Chordata > Amphibia > Anura > Pipidae > Hymenochirus > Hymenochirus boettgeri. Next base: position 181,548,271 of record CM033471.1, read on the forward strand.
ATTATTATTTAGCAAGGGTACCCTTGTACATGGGAAAATATACCGTCCTCTGCACTCCAACCCTTAGTGGATCAATATTTCAGAAGTAAAACACAGTAGAGGGTCGCACTCCAAACGTAATAAATTTATTAGTGACCAAATATCACAATGTTTCGGGGAAAAACTTCCTCAGGTGATGCTTAAGCAGCAGTGTTCCAACAGTGAAATAACCTCTCAATCTCTGGGACGGCCCCCCATTGGGGACCATCCCGAGATTGGTGAGGTTATTTCCTGTTCATACCAATGAAAATAAATGAGTCAATATATTTTTTTATTTGAAATGAGGTAACTCACTAGATTTTAAATGAAATGTAGCAATTCATACTGTGCTACTGTTACTAATATTCCTTTTCACCTTGTTTGAAACACTGTAACCCATATTTGGCTGCCAATTGGATAACACTGAAGAGCTCACTTATAAACCAACTATACCTAATATATCCATGCAGACTTTATCCTCATAGTGTTACTGGGTTATTACAAACTAACACACACGTTTATTGCAAGTGCAAAGAAAAAATACATGCAATATGTTCAGGATTTGATTTAAAACTTCAAGTATTTTTCTTTGGAGATGATGGACCAATTATTTGCTTAAATCACCTACCCAAGGAGTGGTCTTCAAAAAACAAAACTAAAATAAAACTTGCGTGTAAAGCCTCAATTCTACAATTCTACCAATAATAGCTATAAGACAAATACTATCCTTCTACCTACAAGCCCTGTTCAAGGCCTAAATTCTCAAGCTATGATATAATGTAGATTTTAAATATTTCTAACAAGATTCATGAGTTCTAATTTTTCACAGTTTAGGAGAATGAAAGCAGACACCTGGCACAGGCAAAGTTGGCAGATTCATTCTGTAACAATATTTTCAAACACAAAGATTTGATTCACACGTGCTTCTTTTTCTGTATGTTTTACACTTGCAGACAATGGGAAACTGAAAATGTAACGTCATTTAACAGGGTGGTTTTTACGGGCATGACACAGTATAATATGTCGCTCAGAAACATGTACGGGCAATGCACCAAAGGGCGCATCGCTCCTGATTTGGATTTAAGTCATGCTAACCATGTTATGTTCGGTTAGCGTGACTAACTCCTTCCTTGCGGTCTGGCGTGGCTAATGCAAAGGTTAACAGCGCAGCGCCGCAAGCGATGTTATATGCCGAAATCGGCATTTATTGTGCCACTTTCAACGCCAGCTATAGCTGGCGTTGAAAGTGCCGAAATAGAACAGTGCCAGGTAAGATGTTCTGAGCGCCTCTATCGGCATACATCGCTCGCTGGCTGTTTGCACCCGGGTTGCCGATATTGGCGCTCGGTGCATCCCCCTGGTGTGTGAGTTGTTTCATTAAATACACTTTGTCACAGCTGAGACTGTGGTTTGTCATCTCTCCCCATCACTCTCTTTTACTGTTCACATTATACTACTTGGACTACTTTGCAGATGGAAGATTGAGATGTAGGAACTGGAGTATAGAGCCCAGGGGTGTCTCTAGGGTCTAAAGGTCCGTACACACAATCTGTGAGCGAGAACGACCCCCCACGGCCGATCGCTGCAGACGACGAACAGCCGGTTTCGGCTGAAATTGTCCATGTATGCGTTCTGTTGGGGGTCGTTCGCCAATCCGCCAGACAAATCAACGAACAAACCATGAACGAATGCATACACACGGACGATTCTCGGCTGAAACATCTGTTCGTTGCATTAGTGCTTGGCCGTCAAGTTGTTTCCTCGCTCACAACTTGAAGGAATGTGTAATGAACCTTAAGAGATAAGGGGCACTCTTGGGCCTCCATGACTTAAGACTTTTTTTATGCAGTTATCTGACAACAGCACAATACTATTAAAGCAGAAACAAAAATTTAAAGGGCAAGTCCATCCCAAAATTGAAAACTTACAAACAGGTAATCACCCCCAAAACCCTAAACGGTATAGTTTAAAATCTGAAATATATAAGTCTGACTCCATCGAACATGTCCTGTTTTCCCTATTTTTCTTCCCGATTCTTCCGTTAGCAACTGTCATTATGGATTTGACAGTTACATCACAGCCAATGACTGAATGTTAATCTCCTATGTGTCTCTTCTGAGCATGGCCCAGGCTCAGTACAGGCTCCTGTACATGTTTCTAAATTGCTCAGTTTCCATGAGGCATCCATAAGCATAGCAGCATACAGTTATTAATTCAGAGGACAAACTTGATATATCAACATATGTTGATATGTCCTTTAAACAACTGTTAGTTTAATATTTTACAGATGGCAAAATATGGGTACATGTTATCAATGATCTGTTTCAGTCCCACTTACAGTCGTGATGTGATTCACCTTGCAAGACAGCCAGGGAAGATCACATGGGGAAACAGAACACAGGGTAAGTTTCTGTTTCTGCATTATTTTCACATATGATACACCATTTAACTCCTACTGCAGGGAAGCACAGTATTTTCCAAGGGGGGTCCTGAATGGGCTCCCACTGAACAAGCCCAGAAGGAAGTTCTTGACTAAATTCATCCATAAATCTATATATATTCTATTGTATAGGATCATTAATAATATTATATATTCTCTACTTGCCATGATTATCATCACAGTTAGGCAATACAGATATCCCTTTTAATTTTGTTACAAAGTATATTCATTAAGGCAGGGTACACTAATGAGCAGTTTTTTCAGCTGACTGACCAATACACAGGAAATATAATTTGGTTGATCTGAGGTGATTTCACTAGCAGATCAGACGACAAGTGATTGGACATGTCGGTAAATCACCGCATCGTACGTTCCATAGGAGACATTGCCTAGCCGACAGGGGTTTTATCACAGCCCCCCCGCTTACTAGTGGCAAATGGTCGAGATGAAAAGTGTGTACCCCAGTAGAGATGTCCGACCTTCGAAAATCGCGTCCGCGCGAGGATCCGCGGATTTTCGAAAAAATCCGTAAATTCAAAATCCGCGAGCGGACCCGTTAAAACGTATTAAAATGAAAGTTCGGCAAAATCCGCATTAAAAGTGGTCTAATAGCCTTGGTAATGTACACTTAATCACTCAGGGACCTGGATAATGTCCTTAGAAAACGTATCAATGCTACAATACTCAAATTACAGTCCGCTAGCGAGAACAGTATTTTCGAAATACGAGAGGATTTCCGTAAAACGAGATTCCGTAAAACTAGGACCTTCCGTAAACCCGCGGATCTAACGAAACGAGGATTCCCGTAAAACGTGTATCATGTTAGCTGCCATTGCTAATTTGGGGTCATGTGGCTTGCTCCGTCTTGAAAAATAATCCCCAAAAATTCGAATTACAAGAATTTCTCGTTTTTACAAAATTTCTCGTAATTACGAGAATCCGCGTAATTACGAGGATCTTCGTTTTCCTGGTCCGGAAGAATCGCAGATTCTCGTAATTGCGGAGATACTCGTATTTTCGTAAATTTTCGTAAAAAAAAAATCCGCTCGAGTTCGAAGGAGCGGAAAGAGAATCGGATAATCTGCCGGTTCGCGGACGGGAATAATGCGCGGCGGATCCCGGTTCGGTTCCGCGAACCGGCATCTTCTAGTACCCAGCCTAATGTTCTTTTTTACTGAGAAATCCACATTTGCACTACATTACCATTATTGTCTTTAAAATGTAGAGCTGTGACACTGACAGTGTAATATAGTTTATAAGTATGCCCAGATAATATATGATTGTATGGGGCCTAGGAAGTGCATTGATTATCTTTTCTATGTTTGTATAAGAGTTTGACCAGATCAGTAGCACTTCCGCTAATGTAGTTTTTAAATTAGCCTGGAGTGCTTCCACAATTCTGTATGTATGTAATGATTTATTGGGAGGCCTAGTCAAGCCTCCATGTGTTAATAGCACCCCCCAACATGCCCCTTTTATGGGAGGTCCAATGCCTTAATATAAGCACTGGATGGCCCTTCTCTCATTTTAAAAAGCAAAGGGCTGGGGGGAAGTGAGAGAGACTTTTATATGGATCCAGTGTTTAAGAATGAGAATGCAAAGTTTGCAATCATAATGAAGTAAAAGAAATTTAAAAACATTAGAAGTTAGGACCTTCCAGAGTGGGTTACCTTGACGTGGTTGGAGGCTTTCATTCATGTGATCACAGTAATGTATACTAAAACCCTTTGTTTTATAAAGTATGCCAGTGTGCAGATATGATATTGTATGGGGCCTAGGAATTGCAATTGATTATCTTTTCTATGTTTATATAAATTATATATATATATAATATATATATATTATATACTGCTTCTCCACTCACAGCTCAATTATCATGTAACAACTAACGTACAATCTATGTAACAGTCTGTGGTAACCATTAGAGTGGAACAGCAGACTGAGCTGAACTGCCAATGCTGGTACCATTACAGGAAATGCAAACAAAATCCGGCACTCCTAGCTAACGTGATCCTTCGATGCCGTAAATTATTGCAGCATGGTTTAGTAAAATGGTTTGGTAAATATCTGCTGATATTTAGTGTGTTGAGTGTGCCATACTATTTCCAAAAATTTTCAGAAACCTGCTGAGTGTATTACAACCCCCAATAGCACCTCGAAACATGGGTTTTTACTCTCATTTTGATATTTACGGCTTTTATTGTATCGCCCGGTTGATTTATTTACATTTTTATTACTGGCTTCCATCTCAGGGTAAATTAATCCTTTTGTCTTACAACTCCAACCACCCCGCCCTCTGTGTTTTTTATCTATTTGCTGGCATTAGAAAGTCCTATTAAACACATAATATGATATTAAATTGCTTGAACCCCGCCGCAGCCACCTCCAATCCTTTGTGGGTAAAGATTTTAGCACTGCAGTTCCATGGTAATTCCCCATTTGTGTATATCGATAGGGTTTAATTAAATGAATGGCATTGTTTTATTCTATATATCATTATCACAACAGATCAATACACAAGGAGTATTTTCCAAGTGTATTACCAAGAATAAAACAATTGGTGTTAAATAAATGAGTGTCTACAGTGAATAAAACCAATCTACTCTGGATGACAAACATATTGAATTTATTTAAACTGACATGACAAATCTATTGTAGGATGAAGAATGCTATAAACGCCAATCGAGAATTCTATAATGTTTATATTAATCCATCTCGCACACATTTATTATACTTTTCCTTAAATATTGCCATTTACACTATGCAAGACTGCATATATGTTTCCATTTTTCACAACCAATTTTACATTACAGCTAGGGAAACAATAAACCAGCATATAAACGTATTTCAATAAGCCCTATTCAAATTCACTGGCTTTGAGTTTACTGTGTGACTGTTTTAATTGATTAGCTTGTGTAGATTACCAAGTCTGAATATTTTTAAAGGGTACATAAACCGGAAAAATGGTTTGGTTGTGACATGTACAATAATAATAAACATGGGTTTTACCATTGGTATGTGTGCATTGCTGGTAGGAATTGTCCTCTCTCCAGTGCTTGCTCATGGTGGATGTTCTGACATGCTTGCGCTCACAGATAGTTAGTGAGGGGATATGAGCCTGAGTAAAACAAGCACTGGATTGAAGACGCAGCAGCAACACACACACACCTCATGTGCTATGTACCTGTATTTAAAGGGGCATGTCCACCCCCAAAACTATATCCCCCCCACTACTGGCCCCATTGAGTGAGAGTTTAATCCTTACCTTACATCCCAGCTCCATATGTTCTTCTGCTATCCCCCCCCCCCAAGTCCAAAAAACGTCCGCCGGAGATACTGCAAAGTCCATATAGGACTCTGCCTCCTGTCTCCCCTCTGGAGAAGTTTGGCATGCGCACTGCAGCCCTTCTCCCCCTCCATTCCCCTCCCTCTCCCCCCCGATTTTGATTCCCTCCACCTAGCGTAAAAACCTTTTCATATATAGTCTCCCTGCTCCCCCAGCCCCAACCGCTATAGTTTTAATATCAGAGGAAGTGCTCCAATATTACCTACCTTCCTACTTTCCTCTGCCGCACTGAACTCCTGGCAGCCACGTCCGTGATTGGCTGCCGCTAAGCCAATCACAGACACGACGGCCGGTCCCGCCCCTCTGCTTATCTTTTCGCGCAGCAGAGGGCCTGGCAGCGCGGCGGAGGAATGGGAAGGTAGTAATATTGGGCCACTTTCTAATATTAAAACTATAGCGGTTGGGGCTGAGACGGGAGACTAATATGAAAACATTTTAAGAAGGGTGGCATGCCCTTTAATTGTAGTTAGGATGAGGCAACAATTTTTTTTTAGTTCAAGTACCCTAAAAGGTTTGTTCACTGAAATAAGCAAGATTTTTTTTTAGGTTGTACAGATAATTGGGAAGGCAAAAGAGAAATAGTTTTACCCATTCTACTTAAGCTGGGTACACGATGAGATATTCGGCAGATCGACCTGTATTCAGTGTATGGTCGATCGGACCCAAAATTATCGCATCCAATGTGCCCATGTCCATCGACCGTTGTCCAAATCGGACGAAGGACGATCGAACAGGGTGGAAAACCTCGTCCGATCGTGCGGTCCTCTATGGAACCGCTCGTCGGGTCGGCGGTGACTATCGGACGCGGCTGCTTTTGCCGCGACGAAAGTCCTTCCTCCTGGCCGACCGTTCGAAAGTAACGACGGTCGGTCAGGAGGAAAATCGCTAGGTGGGTTGTGTACCTAGCTTTACTTTATTACTAAATGCAGCAATTAGCAATATCCCAATTCTGCTGCACTCATACAAATGCTGCCACCCAATGCTGCAAGGGTTAAAGGGGTGGGGGAGGTCCACCTGTTGGTGCTCAGACCATGATACGCACAATGTCCAATTGGTGCTGTATGCCTGTTGGCCCAGACGGAAGCCTCTTCTAAAGATTACGCACACGAAAGCCTGTAAACAAGTTGCTGGAGACAAGCAGAAAAAGACGATGATTATGGAACACTGGAATCCTGTAGTATGATAAGGCCAAGATAAAGTTATTTGACTTGTAAGTGGCAACCAGGTGAGCATACAAAGAAAAGTATTTTCAACTTAGTATATTTGGGCTGTAAAAGTACTGCCAGCACTGGGAGAGATAACAGTTAAATTGAGGAACCATGAATGCCAACATGTTACAGTGACATACAGAAGGAAAGCATGATCCCCTTACCTTCAGAAATGAGCCACAGGGCAGTATCAAACAGTACAACAACCCCAAAAAATCTCCAAGATAACTGCCTTGCTAAAGATACTTAGGTGCTGGACTGGCCAAGCATGTCTCCAGACATAAACCCTATTAAGTATCTGAGGACGAATCTCAATGGAAGTGGAGGAGTGCAAGGTCTCTAACATCCACCAATTCTGTGATGGTTGTCGGAGTGAGTAGAAGAGGATTCCAGATGGCAACCTTTAGCTCGTAAGTGATTTCAACTGAAGAGTCAAGTGGCATCTATACCGAAAATAAGTTATTTAAATAATCGACATAACTGGAAACTATAATTCTTCCCAACCACCACTGTATCATATTTTTTTGTGATCTTCCCCCTATTCTTTTTAGATATCCAACTAAACTTCTTATATTTCAGCTGTCAATCAAGTCCTTGCTCTCAAAAACTTCTCTGTGAGTAGTTTTACTGTAGCTGTGACTGGGAGAGTTTGACAGTTGGAATGCTGTATGCTGTGTGCAGTCTTGACAGTTGGTTGGGTGGGAAAAAAGAAAGGTCGGGTGGAAGGGGATGGTTAAAAGAGGGAGGGGGATCCTGCTCGCTAAACAAAATGTGTGCTGGATCTACAGGCATGCAGCAACACACGTTGGCACACTCTGCATGCCAGTGCTACTTACATGTATCAATTATAGATTAAGATGAGGCAAGTAATTTTTTCAGTATAGGTTCCCTTTAGTCAGTGCTGAAAAATAATGGTGCCCACAAAATTGATATTTGGGCACCAATTTGGACATTTTTCTTGGGGGGTGGGGGGGGGTGGCAACTTTTGTTGCAAGTGATTTAGATAATGTGAGTGCTGTGTGTGAGTTATTTTGAGGGGACAAAGCAAATTTACACTGTTATATAAGCTGTCCTGATTACTGTTACATTGTACCAAAGTGCCATATCTTAATTATTGTCCCATGAAAAGATATATAAAATATTTTACAAAAATGGTGAAGGGCTTACTTACTTTTGGTGATATACTGTATAGCAGTAAACTGGATCTCCGTATACCAATTAATAACGGTTTATTTCTTAGAGAACAGCAGCTTCTAAACAAATTGGACAATACAAGAAGCATGCTTTACTGCATTCAAAAACAAAGCCCAGTCCAGTAAAGAAGCATGACTGTTAAATTTGCATCAAGCCAGCAGTATGTTGTTTGTTTGGTTCATAGCACTGAGATCAGAAATACCATGACACGCTTCTCCTGCTTGCACGGAGGGAGTAGCAGGTAGGTGCTAAGTGGTGTTAGCTGATCTTTGAAATCTCGTGTTTACACTACACACACATATCATTTTAATGTTGGGAGAATAAGTTATCCAGAGTTAAAAAAAAAACAAAAAAACTTGTACTGAATCAAAAGTGAACACCATACAAATACAGTCTTTATCATTGCATATAGTATAGGAACTACATTTTATCGCTGTTACAAAGTACATATTGCTGCTTTGGGATTATTCCCAGAATTTTATTTGACTGGCGAGTATTCAACAGTAACAAAAGGTGTGAGAGTTTAGGAGTTTTTACAACTGATTCCCCATTTATATACATTATCATATATTGTGAGTACCAACACATACATAATGTCCTTAGCCAATCACAGAAGCAGATGCCAATTGAGCCCCTCCTGCTTGACTTCCATGCACGGAAAGCCACCGAAGTTAAACAGAAGCGAGTGGGGAAAGAAGGCTGATAGTACATTGGGGGAGATCTTTGAGTGCTGTAAACCTTGTGAGGTTTAGTAGCAATTTCCTACAACATAGAAAAGTTTGTTTGGGGTGGGACATACCCTTTAAAACTATCCTGCCTAGTAACAGAATTAAATTGTTACAATACTGGACATTCCAGCTCCAGTTTAAAGGTTTGGTGCATTTTCAAACATTGATGTAGAACTTTTTTCCTTGAAAAAAAAGTTTAAATAGATTCTGAATCAGCGAAATGTAGACCTTTCAAATATTTTTTCGTTTTCTAAAAAAATTGTAAAAGTATGCAGCAAAAATGAACCTGCCCTAGGAATAAGGGGAAAGGATATAAATAAGATAGAAGATACTGTGATTTTTTTTTTTTTTAAATCCAAACTCTTGTTGTGGTGGTGGGAAAAGGTCTTTTAACTATAGACCGGTGCCCATCATGAAAAAGAAAACAGGATTATAAATGAAGTGTAATATGAAATAAAAGCAATTCTGATTATTAGAATGGCTTTAGAACAAATAAAGGGACCTTGTAATTTCCCAATAAGAAAACTGATAAAAAAGAATGTTTCTTCTAAACCAAATCTCATAATACTAAAGACACTTGAGATAAAAATATATGGCATAAATTTCCTGCCTCGAATGTTTTAATGAATTAGTTGTCTGTTTCATGAAACCTATCAAAGTATGGATACAGAATCTGTTCTTGAATAGCACAGTAAGAACATAAAGCTTGGAGTATTAGGATGATTATCAGATGAAGTGCCCAGACAGCTCAATAGAGTTTCAATACACCAGAAGTACTCATACAGCTCAATATTTAGTTCAGGCTTAATACGATAGGGGTTAATTTCTAAACCCTAACATGATGTCCCTCTTTGGTTAGCTTGGTATAGAAATAGCACAAAACAAACAAACATGAGCTGAATAAGAGTTTTTTATGTAAAGAAGGATATCTGGGAACCATATTTGTATTCTCTCCCTTGGGTAAAAAGACAAAACAAATAATAAGTGATTGCACAGAGCCTTAAATGTTCGTCTTTATTCCACCTCAAAACCCTGGCCAAACAACCATGCCACAGCAACAAAGCGAATCCCTCTCCCTTATTAACTTACCCAGCCCATTCGTCTCCTTTTTTCCTTTTCCTGGAAATAATTTAAACCCTATTAGAAAAAAAGGTCATAATTAGAGATGTCCGAACTTCGAAAAATCCGGTCCGCGCGAGGATCCGCGGATTTTCGAAAAAATCCGTAAATTTGAAAATCCGCGAGCGGACCCGTTAAAACGTATTAAAATGAAAGTTCGGCAAAATCCGCATTAAAAGTGGTCTAAATAGCCTCGGTAATGTACACTTAATCACTCAGGGACCTGGGTAATGTCCTTAGAAACACGTATCAATGCCTACAATACCTAAAAATTACAGTCCGCTAGCGTGAATTTAAAAAAACGGTACTTTTCGAAAATACGAGGATTTCCGGAAAAACGAGGACCTCCGAAAACGAGGATTCACGTAAAAACGAGGATTTTCGTAAAAACGAGGATTTTCGTAAAAACGAGGATTTTCGTAAAAACGAGGGTTTTTCGTAAAAACGAGGAACCACGAGGAACCGGAACTTCCTGCCTAGCAAAATGGCTAGTTCTGCAAGGCAGTTGTATGCCATGAACTACCTGCTGCTCAGGGGGTACGATGAGTTCCCCCCTGGCACCCATCATGTGCGGCGCCGGAGGCGCAGGATTATGGAGGGGCTCCAGCACCGGATCCTGCGGCGATTTGGATACCAGACCACTGTCTCTACCCTCCAGAGACAGTGGTCTGACCTCAAGAGGCAGAGGCCTCAATATGTGGCTGCCGTACGGCAGATGATAGAAGGCAAGTATACCTTTTATTATATTACTGTATTATAATACGTAGTAAAATATTTTAATTCACTTCTGACAAAAACATATTTATATATATGTTTTTAAAAACATCAATAATCCTTAAATTTGGCTTGTGAGAGAGAGAGATCCAAGTTCTTTGTATTTCTCATTCACTGGTTATTATTACATTATTCTTCTTCTTATATTATTCAATATCAGCCCTATTTAAAGGGTAAGTAAAGTCAAAAAATAAATCACTGAAAAGTGACTTTATTTAACATAACACCTATAAATTCAAAATGATACCCACACATAGACACAGGTAAACACACTTGGTGGCCCACCCTTTTAGTTACATGGCAGCCCTATTTGAAGGGAAAGTAAAGTCAAAAATAAAATGTTGATCAATTATTAAAATTTTTAAATCTTTTTGTTATGGTTTTTTGTGCAATATATTGTATATACAATACTTTCCGAGTGAGTTTTGTGTGTCTTTTTTTCTATCGGATCTATAACGATCCCTGACTGAATGTCCAAAATGGCCATTAGCCATTGCACGTTATGTACTTTAAGTATAATATCCATTTTATATTGTCTCTGTGTCTCTATCTGTCTCTCTCTCTATAAAAAAAAAAAAAATTATATACATATATATATATAAAATATGTTTGTAAAACAAAAATGTTTTTGGGCTTTATTTTTTGATATATCAAATTATTCAGATAGATCCATAATAAATTTTTATTTGAAAAATTACAATACACATATCTATTTAGCTAGCTATATGTCTGGTACTTATAATTGTATATACTTTACCATTAATGCCATTACACACACCACATTGGCCACATTCCCCTATATAATAGTTTGCACACAACAAGGGAAAGAAGGCGATGGGGGTACTGGGTTACATAATGTCCACTGCAGTTTGCCACCATTGTTGTGGGGCCAGGCAGGCTTGGCCCCACTGGACATACCCCTCACCCCATTGGCTTCTCTCCCTCAGAGTATGCTTCGTGCAAGGGAAAGCACGTGAACGGGTAGGAACAGCACCACTGAGTTACAGCAGGCCCACACTTTGTAATATGGAGTACTGCTCTCGGGCCAAGCAGGATTGACCCAGAGCTGAAAACATTAGCCACAGAGTAGCACTATCAGCTACACAAAACACACAGACACTGACACACAGATACAGAAAGACAAACAAAAAAACAGGACACCTAGAACTCTAACAGGTCTAACACAAAATTTGTCCAAAGGACTTATAGGGGGGTTAGTCCTTAAAAGGACTGTTGGGTCTCAAGATGTGTGAATACAGGGGTGGGTAACAACAAGTGCTAAAACCACCACACTGAAATCCACACACAGAAAGCTCAAAAAGCGCAAAAATCTCTCTCCAACTCTTACACTGTCGGGTCTCCCCTAAACACACTCCAACACACTGACAAAATGTCGCCTGTGAAGCAGCGTTTTATACCCAGGGGGCTGGCAATAATCATGTTAGCTGCCATTGGTTAATTTGGGTCTTGTGGCTTGCTCCGTCTTGAAAATAAGCCCCAAAAATTCGAATTTACAAGAATTTCTCGTTTTTACGAAAATTCTCGTAATTACGAGAATCCGCGTAATTACGAGGATCTCCGGTTTTTCGGGTCCCGGAAGATCGCAGATTATCGTAATTACGGAGATACTCGTATTTTCAAAAATTTTTGTAAAAAAAAAAAAATCCGCGGTTCGGAAGTTCGGAAGGCGGAAAATCCGGAATAATCCGCCGTTCGTGGACGGGATAAATCCGCGGCGGATCCCGGTTCGGGTCCGCGAACCGGCCATCTCTACATACCAACTGTAATCTTTACAGTTACTGCAAAACTGCACACAGCAGATGAGATTATGATAATAAATCACTGGATTGACAGCTGAAATAGAATATGTTCCAGACTGGATATTAAAAGACATAGGGGACAGATCAAGAAAAATACGATATTGTAATAGTTGGGAAGAAATGTAGTTTCCAATAATGGGCATTTAAAAAAAATACCAGCGTACATACACTTTAAAAGGTAACTTGATCTTAACACTGCTCCATGTGATGCATTTTTAAATGAAGATGAATGTTTGAGCATATGCATCTGCTTTGGTTTTTATCTGACACAGTCTCTCCATCTTACTGCTATATATATAACTGCTGATTTCCAGCCCCTTGTGTCTTTTATTAGATATTAAATGGCACATACATATGAAACCATCAGAGCAGATCAATCAAGCTCCACTTTTTTCACATCATTCCAATCAGCTGTGATGCTGCCACTCTGGAATAAGAGCTGATTAAAAAAGTGTGTAGAGGCCCCTATACATGGCATTGATATTCTGATCAGTTTGGCAAATGTGATTATCGTGGACATTTTTTCCATGTTTTCGATAGACCAATCAGCGATATCAATTAGTCTATAAAAAAATGAAATTGGGGCAAGGTGGAGAATTGAGATAGACTTTTCTGATCAGGTTTTTGATCGATTTGGCCAATCCAAAATCCGATCGGAAAGCTATTGCCACCTTATGAATTAAATTTACTGTTTACAAATGATAGGAAAAAATAAACAAGGGAAAATAAGACTTTGAAGGTAGGAATAAGATATAAAGTAAGTTAAAAAATGGTTTATGTGCCCTTTAACAAAAGCCCTTTTGTTACCAATATTCTAGTGGATATCAGCTCTGTGTGAATGCTCCAGGACGGCAATAATTTGACATCTGGCAGCCAGTGAAAAAAGGTTCAACATCACGAAAATAATTAAATTATTAAAAAGAAATTCTGTCATCAAATCGGACCATGCTTTGAATATTTCTAATTAAAAATCAGAAATTGAATTTTGAGTTAATCATATTTAGAAATAAATATAATGCAATCATTATAAACAGAAAACCCAGTATATTTTTAGATAATGACAGGGTGAGCAATAAAGTTAAGTATTTAAGGTAAGGTTTAAAGGGGAAGTTAGAAAAAGAAAAAAAAATATTTAAAAACAAGAACAAAATGTATGTGTTTCATATAATATTACATACAATACCACACATAGATAGTACAACTGTAGTATAACTGACCTTCGACACAAGATCGTATTCCTGTATGTATGCCTACTTGTTTTTAAGATGAACAAATAAACTATGACTTTTTACTACACCCACCGGAGTGGCGCTATTACCTTCATAATTAGATAAATTAATCAAAAGCCACAGCAAATGTAGAGATGGGATACATCTTACTGTACTAACTTGAATGTACTCGGTCTACTTAAATAGTTTTATCTGGAGAATTTAGTTGCCCTTTAAGACATACATGCCCTCTTGCCTTTGGGTAAATTTAGACATATTTGAGGGAAAAATATAACTTTTTTGGCTCTATAAAAGAAAGAGTAGAAAATTACATGATTTCATGCATTGCCTCATTGAAATACTTAAACTGAAATTATGACCTGGAATAAATTATCCAAGCAAAGCACTTTGGCACTCTGGTAATGAGAATTAGATTTTAAATATAATCCTTCACAGAAATAAACATTTTATAAAGGCTTTTCTACCAAGCAGGTTTGTAAATACTGGACAATGAAATGGTGGTGTTTTTTTATATTCTGCATTGTGTCAACCCCATAAAACTTTACCCAAATAGGTACCTAGCAATACACTACAGTATAGACTTACTTTAAACATCAACATTTGTAGATTAAGTAGCAATCAGCATCCCAATGAGTAATTTTAGAATTATCTGAGCAGTTAGGAAAAAATATACGCAGTGATCAAGGGTAAGATAAATCTTTACTATGTCATATGTATGGGAAAAGGTAGCGGATCATGCCAGTGAATAACTTTGAAAGAAGATTAAAGATTTTTTTTTTTTTAGCAAATACGTTTATATTTAGTTCCGTATTTGTTACTGCCTATTATAACCGATAGTCCGTGGTTGCTGGAGAGCCTGTTACCGGTACATATTCTAAAGCATACCTGCGGATCATGCCAGTGAATAACTTTGAAAGAAGATTAAAGATTTTTTTTTTTTTAGCAAATACGTTTATATTTAGTTCCGTATTTGTTACTGCCTATTATAACCGATAGTCTGTGTTGCTGGAGAGCCTGTTACCGGTACATATTCTAAAGCATACCTCGAATGTATGGATTGTTTTTGCTAGCCCTAGAATGTATCGTTCGCTAACCCTCTAATGTATACTTCAATTTTCGGTAACCCTCAAATTTATGGTTCTATTTTCCGTAACCTTCAAAATTGGCTGTAACCCTCTAATGTAGCTTGCGCAAAACCCAACAATTGCCCGATCGTGTTTAAGAAGTGTTTTTAAAAGTTTTGGTGATAGTGACATGTTCCCCAGACCATTTCCCAGGTGCCACAGCCATTTACAGTAAGTTACTATTGCTAGTTTAGCTGTAAATCATACAGACTTTTTGAACTATCACTCCCCCATTGACTTGGGTCTGAATTCGAAATTTCGAACTTTTACTGACGTTCGAAAGTGCGGCCATCTCTTATTCTGAAGTATCACCCCCCAAAACCCCACTTGCATTGTAACCTTAGCTTCCACTAACGCTCCCATGCTGAGTTACAAGAGCTTACAAGAACCACAATGCCTCACCGGAAGTCCTGCAACCTCTGCTCCTCTTGCAAGCTGGTTACGTACACTTGGAGAAGAGCGAGCTTAAAATCGCACGTTTGGTAATGACTGGCATTCATTAGCTGGAAGAGAAGAAGTTCACGGCAAGGGATTCGGATTCTGCAAGTTATTGTAACTCAGTGTGGGAGCATCAGAGGAAGCTAAGGTTACAAGGCAAGTGGGGTTTTGGGGGGGTGATACTTTAGAATATGTAGTTATTTGGGGGCTGGAGTTACCCTTTAATATTTTAAACTGCATTTGCAGTTTACAAATTTTAGCATACATATAGTCAGATTTCCCCCTAAACGTTAAATTGGGTGTTGTTTGGACGATGTTCTGTATTGAAGGGGCGTATAAGAATGCAAGGCTTTTTTGTGCCTATAGGCTCCTGAAATGTATATCTGGCTGTTAGCAAGCAAAGCACATCTTTTGCTTATAACTGGAAACAGCATCATGCGACTTGGGATGCATAATCTAAAAAAAGATAAGGAGGCACCTAAATGGCAGCCTACAAAATAGCCGTTTACCTACCTTTATGCAAAAGACCTACTGTATATGGCAGCCATTTAGTTTCCTTATTAGAATATTTCCTTATAGCAATGTGGTAACAGCCATCTGCTCCTAACACATTAGTACATGAATCGCTTTTCACCCTCCAACTGCATTCAGTAAAGATAAAATAAAACATGCAACAGATATTGTGTTGAACAAAGAAGAGGTTTGCTATGCCAAAATCAGTTTTTGGAATGCAATAGTAATTTCATTGACAACTACAAATCCTATTGACAATAATCTGGAATTTTTCAACCTGTTTTAAAATCTGTTATCATGCTGCTTTGGAAACGACATATTAATATCTTCAGAAAACTTACAGAAGAAACGTATGCCAATTTGTATTGAAGTTATGAAAAATGTTTAACATAGTTGTGCAATTCAGTTATTCAAAAATAGTGTATACAATGTAACAATTGTTATAATATATCAAAATATCAGTTTATCAGCTCAATAGGTATGTGCACACTGGGCCAGGTATTTTTTAAAGGGTCCTCACTATCCAACCGCTCCACACCCCCACGGTTTCTGGATAATTGCAAAAAAACAAATGAAAGAAGGGGACACCAGATAGCACTGAAGATGCAAGTCAAGTGCTATTTATTGTGTGACATATTTTGAACTATAGAAAGTTCTCTCTCAAGCCTGGCTTCAGTCTTTGGTGCTGTCGGGTGTCCCCTTCTGTCATTTGTTGTTAAAATATCCGTTTGTAAGTATCAATTCATTTTTATTATGTTTCATTTAATAGATGAATTTATATGAGCTGTTGGGGTTGGTTTTATTCTTATAAGAATTAAAGAAAAATTAATACATTGAGGCCCAATGTCATTTTATAGGTAAGGATAGTGACACAAGAAGTTGTACTAATTGTTTGCAACAGCTTTTTCGGCAATATTGTTAACGGGCATCTATACCAAAAAATAGGTTATTTTAATTTGAACATAACTGGAAACTATAATTCTTCCCAACGACCACTGTATCATTTTTTTTCTTGATCTGCCTCCTATTTCTTTAGATATCCAATCTAAAACATCTTATATTTCAGCTGACAATCAAGTTCCTTGCTCTCAAAAACTATTCTTCTGTAAGTAGTTTTACTGTAGCTAGAATGGTAACAGAGTTTTGACAGTTGGAATGCAGTGTGCACGCTTGACAGTTGGTTTGTGGGAAAAAAGTCAGGTCAGATGGAAGTGGGAGTGGATCAAAAGAGGGAGGGGGGATACTGCTCCTAAACAAAATGTGTGCTGGATTGAAGGCATGCAGCAACACACGCACATCAGAGTAAGTGCTACTTACATGCATTCGATTATAGATTAAGAGGAGGCAAAGTCATTTTTTCTGTATAGTGCCCCTTTAATTATTGGTCATACAGATTACCAAACGGGTATATCAATGTATAAATCTGTTTAAAAGAATATCACATTGAAATCGGCAAAGCTTACAGGGGCACATTACCATATAAAACAATTTTAAGAAATAAAAATATAGAATTATCTGAGTAACAGATATAATCTTCCATTCCTACCTAGTATTGGAGATATTAATAGTGAGATCTGGCATCACCGAGTTACCCGACATAGGTTCCGACACTCCTCCCATCTCTAACATGTGCAAGTAAAGTAGCTTATAAATGGTACAGTACCCCTTTAATTTCAAGTGACTTTAAAGGGTATCTCCACTGGTAAAATAATTTTTTCCCATTCAGTTTTATTGAAGAACAGGAGGTAAAGGAGCTGTGTCTTACCTACCATTCCTTTAAAAAAACCTGCAGAGGACATGGTGGAGGAGCGAGAAATTGGGTAAATTCCGAATCTTCTCTGCTGGCTCCCGCAGGTTTTATTGAAGAACAAGAGGTAGGACACAGCTCCTTTACCTTCTGTTCTTCAATATAACTGAAAATATTTTACCAGTCTAAATACCCTTTAAAAAAGACTAAAAGTTCTTCACAGAACATAAAACTTTGGGTACTATATACATCATGGGTGCCTAACCTATGGCCCGTTATGAAAAATCATGGCCTGTGGGACTGCAGGGTTGGCAAGGCTATGGACAAAGTTGGTTTGGACTCAGGGTGTTTAGGGGATCGAGTCATGAATGTCACTAGCTGTGGTGCCTCTAGTGCAGCCACTAATCAGAGACAATCAGATACACATTAATAACTACAGCAACAACAAATGAAAATCATTCCTAATTAATATGTTTAATTAAAAAAATGCAGGGTAATTGCTTATGTATTCTGTGAAGTTGTTATTTTATACCAGATAATTTACAAAAATAATATCCAAAAATCACAATATTCTTGGTATACTATTTCAGAAGAAAGTTTTACTTTACTAGAAAAATCACCAGTTTTAATGTCAATGAAAAATTATTTTAGCTTCCAGTCTTATAAATTGCTGACCTTAAGGTATATTAAATAAATCCCCATAATGCATTCATTTCACAATCTGTCTGGGTTATTACAATTCCATTTCACAGGAGATGCCTGCAGATAAAGGCAAATCTTTGTCTATTGAGAAATTAATATGATGATAATATTAAGATCTATGCACCATGGTTATGAAAAAATATAGTTCACTTATACTATAAAAGTACCAGTGTATTATATGTGTACTTTTTGCAGTTAGAACTTAAACTATGTGTGCATATTTTACATTTAATTCATGTCAAGTGTACTCATATATTCATATTTGCATATTTAAGGCAAATGCCCTTAATTGTAACCAATGCCAAATGCTGGTACAGTTTAAAACAATAGCAAATGGATACAATGTTAAATCTGTGCATGTTATTCATTTATATCTATTGGTATATGCATGTACGAACTGTATCTGTTTTTAATGAATGCAGTTCAAATTGATAACCAATTCGATGCACCTGTTCCACTCATTTATATTCATATCCAAATCTATGAACGGTTTACACTCCCATTCAATGTCAAATACTGTACACCCAATTGTTCTGTATGACATATGAAGTTACTATGAACATGCATTTCAAATTACAAATTTACATTCCAATCCTGTGCATAATGCATGCATTATTTGCATTGAGAAACAAGTATGCATGATTTATATTCACCTGCAATTAACAAAAAATGAATTATTCACATTCAATGCTTTGTATTAGAGACATTCACATTCTAAAATAATTGTGTGCACTGTTTGCACTAATACCCAATGCAAATTTGTGGAATACTCACATTCATTATAAATAGGTCCTGCATGTACAGAAAGGTTAAAAATGTAACAATGATTTTGTGATTAAAATGTACTAAGAGGCCTTGGAACTTGTAATGGTGGGATATGATCCAAAAAAAAATAACAAATAAAGTTAATTTAATGTTTAGAATATTACTTCAGAGACCCCTTCCAATGTACATACATGCGCATACAGTGGAAGGGAGCATCAGGACCTGTCAGATGAACAGTGGAGGAGCACAATAACAGGTGCGTTCTCTCTTCGCGCCTGTCTCCTGCTAGTTTAATTGAAGAACTGGGGGCAAGACATAGCATCTTTACCTCCCATTCTTCAATTAAACTGAAAATATGTTAGGATAACATTTGAGTGGAGATACCCTTTAAAAATGTTTCTGCCTCGTTATCAAGCTCACACATGCTCAAAGGAGGCAGCCAGTGGAATAACATTCCATTGTATAAAAAGAAGTATGGATTCAAGGGAGAAAAATGTTATTCTCCCTCTTTACAAAACATTGGTAAGGTCTCATTTGGAATGTGCGGTGCAGTTTTGGAATCCTGTGTACAAAAAGGACATCCTGGAAATGAAGAGGGTTCAGAAAAGGGCAACTAAAATTATAAAGTGAATGGGGGAGATTGAATATGAAGAGAAATTGGATGATACAATTATGTACACAAGAGAAAAGGTGTTTGCATGGGGATATGATTACTGTGTATAAATGCATTAAAAGTCCATATAATAAACTATATGTTTGTTTGTTCACCAATAGAACATGTCAGAGGATGCAAAGACATCCCTTAAGCCTTGAAAAAAATAATTTTAGTCTTCAAGTTTTTTCACTGTAAGAATTGTAAAACAATGGAACTTCCAGTGTATGTTGTGATGGCATTGGATAGTTTAAAAAAAAAAAAAAAGCTGGATGAGTTTCTCAAAACAAGGAATGTTGCATTAATACATAAAGTACAGTTGATCCTGGGATATTTCCAATTGCCACTTGGATTTTTCCCCCTAACAGTTAGGCAGGAAATGTGGGTATTGCCATGGACAGGCTAAAAAGGTTGAACAAGATGGACTTTATTCAACCTCCAGTGCTAAGCAATTATGCAGTACTATGTAATTGTGCATCTACCAATGACATCATACATTTCATTTAAAGCTATTAGTTCTAAGGTATGCCTCTTGTATTTGTATTCATTAATTTAAACAATATAATTCCATTCATTTACACTTTTTTTATGTGCATTCTTCCCTATCCTCAATCCTTCTCCCTCCATTAACTTATTTACACCCGGCTCCTTATTCACCTAACTACACAAGTAATGTCCACACTACCCTTCAATTTAAAAAGCACCACAAAATGCTGAATTATGGAACCAGAAAAAAATAACTCAGACATTAAAGGGTCGCTATACTCATTGAAACAACTTTACATTTTCTAAAACTACAATTTGAAACAATAAATTATTAAAGGGTAACTGTGGTCTCGAATTCTTCCAAACTAGTAAGAATTATATAAAAAGCATTCCATCGTACCTTTAAAATAAAACCTAAATCCCGTCTCTAGATAAAATTTGTGAGAAGTTATTGCTGGAAATGTTCAGCAATATTACTTCCTGCTTGAATTCTTCCTATTTTTAGCCATGTGACCAGCCTGTCTGCATTAATAGGCTTTCCTTCTCAACTGTCAATTGTCAATCAATTCCTGATTTCCCCAGCATTAAGTCTTTACTGAGCATGCTTCTCCCCCGGGGCAAAGGGGCTAGCAGAGGTCAGGTGATGTCACTCAACCTACTAGAAGCAGGAAATTTGAATTTTCACCTTGATATCATTTCACATGGTGAAGTCAGAGATGTGATTGTCGGCTCATTATAAAGAAAATACTGAAGGGTTTCATTTAAAGGGGAACTGTGGTGCAAAAATTACTTTAGGTAAATTGAGGTAAATTGATAGGAATTGCTCCCCTGAGTTTTGAAGATATTTACATTTTTGTGTGTGATATGGCAGTTGCATCACCAGGTCCCCTGCACTTCCTTCTTCCTGCTCTAAAACTGTCAGTCAATCTGTCCTGTGTCTCCTCCTTCCCTTTGCAGCCCCCCTGGTCCCTCCCACTCATGGACCCCATGGTCCCTCCAGTTGCAGGCCACCCATGGCCCTTTATCTTACAGCCCCATGTGGCCCTGCCCACTCGTGGGTGCCTAAGCCCCACCCACTAATGGGTGCCTAAGCCCCGCCCACTCGCAGGTGCCGTGGGTTACTCAGACCCCACTTACAGAAAACTCTGTGGAATCAGCCTTTTCAGGCAAAGTGAGAACCGAAAAGGCTGTTTTCACACAGTGAAAGAGAAGGGCTGTAGATTCCCTTACCTTCTCTGTCAGGACTTCACACAGCAGAGAGGAGGAGGGACTTCCTGTCTCCCTCACACACTGAGGGAATCTGAGGCTGTGCTCACCGGTGGCACTGTGCAGGATAAGCCTCAGGAATCTCACAAGTCAGCCTCCCACCCATTAACTTTCTGGTCAGTCATTTCTGTATATCTTGGGCTGTGGAGCACGTAGAGAGGTGGTAGATGGCTCATTTTAAAGGTAGGAAACCGACCTTTCATTTAAACTTAAGAGTTCCCCTTTAACCCTAACTTGTTTGGAGACCACAGTTGCCCTTTAATATTTAGTGAGTGCTGCTAATTCTCCCAGCCTCCCTTACTCACTGCCTTCTTGTTGTGTCTGCAACATCTATAATTTCTGCACAGCCTCACCATGGATACTGCTCT
This sequence comes from Hymenochirus boettgeri, assembly GCA_019447015.1. Taxonomy (NCBI): domain Eukaryota; kingdom Metazoa; phylum Chordata; class Amphibia; order Anura; family Pipidae; genus Hymenochirus; species Hymenochirus boettgeri. Next base: position 181,570,208 of record CM033471.1, read on the forward strand.
GCTTACACATCGACCCCTCCCTCTCCCCTTTTTTCTTATCTCTGCTGATTCTCCTAAATTTGCAAAAAGTGTGCTGGAAGGCAGGCAAAGAGGTCAGGCATGGGTCACATATTATAATTTCTGCTTCTGGAGTGACAGGTCTTTCCCTGTATATGCTGTGTTTTCAAATGATGATTTCTCAGAATCTACAGCTTAGAAATCTGAAAAAAAGTTTTGGAGTAGTGGGTTCTTGTTGTATTTAAAGGTATACTTTGTTAAAATTTGATTTGAAATTCGAGTAAAGATACCCTTTAAGTAAAATAAATATAAACGGAAGTATGAAATCATGTGCACCATAATTTAACAATAAAAGCTTACAGTTAATGACAATGTGCAGATTATTTTCAGTTTAATAGGGGCATCAAATGAGAACCAAATTGAATGAGAACAAAGTAGTAGTTGCCCGTCTAAAGTGGCAAAGACAGTGAGCTAGCAAATTAAGATGCTGGTTGTCTGGACCAGATAATGATGCATTGAATGTCTTCCATTAGTGTATAATTTTACAGATGAGTTGATTTACAAATGGGAAACATTTAAACAGCAAACAAACCTTCAGTGTGCTCAGGCAACAGTATTTTATATAAATAGAAGGAAATGCCTTTTCTTTTTTTGTGGAATATAATTTTCATTATGAGAGCAGATAAAAGATATTTGTAGTAAAACTGTAGCCTTTCCTACAAATCAACATGAAATCAATGCCTCTCCTAAAGATTTTACCACTGTATTCTCCTGAGACCCTGTCTGGACAGTAGACATCATTGGTTACTTATGGTGATCAATGAGAACGTCCCTAAGAGCCATTTTTTATTTCTATGTGTCACTTTGAAAAAGAGTCGTTGGAAGGTATTTTTGGTGGGAATGTGTTGTACCGCCTGACATCAAAAACTTAATGATCAGTAAAAAATCCTGATACAAACAATAGGTGAAAAGTAAAATACTGCACATAGATTGTGCAACAGTTCCTAATGCGAAATGGTAGTTGACTTAACTTGATCAATGACTGAAGTACTTCGGTACAATAATTAAGCAGTATGTGTGTCTGTATCAGATAAAATCCAATTAATAAGTAAAACACAGTGAGAGAGGTTGTTTTAAATGATGTGAGAAAATATCTGATAAAAGGAAGAGTGGTTAGAAAAGGACACCTTTGGTACTGTGCAGGGGGAGGTAAAAAGAAGAGATACAAGTTCGTTAAGATAGCGAAATATTTAGTGTGGGTGTGGTAGTGTCCAGGGAGGTAATGATGGGGGTCCCTTAAGTAACCTATATGGGTATATACAGTTAGATATAGATTTTACTTTTTTTTTTAAAAATTAATACTTTTGTAAAATTTGATGTGAGAATAGCTCGCTCTTCTTCCCAAGATCCAATGTCTAGAAACATTGCAAATGAAGAACAGGTGGTATTAAAGGGTATGTAGCTCTCTCTTGGCTCTCCAATCACAGAGTCAGATCTCTAATAAAAGCTTTAGAATCAAGCTTACAGTGCTTCGCTTCCACGGCTGTCTTCTCTGCTGAAAGCAGCAGAGAGGCGACAGACTGGCAGTAGCCGGCTATGAAGACAGCAGCAGGAGCGAAGGGCTGTAAGTATAATTTGAAAGCTTTTATTAGAGCTCTAACTTGGCAGTTGGGGATGGGCAGGGAAAGCTACAATATGCCCAAAGGATTTTTAGCTAGGTGGAAGGGCAACCATAGAGGGATCCTGAGGGTGGGAAGAAGGGAAGGGAGGGCTCCACTGCGCATGTCACACCTCCGAGAGGACAAATTAGAGGCAGAAACCTTTTGACAGCAGGACGCCTCATGCTCTTCAGTTTCCTGGACTTTGCACAGACACTGAAGGAGAACCATAAGAAGCTGAAGAGTAAGGTAAGTATTTTTTTAAACTACACAGTGAGGCCAGCACTGGGGCAAATTTTAGTTTTGGGGGTGGACATGTCCTTTAATGGTCACAGTTTTAGATTATATATTCATTTTAATATATAGAAATTCATGTCCCTTTTATATAGAAAATAATGTTAACATAAATATGTTATCTTTCATATACAGTAATAGACAATTAATATGCAGTATTTTTGCAAACAAAGTAAATTTGTATAGCAAAGTACAGTATATAGATTTGCAAATGCATTGGTGTTTTGTGGAAGTCAGGTAACTTCCTGGAGCGCAGCAGAAAAAATCCCCATCAGTCCTTAAAGGGCAACCGTGGTCTCAAAACAAGTTAGGGTTAAATGAAAGCCTGCAGAATTTCCTTTAAAAAGAACCGACAATCACATCTCTGGCTGGAGCCTGTGAGAAATTACATTGGGGTGAATCTTCACACTTCCTGCTTCCAGTAGGTTGAGTGAAATCACCTGACCTCTTTCCCACCCGTTCGCCCCGGGGGAGAAGCATGCTCAGTTAAGACTTAATACTGGGGAAATCAGGAAGTACCTGGGGAAAAAATTGACAGTTGAGAAGAGGAGCCTATTAATGTAGGCTAAGGCTGGTAACATGACTACAAGTTGGTCACATGGCTGAAAACAGGAAGTGTTGAAGCAGGAAGTAATATTGCTGAACCTCTCCAGCAATAGCTTCTCACAAATTTTATCTAGAGACGTGATTTAGGTTTTATTTTGAAGGTATGATGGGAGGCTTTTTATATAATTCTTACTAGTCTGGAAGAATTCGAGACCACAGTTACCCTTTAATATTAATGTGAATGTCTATTTGACCAGTAATGCACTGCTCTAGGTGTAGATTTTTTCTCTACATTTTAACTATATATTAAACGTTAGTGATAAAATGTTAGTGATAAAAAGTCTAGGGTGCCAGTTTAAACACACTAGTAAGAAATATTAAATAAAGGACTGATATCAAAGTTTACTGATCTTACTCAAGTCACACTTCAAAATGTGTCTTATCCTCATCCGTGTCAGTTGTGTTAGGTCAGGCTCATTACTGCAATATTACTACTAAGCCCTGGATTTCTGGCCGATTGCCAAGAGTGTTGCTGATGGCAAATGAAAGCACACAATTCCACCCCCACCCCCCCTTTTTGTATTTGTGGTTAATTAAATTTGCTCACACAGCTAGGATAGCCTATTATTACTGTTATGATAACTGTCCCTTGGTTGTTAATCCTGCAATGCAGCGCTGCGCCAAAGAAGATAAAATGACAAGGTTAGCTAGTTCAACTTCAGCTTAGCCACAGACAACCTCAAGTGAAGAGTGACTAGAATAATAACACTGGTGAAAAAGGAAACGGATAAGACAGTTGTCTAATATGACAAGAAAAGCAACAGAAGAAATACAGAAAACGTAAATGAGGTACTGTATAGATTAGAATAGTAAATAAAAAAGGGAAATGTGAAAAAAAAAAAAAAGTATACTGCAGAATTATTCACAATGAATAAGTAATGAATAGAAAACGATTAGATTTCTACTAACATGTCTTTATTGAGAATGTGTCATTTCATTGAATTATTGAACCACGAGAAATTATTATTTAGCAAGGGTACCCTTGTACATGGGGAAAATATACCGTCCTCTGCACTCCAACCCTTAGTGGATCAATATTTCAGAAGTAAAACACAGTAGAGGGTCGCACTCCAAACGTAATAAATTTATTAAGTGACCAAATATCACAATGTTTCGGGGAAAAACTTCCTCAGGTGATGCTTAAGCAGCAGTGTTCCAACAGTGAAATAACCTCTCCAATCTCTGGGACGGCCCCCCCATTGGGGACCATCCCAGAGATTGGTGAGGTTATTTCACTGTTCATACCAATGAAAATAAATGAGTCAATATATAATTTTTTTATTTGAAATGAGGTAACTCACTAGATTTTAAATGAAATGTAGCAATTCATACTGTGCTACTGTTACTAAATATTCCTTTTCACCTTGTTTGAAACACTGTAACCCATATTTGGCTGCCAATTGGATAACACTGAAGAGCTCACAGTATAAACCAACTATACCTAATATATCCAATGCAGACTTTATCCTCATAGTGTTACTGGGTTATTACAAACTAACACACGTTTATTGCAAGTGCAAAGAAAAAATACATGCAGATATGTTCAGGATTTGATTTAAAACTTCAAAGTATTTTTCATTTGGAGATGATGGACAAATTATTTGCTTAAATCACCTACCCAAGGAGTGGTCTTCAAAAAGAACAAAACTAAAATAAAACTTGCGTGTAAAGCCTCAATTCTACAATTCTACAAATAATAGCTATAAGACAAATACTATCCTTCTACCTACAAGGCCTGTTCAAGGGCCTAAATTCTCAAAGCTATGAATATAATGTAGATTTTAAATATTTCTAACAAGATTCATGATGTTCTAATTTTTCACAGTTTAGGAGAATGAAAGCAGACACCTGGCACAGGCAAAGTGCTGGCAGAATCATTCTGTAACAATATTTTCAAACACAAAGAGATTTGATTCACACGTGCTTCTTTTTTTCTGTATGTTTTACACTTGCAGACAATGGGAAACTGAAAATGTAACTGTCATTTAACAGGGTGGTTTTACAGGGCATGACACAGTATATATGTCGCTCGAAACATGTACAGGGCAATGCACCAAAGGGCGCATCGCTCCTGATTTGGAGTTTAAGTCATGCTAACCAATGTTATGTCGGTTAGCGTGACTAACTCCTTCCTTGCGGTGGCTGCGTGGCTAATGCAAAAGTTAACAGCGCAGCTGCCGCAAGCGATGTTATATGCCGAAATCGGCATTTTATTGTGCCACTTTCAACGCCAGCTATAGCTGGCGTTGAAAGTGCCGAAATAGAACAGTGCCAGGTAGAGATGTTCTGAGCGCCTCTATCGGCATATAACATCGCTGGGCTGTTTGCACCGGGTTGCCGATAGTGGCGCTCGGTGCATCCCCCTGGTAGTGTGAGTTGTTTCATTAAATACACTTTGTCACAGCTGAGACTGTGGTTTGTCATCTCTCCCCATCACTCTCTTTTACTGTTCACATTATACTACTTGGACTACTTTGCAGATGGAAGATTGAGATGTAGGAACTGGAGTATAGAGCCCAGGGGTGTCTCTAGGGTCTAAAGGTCCGTACACACAATCTGTGAGCGAGGAACGACCCCCCACGGCCGATCGCTGCAGACGACGAACAGCCGTTTCGGCTGAGAATTGTCCATGTATGCGTTCTGTTGGGGGTCGTTCGCCAATCCGCCAGACAAATCAACGAACAAACCATGAACGAATGCATACACACGGACGATTCTCGGCTGAAACATCTGTTCGTTGCATGTAGTGCTTGGCCGTCAGGAGTTGTTCCTCGCTCACAAATTGAGCATGTGTATGAACCTTAAGAAGATAAGGGGCACTCTTGGGCACTCCATGACTTAAGACTTTTTTTATGCAGTTATCTGACAACAGCAAATACTAATTAAAGCAGAAACAAAGAATTTAAAGGGCAAGTCCATCCCAAAATTGAAAACTTACAAACAGGTAAATCACCTCCCAAAACCCTAAACGGTAATAGTTTAAAATCTGAAATATATAAGTCTGACATCCTGCACAATGTCCTGTTTCCCCTATTTTTCTTCCCGATTCTTCCAGTTAGCAACTGTCAATTATGGATTTGACAGTTGACATCACAGCCAATGACTGAATGTTAATCTCCTATGTGTCTCTTCTGAGCATGCCCAGGCTCAGTACAGGCTCAGTACATGTTTCTAAATTGCTCAGTTTCCATGAGGCATCCATAAGCATAGCAGGCATACAGTTATGAATTCAGAGGACAAACTATGATATATCAACATATGTTGATATGTCCTTTAAAACAACTGTTAGTTTAATATTTTACAGATGGCAAAAATGGGTACATGTTATCAATGAAATTCTGTTTCAGTCCCACATTACAGTCGTGATGTGATTCACCTTGCAAGACAGCCAGGGAAGATCACATGGGGAAACAGAACACAGGGTGAAGTTTCTGTTTCTGCATTATTTTCACATAATGATACACATTTAACTCCTACCTGCAGGGGCAAGCACAGTATTTTCCAAGGGGGGGGTCCTGAATGGGCTCCCACTGAACAAGCCCAGAAGGAAGTTCTTGACTAAATTCATCCATAAATTCTATTATATATTCTATTGTATATGGATCATATAATAATATTATATATTCTCTACTTGCCATGATTATCATCACAGTTAGGCAATACAGATATCCCTTTTAATTTTGTTACAAAGTATATTCATTAAGGCAGGGTACACATGAGCAGTTTTTTCAGCCTGACTGACCAATACACGGAAATATAATTTGGTTGATCTGAGGTGATTTCACTAGCAGATCAGACGAACAAGTGATTGGACATGTCGGTAAATCACCGCAGATCGTACGTTCCATAGGAGACATTTGCCTAGGCCGACAGGGTTTTATCACAGCCAACCCGCTTACTAGTGGCAAATGGTCGAGATGAAAAGTGTGTACCCAGTAGAGATGTCCGAACTTCGAAAAATCCGGTCCGCGCGAGGATCCGCGGATTTTCGAAAAAATCCGTAAATTCCAAAATCCGCGAGCGGACCCGTTAAAACGTATTAAAATGAAAGTTCGGCAAAATCCGCATTAAAAGTGGTCTAAATAGCCTTGGTAATGTACACTTAATCACTCAGGGACCTGGATAATGTCCTTAGAAAAACGTATCAATGCCTACAATACCTAAAAATTACAGTCCGCTAGCGAGAACAGTATTTTTCGAAAATACGAGGATTTCCGTAAAAACGAGGATTTCCGTAAAAACTAGGACCTCCGTAAACCCGCGGATCTACGAAAAACGAGGATTCCCGTAAAAACGTGTAATCATGTTAGCTGCCATTGGCTAATTTGGGTCATGTGGCTTGCTCCGTCTTGAAAATAATCCCCAAAAATTCGAATTTACAAGAATTTCTCGTTTTTACGAAAATTCTCGTAATTACGAGAATCCGCGTAATTACGAGGATCTTCGGTTTTTCCTGGTCCCGGAAGATCGCAGATTCTCGTAATTGCGGAGATACTCGTATTTTCGTAAATTTTCGTAAAAAAAAAAATCCGCGGTTCGGAAGTTCGGAAGGCGGAAAATCCGGAATAATCTGCCGTTCGCGGACGGGATAAATGCGCGGCGGATCCCGGTTCGGGTCCGCGAACCGGCCATCTCTAGTACCCAGCCTAATGTTCTGTTTTACTGAGAAATCCACATTTGCACTACATTACCATTAGTGTCTTTAAAATGTAGAGCTGTGACACTGACAGTGTAATATAGTTTATAAAGTATGCCAGATAATATGATATTGTATGGGGCCTAGGAATGTGCATTGATTATCTTTTCTATGTTTGTATAAATGTTTGACCAGATCAGTAGCACTTCCGCTAAATGTAGTTGTAAATTAGCCTGGAGTGCTTCCACAATTCTTGTATTGTATGTATTTATTGGGAGGCCTAGTCAAGCCTCCATGTGGTAATAGCACCCCCAACATGCCCCTTTTATGGGAGGTCCAATGCCTTTAATATAAAGCACTGGATGGCCTCTTCTCTCATTTTAAAAAGCAAAAGGGCTGGGGGGAAGTGAGAGAGACTGTTATATGGATCCAGTGTTTAAGAATGAGAAATGCAAAGTTTGCTAATCATAATTGAAGTAAAAGAAATTTAAAAACATTAGAAGTTAGGACCTTCCAGAGTGGGGTTACCTTGACGTGGTTGGAAGGCTTTTCATTCATGTGATCACAGTAATGTATACTAAAACCCCTTTGTTTATAAAGTATGCCAGTGTGCAGATATGATATTGTATGGGGCCTAGGAATGTGCATTGATTATCTTTTCTATGTTTATATAAATATATATATATATATATATATATATATATATATACTGCTTCTCACTCACAGCTCAATTATCATGTAACAACTAACGTAACAATCTATGTAACAGTCTGTGGTAACCATTAGAAGTGGAACAGCAGACTGCACTGAACTGCCAATGCTGGTACCATTACAAGGAAATGCAAAACAGAAATCCGGCACTCCTAAGCTTAACGTGATCCTTCGATGCCGTAAATTATTGCAGCATGGTTTAGTAAAATGGTTTGGTAAATATCATGCTGATATTTAGTGTGTTGAGTGTGCCATACTATTTCCAAAAAGTTTCAGAAACCGTGCTGTGAGTGTAACACCCACCAATAGCACACTCTGAAACATGGGTTTTTACTCTCATTTTGATATTTATCGGCTTTTATTGTATCGCCCGGTTGATGTTATTTACATTTTTATTACTGAGCTTCCATCTCAGGGTAAATTATCCTTTTGTCTTACAACTCCAACCACCCCACCCCTCTGTGTTTTTTATGCTATTTGCTGGCATTAGAAAGTCCTATTAAAACACCATAAATATGATATTAAATTGCTTGAACCCCCACGCAGCCACCTCCAATCCTTTGTGGGGTAAGAATTTTAGCACTGCAGTTCCATGGTAAATTCCCCATTTGTGTATATGCGATAAGGGTTTAATTAAATGAATGGCATTGTTTTATTCTATATTATCATTATCACAACAGTATCAATACACAAGGAGTATTTTCCAAGTGTATTACCAAGAATAAAACAATTGGTGTTAAATAAATGAGTGTCTACATGAATAAAACCAATCTACTCTGGATGACAAACATATTGAATTTATTTAAACTGACATGACAAATCTATTGTAGGATGAAGAATGCTATAAACGCCAATCAAGAGAATTCTATAATGTTTAATATTTAATCCATCTTCGCACACATTTATTATACTTTTCCTTAAATATTGCCATTTACACTATGCAAGACTGCATATATGTTTCCATTTTTCACAACCAATTTACATTACAGCTAGGGAAACAATAAACCAGCATATAACGTATTTCAATAAGCCCATATTCAAATTCACTTGGCTTTGAGTTTATCTGTGTGACTGTTTTAATTGATTAGCTTGTGTAGATTACCAAGTCTGAATATTTTTAAAGGGTACATAAACCGGAAAAATGGTTTGGTTTGTACATGTACAATAATAATAATACATGGGATTGTTACCATTGGTATGTGTGCATTGCATGGTGGGAATTGTCCTCTCCCAGTGCTTGCTCATGGTGATTTCTGAGCATGCTTGCGCTCACAGATAGTTAGTGAGAGGGGATAATGAGCCTGAGTAAAACAAGCACTGGATTGAAGACGCGCAGCAACACACACACACCTCATGTGCTATGTACCTGTATTTAAAGGGCATGTCCACCCCCAAAACTATAATCCCCCCCACTACTGGCCCCATTGAGTAGTGTAGTTTAATCCTTACCTTACATCCCAGCTCCATATGGTTCTTCTGCTATCCCCCCCCCCCCCAAGTCCAAAAAAACGTCCGCCAGGAGTACTGCAAAGTCCATATAGGACTCTGCCTCCTGTCTCCCCTCTGGGAGAAGTTTGGCATGCGCACTGCAGCCCTTCTCCCCCTCCATTCCCCTCCCTCTCCCTCCCGATTTTGATTCCCTCCACCTAGCGTAAAAACCTTTTCATATAATAGTCTCCCTGCTCCCCCAGCCCCAACCGCTATAGTTTTAATATCAGAAAGTGCTCCAAATATTACCTACCTTCCTACTTTCCTCTGCCGCACTGAACTCCTGGCAGCCACGTCCGTGATTGGCTGCCGCTAAGCCAATCACAGACACGACTGCCGGTCCCGCCCCTCTGCTTGCATTTTCGCGCAAGCAGAGGGCCTGGCAGCGCGGCGGAGGAATGAGGGAAGGTAAGTAATATTTGGGCCACTTTCTAATATTAAAACTATAGCGGTTGGGGCTGGGAGAGCAGGGAGACTAATATGAAAACATTTTAAGAAGGGTGGACATGCCCTTTAATTGTAGATTAGGATGAGGCAACAATTTTTTTTTAGTTCAAGTACCCTTAAAAGGTTTGTTCACTGAAATAAGCAAGATTTTTTTTTAGGTTGTACAGATAATTGGGAAGCAAAAGAGAATAGTTTTACCCATTCTACTTAAGCTGGGTACACACGATGAGATATTTCGGTCAGATCGACCGATAGTTCAGTGTATCGGTCGATCGGACCAAAATTATCGCATCCGAATGTGCCCATGTCCGATCGACCGTTTGTCCAAATCGGACGAAAGGACGATCGGACAGGGTGGAAAACCTCGTCCGATCGTGCGGTCCTCTATGGACCGCTCGATCGGTCGCGGTGACTATCGGACGCGGCTGCTTTTGCCGCGACCGAAAGTCCTTCCTCCTGGCCGACCGTTCGAAAGTATCGAACGGTCGGTCAGGAGGAAAAATCGCTAGGTGTGTACCTAGCTTTACTTTAGTACTAAATGCAGCAATTAGCAAATATCCACAATTCTGCTGCACTCATACAAGTGCTGCCACCAATGCTGCAAAGGTTAAAGGGGTGGGAGGTCAACCTGTTGGTGCTCAGACCATGATACGCACAATGTATCAAATTGGTCTGTATGCCTGTTGGCCCAGACGGAAGCCTCTTCTAAAGATTACGCACAAGAAAGCCTGTAAACAGTTTGCTGGAGACAAGCAGAAAAAGGACATGGATTACTGGAACACTGGAATCCTGTAGTATGATAAGGCCAAGATAAAGTTATTTGACTCAGTGTAAAGTGGCAACCAGGTGAGCAATACAAAGACAAGTATATTTCAACTTAGTATATTTTGGGCTGTAAAAGTACTGCCAGCACTGGGGAGATACAGTTAATTGAGGGAACCATGAATGCCAACATGTACAGTGACATACAGAAGGAAAGCATGATCCCCTTCCTTCAGAAATTGAGCCACAGGGCAGTATTCAAACATGACAACAACCCCAAAAAATCTCCAAGATAACTGCCTTGCTAAAGATACTTAGGTGCTGGACTGGCCAAGCATGTCTCCAGACATAAACCCTATTAAGTATCTGAGGAGCATCCTCAAATGGAAGGTGGAGGAGTGCAAGGTCTCTAACATCCACCAATTCTGTGATGTTGTCATGGAGGAGTAGAAGAGGATTCCAGTGGCAACCTGTGAAGCTCTAGTGAATTTCAATGCTAAAAGAGTCAAAGGGCATCTATACCGAAAAATAAGTTATTTTAAATCGACCATAACTGGAAACTATAATTCTTCCCAACCACCACTGTATCATTTTTTTGTTGATCTTCCCCCTATTTCTTTAGATATCCAATCTAAAACTTCTTATATTTCAGCTGTCAATCAAGTTCCTTGCTCTCAAAAACTTCTTCTGTGAGTAGTTTTACTGTAGCTGGAATGGTGACAGAGTTTTGACAGTTGGAATGCTGTATGCTGTGTGCAGGCTTGACAGTTGGTTTGTGGGAAAAAAGAAAGGTCGGGTGGAAGTGGGAGTGGTTAAAAGAGGGAGGGGGGATACTGCTCCTAAACAAAATGTGTGCTGGATCGAAGGCATGCAGCAACACACGTTGCACACTCTGCATGCAGAGTGCTACTTACATGTATTCAATTATAGATTAAGATGAGGCAAAGTAATTTTTTTCAGTATAGTGTCCCTTTAAGGCAGTGCTGAAAAATAATGGTGGCCACACAAAATATTGATATTTTGGGCACAATTTGGACATTTTTCCCTTGGGGGGGGGGGTGCAACTTTTGTTGCAAGTGATTTATAATTTAATGGCTGTGTGTTGAGTTATTTTGAGGGGACAGCAAATTTACACTGTTATATAAGCTGTACACTGATTACTTTACATTGTATCAAAGTGCCATATCTTAATTATTGTCCCATGAAAAGATATAATAAAATATTTACAAAAATGTGAAGGGCTTACTTACTTTTGTGAGATACTGTATAGCAGTAAACTGGATCTCAGTAGACCAATATAAATAACGGTTTATTTCTTAGAGAACAGCAGCTTCTAAACAAATTGGACAATACAAGAAGGCATGCTTTACTGCATCAAAAACAAAGCCAGTCCAGTAAAAGCATGACTGTTAAATTTGCATCAAGCCAGCAGTATGTTGTTTGTTTGGTTCATTAGCCACTGAAGATTCAGAAATACCATGACAGCTTCTCCTGCTTGCACTTAGGGAGCTAGCAGGATGCTAAGTGGTGTTAGCTGATCTTTGAAATCTCGTGTTTTACACTACAACACATATCATTTTTATGTTGGGAGAATAAGTTATCCAGAGTTAAAAAAAAAACAAAAAAACTTGTACTGAATCAAAAGTGAACACCATTACAAATACAGTCATTTTATCATTGCATATAGTATAGGAACTACATTTTATCGCTGTTACAAAGTACATATTGCTGCTTTGGGGATTATTCCCAGAATGTTATTTGACTGGCGAGTATTCAACAGTAAACAAAAGGTTGAGAGTTTAGGAGTTTTTACAACTGATACACGCATTTATATACATTATCATATATTGGTTAACACACACATACATAATGCCTTAGCCAATCACAGAAGCAGATGCCAATTGAGCCCCTCCTGCTTGACTTCCATGCACGGAAAGCCACCGAAGTTAAACAGAAGGCAGTGGGGGAACGAAGGCTGATAAGTACATTTGGGGAGATCTTTGAGTGCTGTAAACCTTGTGAGGTTTATAGCAATTTCCTACAACATAGAAAAGTTTCGTTTGGGGTGGACATACCCTTTAAACTATCCTGCCTAGTAACAGAATTAAATTGTTACAATACTGGACATTCCAGCTCCAGTTAAAAGGTTTGTGCATTTTCAACATTGATGTAGAACTTTTTTCCATTGAAAAAAAAGTTTAAATAGAGTCTGAATCAGGCAAAATGTAGACCTTTCAAATATATTTTTCGTTTTCTAAAAAAAATTGTAAAAGTATGCAGCAAAAATGAACCTGCCCTAGTGAAGGGGAAAGGATATAAATAATGAAAGATACTGTAGTTTTTTTTTTTTTTAAATCCAAACTCTTGTTTGTGGTGGGAAAAGGTCTTGTAGACTATAGACTGTGCCCCATCATGAAAAAGAAAAACAGTGATTATAAAATGAAGTGTAATATGTAAATAAAAGCAATTCTGATTATTAGAATGGCTTTAGAACAAATAAAGGGACCTTGTAATGTCTCCAATAAGAAAACTTGATAAAAAGAAATGTTTTCTTCTAAGACCAAATCTCATAATACTAAAGACACTTGAGATAAAAATAATAATTATGCATAAAATTTCCTGCCTCGAATGTTTAATAGTAATTAGTTGTCTGTTTCATGAAACCTATCAAAGAGTATGGATACAGAATCTGTTCTTGAATAGCACAGTAAGAACATAAAGCTTGGAGTATTAGGATTGATTATACAGATGAAGTGCCCAGACAGCTCAATAGAGTTCAATACACCAGAAGTACTCATACAGCTCAATATTTTAGTTCAGGCTTAATACGATAGGGTTTAATTTCTAAAACCTACATGAGTGTCCTCTTTGGTTAGCTTGGTTAGAAATAGCACAAAACAAGACAAACATGAGCTGAATAAGAGTTTTTATGTAAAAGAAGGATATCTTGGAACCATATTTGTATTCTTCCCTTGGGTAAAAAGACAAACAAAATAAATAAGTGATTGCACAGAGCCTTAAAATGTGCGTCTTTATTCCAACCTCAAAACCCTGGCCAAACAACCATGCCACAGCAACAAAGCAGATCCCTCTCCCTTATTAACTTACCCAGCCATTCTGCTCCTTTTTCTGGTTTTAAACCTATATAACATTGCTGTGGCAATGAAAACTGGGCAGGCCAACTTTAAATTTCAATCTGAGCAAATACATTTTGTAATATTTTTGTGCTTTCATTCGGTAATTTTAAGACTTTTTATTTTGAAATGATGCTTATTCCATGGGAAACAAAGTGAGGGGGCCTCTATGATACAATTGTTTTTAAGCAATGTATATTTCAGTTTTGATTCTTATTACACCGTGGAACATCTAAAATGATGTTAGCAGAATTAATTGTCCTTAAAGAAAGGTTAATGTTATACATGCTTCATAGGGAAGCTTAATACTGTATCACCTCTACACACCTGCAGCCCTAGCTGCTGGTGCTAGGAGTTAAAGTCACACTAACTGGTTCACGCTTGTTTAACATGACTTTAACCCTTAGGTTTCAGTGGCTGCACAAGTATCGCAAGAGACACCCGCAGTCTATTCACGGGATGCTGTGCAGCAGATTCTACACTGATAGCTGTTAAATACTTACGTGGGGTGAGATTCACCTAATGCCACACAGCTTCCAATGAATCTCCCCATGTAACTGATAATAAGGAACACAGAGTAAAAATATATTCCTTCTGTTAATTTGCACTGATGTATCCAGACATATACAGTAGAGCACTGATCTGCTCCACTGGCTTTGGAAAAACCCTGTCAGACTATGGTTCCGATGATTAACACAGGACTTGTACTAATAAGTGGATAATTGTTTACCATGGTTTTTGGCTACTGCTTCAGGAGGCTTCTCACTCACAGCTGGAACAAGGATCAATGAAGTGTAAATGTTCCGTTGCTATATCAAGATTTTGCTAAATACCATTCTTGTTACTACAGTAATAGAGAAAAGGAGAGTGGAAATCACATTCTCTTAAGACCTTGTCTGAGAAGCAGCTTCTTTCTTTCATTAGCCTTCTTGTTAAAGGAATTGCACACTGAAAAAATGACTTTGCCTCATTTCAATCTATAAATAAATAAATACATGTAAGCAGCACTTAAGGTGGCCATACATACAAACGATAATGGGTAAATCCCATCGAGGAACAACGGGTAGGGGATATTCCCGACCGATTGGAGTGCCGACAAACGGCCGTAGTCAACACTCCGAACGATCGGGAACGAAGGAAAATTTCCATCGGTTGGTATCGGCTCCCTTTACTTCAAGTAGAGGGAGCCGATACCGATCGAGCGGTGTATGGCCGCACGGCTGACCAATCCCCATACCGCGTATGGAGCCGGTCGGGTCCGTGTGTGCTGTTCCCACAGCATGTGTGCCGACTGATGCCAATGCAGTGTGTGTGTGTTTCTGCATGACTTTCTCAAGCTCAGTGCCCCAGCCCCCTGCCAGACTATCTAACTCTCTATGAGGGAAAGCATGCTCGGTAATCCTTATAAGGCTGCATTGGGAGAGAGCATTCCCCAGCATGCATTCCCTGTCACCATTCTAGCTAAAGGAAAACTATATATAACAGAAAAGATTATGATACTAAGGCACTTGGTAGACAGGTGAAATTAAAGAAGTTTTATACTGGATCGCTAAAGAAATAGGTGACAGATCAAAAAAAATGTTTTCATGGCCCATTTACCCATGTTTTCATGGGTAAATGGGCCATGGATTTACTGGGAAATTATACGGTATAGTGGTGGCATGACACAGGCCTTCCAATCTCAAAACCCTGCCCAAACAACCATGCCACAGCAACAAGCTATTCCCCAATCCCTTATTATTTTACCTAGACATTAAGCTCCTTTTTATTCCTTTAAGCTTTTCTTTCCTTTTTTTGCTTCTCCTTTATTCCATTTAGTTCACGCTCTTCTATTATTCCTCCCTCTTTCATTAATTAAAGCTTTCCCTTTAATTTCCTGATTTCTTCTCCCATTAGGCTCTGCTCACTTTATTACTCCCTATCCCCTCTCTTCATTTAGCTGTGTTCCCACTTCTCCTTTACCTGAACATAGATCACACAAGGCCTGGGAAAACCACTGCCTGCCTAAACCCACCAAACAGGGGGAAGGGAGCCTCTCTGTTCTCAAATAGCTCAGTGAGAACATAAAGCTTGGAGTATTAGGATTGAATGTACAAATGAAACGCCTAGACAGCTCAAATAGGTTGAGTACATCAGAGGTACTTAGCTCAATATTTTTGTTTGCCCTCTTAGGTCAGTTTAGTTGAATAATTAAAATCCTGGTGTTTATACTGTACAAAATAAGATTATGCTGGAAACCATTTGTTCTGCCTTGACAACTTCCTCCTCAGAAATCTAAAGCATCAGTGACGTTTCATTCTGTTACCGATTTGTTCTGTAATATAACAGTATAACAGTACTGACTGAATATTAAATCTCCTGCCCAACATAAAATGTTCTGCACTGTTAAATTGTGATGTTAATGAATAGATCAATAACAGAACTGACCATTATTGCTTTAACATTGATGACTATGGAGCTTCTTAAAAGAGCCCCTAGGTCTACGCAAACTTGGTAAGAAAGTTCTGCATTCTTACACACATACACAAACCATACAGTACATTCATTACCAAACAAGTGTTTGCACCTTATTTTGCAGATTACATACCATCCCTTAAAAAAAGCACCCACCCATACCATCCCGACAGTGCACCCCCTGTCACCCATACCATCCCTGTACTGTGCACCCAGTCACCCATACCATCCCTGTACAGTGCACCAAGTCACCCATACCATCCCTGTACAGTGCACCAGTCACCCATACCATCCCTGTACAGGCATCCCAGTCACCCATACCATCCCTGTACAGTGCACCAAGTCACCCATACCATCCCTGTACAGGCATCCCATTCACCCATACCATCCCTGTACAGGCATCCCAGTCACCCATACCATCCCTATACAGACAACCCAGTCACACATACCATCCCTGTACAAACATCCCTAATGCCCAGATAGCACAGATAGGTACATATAGCATGCCCTAATGCACAGATAGGTACATATAACATGCCCAAATGCTTAGATTACACATATAGGTAAATATAACATTCCCTAATGCCGAAATCAACACACACTGGTACATACTGTATACCATGCCCTAATGCCCAGATTGCACAGATAGGTAGATATAACATGCCCTAATGCTTAGATCACACATAGAGGTACATATAACATTCCCTAATGCCCAGCTCAACACTCACTGGTACATACTGTATAACAAGCCATAATGCCCAGATCACAAAGATAGGTACATACAACATGCCCCAATGCCCAGATCGAACAGATAGGTACATATAAGATGCCCTAATGACCAAATTGCCACTTTTCTAAAAAAAAAAAAAAAGTGAGCTCTGCCTGCTGCCTCTCTGATATTTAGCAGGGGAGCCGCCCTGAGCATTTTGCTCATATTGCCTTATTACAGACACCCCCTTGGTTGCAAGCAACAGAAATAGTGCACAATCTCTCTGCCCTCTTTCCTGGCGGCTGACAGGACATGATGAAAGGAGGTGAGCATGTCAATGTCAGTCTGCCCTAACTTACTGCTTTATTTACTGCTGTGTCTACCTGCTCTATACAGTTTAAAGGGGACTTCCTAAAAATAATCTGTTTCTGCCATCTACTATGTTTCTTTGAGGGTATGGATGCGGTGGGGGGTACACATGACAAGCCAGGAGAAAAGGAGATTTATTACTGAAAACAAGTCATTTGATGTTTGTGCTCTGTTTTTAATCTTACACTCTTGCCTGGTAATGTGGTGTTAATTGGTCACTGTTTTTAATCTCAAACCCATGTGTGCTAATGTAGGGGTTAATAGCCACTGGCTTTCATCTCAAACTCCTGTGCGGTAATGTAGAGGTTAATGATCACAAGATGTATAAACCTCAGTATTCTGGTTTAAGTGTCATGTTGGCACTTTGCAATAAACTATAGGGCGTTTGGTTGCAGTTTGGGCACTCAACCTCTAAAAGTTTCCCCATCACTGCCCTAGATTATCAGGCCCTTGGGCATCTTTTCCAAAACATTAAACTGTATGAAATAAACCCAACACGAATATATGTACAAATAAAGAATTATAAGGCTGATAAAATATATATTAGGAATACCAGATTTGTATGTAGAATTTATTTATAAAGCGGCCACTTGGGTACCCAGTGCTGTACATTATAAAATATATATACCAGATTTACATTTATCTTTTAGAAAAACAAAGAGCAAACATAATGTTGCATCTACCACTGTGTCTGTGTTATCTAGTACGGGGTTTTATTTGCTGGTAACGTAGCTTGTATTTGGCAGTGCTGTCAAAGAAATTATGATGCAAGTATAAATAAGTTTGCCATGGCACATATTGAGTTTTTCAACATAACACTGTCCTCTGAGATACCAAGGTAGTGCAAGGCTGTAGGACACCAGGTTAAATATCACTCATCATACAAAGTGCCCCAGGCTAAACATCAAATTTAAAGTCAGATGTCAGAACATTAGAGTGGTTTCTGAGGGTTAGGGCTTCTCCTTTATTCCATTTAGTTCACTCTCTTCTATTATTCCTCCCTCTTTCATTAATTAAAGCTTTCTCTTTAATTTCCTGATTTCTTCTCCCATTAGGCTCTGCTCACTTTATTACTCCCTATCCCCTCTCTTCATTTAGCTGTGTTCCCACTTCTCCTTTACCTGAACATAGATCACACAAGGCCTGGGAAAACCACTGACTGCCTAAACCCACCAAACAGGGGGAAAGGACACAGAACCTCTCTGTTCTCGAATAGCTCAGTGAGAACATAAAGCTTGGAGTATTAGGATTGAATGTACAAATGAAACGCCTAGACAGCTCAAATAGGTTGAGTACATCAGAGGTACTTAGCTCAATATTTTTGTTTGCCCTCTTAGGTCAGTTTAGTTGAATAATTAAAATCCTGGTGTTTATACTGTACAAAATAAGATTCTCCTGGAAACCATTTGTTCTGCCTTGACAACTTCCTCCTCAGAAATCTTAAGCATCAGTGACGTTTCATTCTGTTACCGATTTGTTCTGTAATATAACAGTATAACAGTACTGACTGAATATTAAATCTCCTGCCCAACATAAAATGTTCTGCACTGTTAAATTGTGATGTTAATGAATAGATCAATAACAGAACTGACCATTATTGCTTTAACATTGATGACTATGGAGCTTCTTAAAAGAGCCCCTAGGTCTACGCAAACTTGGTACGAAAGTTCTGCATTCTTACACACATACACAAACCATACAGTACATTCATTACCAAACAAGTGTTTGCACCTTATTTTGCAGATTACATACCATCCCTTTAAAAAGCACCCACCCATACCATCCCAGGACAGTGCACCCCCTGTCACCCATACCATCCCTGTACTGTGCACCCAGTCACCCATACCATCCCTGTACAGTGCACCAAGTCACCCATACCATCCCTGTACAGGCATCCCAGTCACCCATACCATCCCTATACAGACAACCCAGTCACACATACCATCCCTGTACAAACTCCCTAATGCCCAGATAGCACAGATAGTACATATGCATGCCCTATGCACAGATAGGTACATATAACATGCCCAAATGCTTAGATTCATATAGGTAATATAACATTCCAATGCCGAAATCAACACACACTGGTACTACTGTATACCATGCCCTAATGCCCAGATTGCACAGATAGGTAGATATAACATGCCCTAATGCTTAGATCACACATAGAGGTACATATAACATTCCCTAATGCCCAGCTCAACACTCACTGGTACATACTGTATAACAAGTCATAATGCCCAGATCACAAAGATAGGTACATACAACATGCCCCAATGCCCAGATCGAACAGATAGGTACATATAAGATGCCCTAATGACCAAATTGCCACTTTTCTAAAAAAAAAAAAAAGTGAGCTCTGCCTGCTGCCTCTCTGATATTTAGCAGGAGCCGCCCTGAGCATTTTGCTCATTGCCTTATTACGACACCCCCTTGGTTGCAAGCAACAGAAATAGTGCACAATCTCTCTGCCCTCTTTCCTGGCGGCTGACAGGACATGATGAAAGGAGGTGAGCATGTCAATGTCGGTCTGCAGATTTTGTCTCACAATCTTTTTGTATTAGTGTGGCAAGGTGGGAATCAAATAGGTTCAAATTGGTACATTAGACCCCACTTAACGCAGCGTTAAGTTCCATTTTCTTGGGAGTGTGTGTGTGATGTTGGAATGCTTATGTTTATGTTTAAAACAAAAATCATAAATACATACAAAAAAAGAAAATTCAAAAATGATAAAACTCATATATCAACAATAAAGTTCCACAGATATATATTTACGTTTGGTTTGCAGGTCCACAGAGTTTCAGTATCAGGGTGATGGGGCACTTATTCATATTTTGGGTGGCAAGCTAGGGTCCAGTTGGGTGATGATGAGTTTGGGCTACCAGACAGTGAGGTACGGGTGCAGTGGATGGGGGGGAACAGGGAATATTATAAGGTTCAGGTCATTGGTGGAGAGTAGGCTGGTTAGGGGCAGCCCCCACATTCTGTTGATTCATGGTGTGGGGGGGAATGAAATGGGGGATCATAACTATAAATTTAATGGAACTGATTAAATGGACAAAGAAAGATCTACTGGCTCTATGGTCAGAAATTATTCCTATAATACAGTGTCGCCATGTCCGTTCCATGGTGGCAGTTTTGAGGGGATGCATTAAAATAAAGAAATGAGCAGATTTGTTCAACTCCATGGGGGATGGCTATATGTCACATTTTGCTCAAAGGGCAAATGGAATATTTTAGATAAGATGGAGTGCATTTAATGGACTTGAGGTGGATATTTTTAATGTTGACATGAAAGAAGGGGTGGAGTTTGCTTTTGGAAGAGTATTCAGGCCAGAGGGGTCAGTCCAGTATGCTATGGTGGTCCCAGGCAATGCTAAAAAGGAGGATTATTCCTTAAGGTAGGCTGGAAAATAGACACTGAGATGAGTTGGCCTAATAACCTTTTTGGGGTTGAAAAGGGGCCCACATCAAGGTGGAGGGGTGGAGGGGTGGAGTGGCAGGAAGCTTGGTTGATGATGTGGAGTTGACATTGCCAAAAAAGTTGATGGTTAAACTGGAAAAATGTACATGTTAAATGTTATAATAATAAAGTTTAGAAGAGTATTATCAATAAAGAGGCCATTAGCCTTTCCTCTCGGAAGCTTGGCATGGTGGCGTTTATTTAGGTGGAAAGGGAGATGGTCCTAGTAAAAGAGGAGTTTCGACACAAAGGGACCTGTAGATCTCCACAGATACTTATGAACCATGTAGTAAGTGTGAGACATGCAGTGTCAGAGTAGAGATGGCCTAATTCACTGAAATCTGTTCCGCTTGCAGATTCGCGGATTTTCAAAGAAAAATGTGAAAATCTGCAAACAGACACATTGAAGTCAATAGGAAATGCTCTGGAGAACCCAAATCAATGGGCAAAATCTTTACATAACACCATCCAGTAACGGAAACATCATGCACTTCCTGTTTTGGAACGTTCAAGAATTTTTGAAAATTGTCTTGAAAAAAGTCCAAAATAAAAAACCTACAGGGAAATTTAATAAAAGTTCTTATCGTTAAAAATGGCGCTAATTTTGCCCCAACCAATCAGATCTTATTTAACATTTGAAAGCTAACATCTGATTGGTTGGGGCAAAATTAGCACCATTTTTAATGATAAGAACTTTTATTGAATCTCCCTGCTAGTTGCATCAGATCCAAAAAATATGCTTCAGATTCAGGTCACTCTGTCAGAGGTACCATAAGAGGTTACACATCTACTTAAGTCAAATCAGTTATGGGGTTAAGTGTGAACATGGCGATTATGGAATAGCAAGTGCAATGGATGGCTGAAGGGATGGATTAAGTAATAAGAAAGGTCACATTAGGATGTCACTAATTCTGTATGATAAATCTGGGCTCTGTGCACCTGTTCTTTGATGAACAAATGTTATGTTCTTGTTGTTTTGGAAACTTTTATGTTTACTGGTTCACTTGCTAAAAGGCATCATTAAACCTGAGCACCTGCCCTTCATTCTTAATTACTGTTTTTTTCCATATGTGATAACACGAAGGGAGAATGAAAGGGGAAACTCCTTACCTCAGTCACAAACAGTATGAATAATGGGAGCTGTAAAGCTGGCAGGTATACCTGTTTGGCATAAAACTAAAATATTGCCCTTTTTGTGTAAAAGGTGGTGATCCCGTATTTATTGAACCGTTCAGCTCATTGTTTTGTTAAAACAGGCCTAACTTCAGGATTCCTAGTGTGAAGTAACATAGGTGCCATTATCCATTATACACATAAATGGTTCTCCAAGAATAAAGAGGTACTAGCAAAACAGAATGGAAGGATAGCAACAAAAAGCTTCTGTCTGCATGTTGGCTGCAGGTGCAAACAGGAAATACAGCTAAAAGGTCAATCTAGAATTTAGATCCACCTTATTCATGTAAAGCAACAAAATAAAAGGTCTGCTGGGATAAGAGGGGTATTGGCCCTAATGGGTTAGTCATGCGGTGCAGCCTATTAAGTACAGACTCTGCGATCAGTATTAATATCTAGCGTTAAATATGTGGGTTGAGATTCACCCAGAGACGCACAACCTCTGGGTGAATCTCTCGATTGTCTTATTTACAAAAGGAAAAACACTAGAAACACTGGAAAATAGGCAGCACGGTGGCTCAGTTGTTAACACTGATGACTTGCAACACTGAAGTCCTGAGTTCGAATCCACCCTTGGACACATCAGCAAGGTGTTTGCATGTTCTCTCTATAGCTTTCCTCCATTATCATGAAGACATATTACTAATAAGTTGTATGTGTCAAATAAATGTGCTTAGATTGTAAGGCAGGACCTGATGTCAATGTATACATACTGTATCATTGTAAAGCGCTATGGAAGGCTGTTGGTGCTATATAAATACACAATTAAAATTGTAATGAAATGCATACTAAATAGTACGTTGTGTATACTTGTATGTATATATTAATTCAAGCCTAATGGAAACTTGGCATTGTGATATGGTTTGAATATTCCTTGCAATATGCAATTCTAAGATACATACGTTTGTGGTATTATGTAAATGCATTATGGAATTACCTGTGATTGGCAGTGGTTGTTAAGCAGCTCTTAAAGGGCACAGGGGAAACTCTGACTATATGCTGGTTGCATTTAAGGCCTACCTAGCACCAAACCAAAATCTTTTTGATAGAGATCCAATCATACTAAATATAGAACCAAACTGATTTTGGAAAGGTTCTACTGGCAACCAGTTTCAAGGTTTACCAAATTTTAACACTGAATCTTCCTGATTTTGCACTCACATCAAACTAGAAAAAATTAAGCTACATTTAACAGCAAGATTCCGGCTAAAGTAAATTAAGGGGGCGATGCAATATTTTTTTCCGATGCAGCTTACCTGCCCGAGTTTCCGCAATGCAAAAATCCCTGTGTGACATTTTGTACATCGCGGGATCTCTGCTAGGTAAGTGCGCTGGCTAATGCCTCCTATTCAGTGGCGTAAAGTTTGGTTTTGCATCGACTGCGACACGTTATTTCCGAGCATTCTCGGAAATGGGCACTCAACGCAAACTCAGTGTAAAACCCACGCTAACCCACTGACTTGGGCATTTTGCCAGGAAAGTCCCAATTAGCATATGACAGCCATGTGTTAGGGACCTTCTGAATGCAAGGTGTGGATGAGGTGTTATCGAAACTGTTCAGGGTAAAGTGTCAAAACAGCATTGTACATGGGAGACAGTTGGTGTTGAACCCCCCACCTCTATTCAGGCTTGGTTTCTTTATTTTCACATAAATAGCCTCCTTGACACCTTTTTTGAACCAGTCATGTTCCTTTGCCAAGATGTTGACATTACAATCTTCAAAGGTATGTCCTTTTTCCTAAAAGGGTAACTGTGGTCTTGATTTCTTCAAAACTAGTAAGAATTATATAAAAAAACTTCCATCACACCTTCAAAATAAAATCTAAATCACATCTCTAGATAAAATTTGTGAGAAGCTATTGCTGGAAAGGTTCAGCAATATTACTTCCTGCTTGAACACGTCCTGTTTTCAGCCATGTGACTAGCTTGTAGTCATGTGACCAGCCTCAGCCTGCATTAATAGGCTTCCCTTCTCAACTGTCGATTTTTTCCCCCAGGTACTTTCTGATTTATCCAGCATTAAGTCTTAACTGAGCATGCTTCTCCCCCGGGGCAAACGTGCAGGCAGAGGTCAGGTGATGTCATTCAACCTACTGGAAGCAGGAAGTTTGAACATTCACCCCAATGTAATTGCCAGAGATGTGATTGTCAGCTCATTTTAAAGGAAATACTGCAGACTTTCATTCAACCCTAACTTGTTTTGAGACCACAGTCGCCCTTTAAGATGCAGGTATACAGCTGAGTCCTGACCCAAGGAATTGGCTCATCTGTGCATACGTTGGTGCAGTTGCTGTTTGGTCTCCCCCACATATAAATCAGAGCACTCTTCACTGCACTGCACTGCGTATATGAACTCGCTTTTCTTGTGTTTTGGTAATGTGTCTTTCGGATGTACCAATTGCTGCCTCAGTGTGTGGTTATGTTTTTTGAAAATTCTTCTTATAGGAGAACTAAACCCAATTTTATTTATACTCCAGAATCTGAAAACCACCCCCTAAAAACACCAATAACCTATAAAATACCACTTCAGTAAGTTGTATTAAAGTAAATGTAAGCCTGTTAAAAACTGGATGAAGTATTTGTGTGTATGTGCAGTGTCAGACCACACCTCCTGACCTCAGTCACATGCTTCCTTGCTTTAGCTGTCCTGTAAAAGGATTGGCTAGAGATTATTAATGGGTGTGACCATTATGTTCTGCACATGCCCAGTCCTATGGCAGTAACTTGTTACAATTGGTCGTTGACCAAACTGTATGATACTAGAATGCTGTGAAGTGAAGCACAAACCATATGTTATTTAGGTAAATTTCCCAGCACCTGTATCAAAATGAGAGGTAAGATACAGATTACTGTTTTTATATCAAGGTGTTCTGCCTTCTGGTTCAGTGGTGATCTGTGGATTTAGTTTCTTTGAGACCCCTGCTACATATGGGATGACCATGCTCTCTTTTCGGTCTTGCTTTCCCCCTTCTCTGTTGGTATTTATGATCTTTTCTTTCGTAACTTTTATAGCCCACTTTCTGGTTCAAGGGTGGACGGAAGATTATATTACCACCCTGCTCCCATCAAAGCACCCTGGGTAGGGGGGCTAAAATTCAAGACAGATTTGAGACACAGGAAGAAAACATACTGTAGTATGAGGGCATAGGAACAAGACAAAGGATTGAGACAAGTGAACAAGCACAGGATTCAGTCACGAGAACAAGCACAGAAACAGGGCACATCCAGGTTCTACAAGAAGAAATCTACAAACCGACTTCAGCATAAGGAGGAAACCTTCTTTTGAATATTAGCACAGACTGATTCAGATGTGGTGATATCACATTACTGGCATCATCATAGTTCACAAAAAGTGAACTATTCCTTTGTAGTAGTGATTGGCTGAGTGAAGCAACTGGCGACATGACCCTACCGGCCAGCCCGACTCACAGAGCATTGCAGG
Organism: Hymenochirus boettgeri; assembly: GCA_019447015.1. Lineage (NCBI taxonomy): Eukaryota > Metazoa > Chordata > Amphibia > Anura > Pipidae > Hymenochirus > Hymenochirus boettgeri. Next base: position 181,595,551 of record CM033471.1, read on the forward strand.
AACGGCCAACCCTTACAAGTCCTTATAAAACAAATAAGTATTATTTTTATCTTCAGTTTTCAATTTTCAATATAAATTACACATTATGTCTCTCACCATCAGACACTATGTCAAATTTGAGCAATAAATTATCCCTGAGAGAGAAAAGGATAAATGTTCAGAGAAAGCAGCACAGAAAAAAAACTGTTTAACTAGATTCAGAGCAATTTTTCTAACATACGGTTTGATTCTTTGAGAAATGAGCATGGCATTACTGCTCTGTCTCCCAGCCTTACTGATTGTGAACTAAACACTAATCTGCCGCTAATTGCTATGGAAACAGCAGAAAAGACAAACTCCCTCAGTGTCCTTCACGAACAGGACAGTCCAATTACCTGCGCATTCACATAGCTCTAAGGGTTTATTAACATGCTACGCTTTTGATCTCATTTGAAGTCCATCTTCATATAACTATGTTCATTGGTGTGCAGCACACAATCAAGTATGAGCTCACTTGACATCTACATTTTGTGTACGAATTTCAAACCTGCAATGTAGAGATGAAATGCAATTCTTACCCAACATCTATGAGCTATACAGAGCATTTGTAAATAGAAAAGGTTAAAAAAAAAACATTGCAAAACAATGAAATCCTCTAAAATGAGGGTCTGTTCACTTGTGTTTGTTGTATTGGATTTTATTCTGCAGTGTAATATAAGGAATTATATGCCCCTTACAGTGTAATATAAGAGAGAGATAGAGAGAGAGGGGGAGAGAGAGCGAGAGAGAGAGAGAACGAGGGATGCACTCTGAGTTAGGCTGGGTACACACAGAGGGACTTTTTGTCCCGACCGAGCACTCGCTATGAGCATGCGCTCGGCCAGGACAAATGTCCGTCGGTCACGGCAAATTTGGCCACGGACAAATTTGTGAACGATCGATCATGCATTCCCATAGGGAACTGCACGATCGATCAAAATTTTCTGACATGCCCGATTGTTGTTCGTCCATCTGGAAGAACGAACGATCGAGGTCGGTTGCGGCTGCCCGCCCCACACCAGCCGATATTTTCGTCCGAAAGTGCCGTGTACCCAGCCTTACGGAGGATTAATCCTGGTTGACCTGGTTTCTTCTACTTTATTTTTTAAAATAACGTTGTGGGGTTAATTCTATCAAAATATTGCGACATAGAAAAGCAGCACAGCATGTTGAGGAGTCCATTTAAAGGATAAGTGCACTGTAAAATCAAGTTATGTTTATTTGGAAGCTGCAGCTTTAAAAATACTGTTGTTACTGGTTTGCGGAATGTTAAGCTCCAACCCTCTGAGATTTCCTCTGCTTTCTCCTGCTTGAGCCTCAAACAGTAATGCCTGTGAGTTCTGTGCACTCTCCTGCTTGAGCCTCAAAGAGTAATGCCTGTGAGTTCCGTGCACGTTCATGTGCACGGAACTCACAGGCATTACTGTTTGAGGCTCAAGCAGGAGAGTGCACAGAACTCACAGGCATTACTGTTTGAGGCTCAAGCAGGAGATATACCCTCCAGGTATAATTGTCCCTTAATAGTAAAGTATCTTACAATGTATAGGTGTTGTGGGGAGTGTGTGTATAGGTGTTGTGGGAAATGCTTTCATGTTAGGAATAAAAATTAATCTTAGCTCTCATGAATGACATCCCTGAGCATGGATTATAACTGATGACAGCACTATGCACTGTTTATAAGAAAATGTCTGTACATGGCCCAGAAAATAATGTAATGCAGGTGGTTAATGTCTAGTTCTCCTCTCTTGCAGTGACACCGGATCAATCAAACGGTTTTCTTCACACACAATTAGACTATAGGGATCTCATTATATTTATAACCGAATGGGTATTTAAGATTGCATTTACAGAAATGTTTGGAAAGCTGGTGTTTCAAGTAGATTACTACATAGGTTTTGTTTTTTTTTTTCTCCAAATTGACTCTACAATACTAATATTAAAACTAAACTGCAAAAAATTTGCAAATTTGCTGCAAAACTGCAAATTTATTTAAAAAATTTCTGGGAAAAATATTGACAGAAACAAAGTAACAGCGAAAAAAAGAACACAAGCTGCACAGAAACAAAACAAAAGCTAGTGTACCAGAAAATCTGCCGCTTTAAAGGAATAGTTGACTGAAAAGGTAAATGTATTCCTTTAATGCATCGATTAAAGAATGTGAAAAGGAGCTATTCCTCTCGTCGTTCCAGGCTCATGTGTAATTGATTGAAGAACAGAAGGTAAGGCATAGTTCCTTCACCCCCCATTCTTCAAACAATGAATTAAAAGGAATAGTTCACCTTTTCAGTCAACTATTCTTTTAAATGCATTTTGTACCCCTGAAAAGAAAAATAATTATATATAGGTAAATCACCCCGCCAATAGTTATGTAGCAAAACATTGATATGATCCAAATTTACTTCCCCCTTCCCTTTTTTTCCTTCTCTTCTTTATTCTGTTTCACATCCCTCCCCTGTATTCCATTCATATTCCTCTACATTGCGCAGCCATTTCTCTATTCCTTCCCATCCACATTATCCTTTCTTTCTGTATTTCATATCATCTCTATTTGTATAATACAAGAGCATAATGCTACAGACTTCAGATTGTGTGCTGTCCAATAATTGTTTTGTGGTAACAATATCATCTGAAATGCATAGTCAAGTCCCTGGGTTACAAACATGATTAATTTGTCTTAAAGCAGAGTTTGTATTCAAGGTGGAACAGTATTGCAACTTAGGGACACAAGGACAGCCACATTGTCAACATTCTGGGCAAATATGGACCCATTTGTAAACCGGAATTGTTCTTTACCCAAAAATGCCTGAATAATAAGTGTCAATTACATTTATTTATTGCATGGGGGAGTAGAAATAAAGGATGGTTTTGACAGTAAAAGGTTTGGACAGTTGGTTACATGCAGGAGAGAGTTAGCATTACCAGAGTAATGCATTGTGAAGGATGTTAACCTATGGCTATGTCGGTCAACAGGAAGGAGAACAGACATATCTAAGCCTTTACCCATTCTAAAATAAATACCCTAATAATAGGTTGGTTAAAAACACAGAAATTCAGTTTACCATTTAAGTTAAAGGCCATGTTCACCCATAATATTTTATATTTGTGGTAAGAACCCCTATAAAGCCTATTTCTGTTATGTGTGCCTATTCCTAAGACATTGCCAAAGGGACTTACAGAAGGTTCCGTATCCTCTGCTGCTGTTACGAGCTAGCTACAAGCTAGCACAGCAGTAGAAAATTTCACAACTTTGACCAATGCCTGGAAACCTTTAGGACTGAAGGAGATTTGTTGGCGACGGAATGAGTTCTGTAAGTACATTTAGGAGCATCTTATGAATAAGTAAATATAAAGAAAATAGGAAGGGGGTGGGGGGCAAAGCATAAATATGTAGATTTGAAGATGGCATGCCCATCAAGTCAAAATAATTAATCCAATAACTGAAAAATTCTATAACAAGGAAGGGAGCAAAACAAAACAATATGTGTATCTAGAATAAAGTCATGTTTTAGAAAAGATTGCAAACTGCCAAACCCCCATATCTTAAAAGAAAATATATTGCTCTTAACATCGAATATCAATGGTTACTTAAAAGTACAAAGTAATAAGTGGCTTGTAAACCCAGCCTCTTCAATTACAAAAGTCATTTTTTACCAATTAAATGCCAATTAGATTACCTGAGGTTTAGGCCATAGATTCAGATACATTAGTTCATTTCATTCCACTTACAGGCCCCAAAGGATTAAGCCAGCATATTTTTATTTGATGAACCTTCTAGTAAAACCACAGGAGACAATACCTATCCTGGATGTGGTTTAATGCTTAACCACAGAGAACTGTAGTTTTCAACTACCAAGTCTATAAAAATCAAAGGAAAATTAGTTTAAAGGGGAAAAAAAGAAAAACGATAGGTAGTTCTTAAGACTTTAAATTGAACATACATAATTACAGAGGAATATACCCTCGGAAGAGCAAAATGACATTGTTCAGCAGGCTAGACGTGACATTGAGGATTCTGTACCAAGAGGTGCAAAAGTCTGCCTGCGCTCTTAAATGATATGTTCAATCAAAGTGACCCTTCCTTTTTCTCATTAATTGAACAATGTAAGGTAAAGTAGCTATGTCTTACCTCCCATTCTTCAATTAAAGGGTAACTCCAACCTCAGAAAAACTTTGTAAATACCAAAAGGATTACCCCCCCCAAAACCCCAGATGTGTTTAGAACTGCTCTCCCTGTTCAGCTGTAATTTGTAGCATTGTAGTGCAGACTTTTTTTCAGTGGCCCCTATGGCTAGCAGCCATGAGATCACTATCTTTGCCTTTTTCTTCCTTCCACCCAACTCTCCAATTAGATGAGAAGTGAACAATTCAATGGAGGAGATATGAAAAGCAGATGCATAATGTATATCATGTCAATGCTGAAAGATGGAAGGATTTAAGGATTAAAAATAACATGGCGGTTAGGTCTGGGCAGGGGGCATCTATCATAGGTTTAAAGGTTTTTACGCTATATGGAGGGACAAGCGAAGATGGATCCGGATGGTGGGGGGGTGCGCTAAGGGAGGATGAAGGCTGCGCAGGAACGGATAAGGCACAGATGTGGGTAACGTCAGAGAGCTTGGATTTACAGTGAGATGCTCCTGGTCTGCAAAAAGATGGTTGTTGAAAGGTATGTATCTTTAAATTGCTGAACTGACTTTTGTGCAGTTTGGCTTGTTTTAAAGATAATGGCCAATAACATATTAAATTGTGTTTTGGGAGGTGGATATTGCATTTAAAGCCAATACTCTTGCAGGGCTAGGCAACACTACTCCGCTTTGAGGTGCAATGGGATTGCGATCTGATCCCGCTATGGGCACCAAGATGGAGATGGAGCCAGATCTAACAAGAGCTAGCAGTGAAACCTTTAAACCCACTTGTGATTATGCCCCTAGAATAATTGAAGAACAGTTGGTAAGACATAGCCAATTTTTCGAGTGAACATACAGTATACTTTAACAGTGCAGGCAGACATTTGCACCTCTTGGTACAGAATCCCCAATATAATGTCTAGCCTGCTGACAACACATGATGAAGGGGACAAGGTGATCTCTGAAACGTTGTTTGTATGCGATTCACAATAAATGGAAATTCCAGATAGAAGTAGTGTGCACCTCTATTCTATTTTTGCTTGTGCTATAGATTGGAGTCCTAAGGTAGAGGACCGACTGAAGTTACACCTACATCTACACTGGCAAATTGCCACAGAGTGCCTAGGCCTGAACCAGACATTGTGGCCTGCTGACATCTAACCTCCTTGTGCTTATCAGAGGGTATATTCCTTGGTATATAATTATGTATAGTATAGGTTCACAGGGTCCCTTTATGGCAACCTCACCGCCAAGAATAAATAATATTCTAAACACTTAAAAATAGGGTTGTCCAGTCTTTAGTATATTTAATGGGGTATTCACAATTTTATTTGTGCACTTTTATTTTTTTTTGTCCCTTTAAGTAAACATCTGAAGCAACCAATCACACAAGGCCCTTGCAATCTCTGAAGCCGATTTCTCTAAAAAGACTTCCAAAATAACAAATATTTAAGATGACACTAAGAATGTTGAAATGTCCCTTAACCTCAATTGTTTTGCCTGATCCATCATCCAGAACGATATTTTTGCCAGATCAGCTGGGAGACTGGATATGCTTCCCAAAAAAAAAATACAGATTACGTACATTATTTTATTGCAAAATCGCTGTTTTGGATGTGGGTAAATAATAGTGTACTGTCCACGGACAATCAACAAGTCGTACATTCATAACAATTGATTGTTATGTCACTGCAGCACATTTTAAATTTCCCTCTGAGACTCCTCCAATGCATACAGTGCTGCGTTTTCAAAATAGCAGAAAATGTAATTTATTCTACTTAAAAGAAGGGATTGGGCCAAGGACTACTTCCAATATACTTTAAAGAACACGTGATCCAAAGGGGATCATTGAGAGTCATGATGACTGAAAATGAATTATGTTATCATTTAAGGAACAGCTAAGATCCTTATATTTAAAAAAAAAACTAAACTATTCTCACCAATCAGGAACTACAGTATTTGTCAAATTAATGTGTCAATATACTTAACCAAAATAAAAATGTTTTTGAGATTGATTATATTATCAGGAACTGGGAATTTCCGTGTTGAAATGCATTAAAAAAATCTTGGGATATATGATGGAAGATTGTGAATTCACCAGCTGTATTGCAGTTCCATTATTGGATTTCTATGTAATGGATCACACATCTTCTGTTAGATGTTAGGTGTCTCTAATCGGATTTTATACCTTTGCTTGTATTGTGATTATATTTTATTGTAACGTAAAGAGTAAAATAAATGTACCCTAGCAATAATTATGTATATTTTACATTATACCATGTTAACAAGGTTCAATGTATTTTGAGGTTGCAGTTTCTTTGTTAACATTATTTATTGTAAACAGAAATAGATAAACCTGTGTCTTTTCAAGAGAAAAAAAAATCTTTTTAGAAGAAATCCACAAGGGAAACCCAGTAACCTATGATCCATTATACGTCCTACTGTGTTTACTTCAATTTTCATGGTGCACTGGGCATGACACTGTGAACTGTTCCACGTTAAATCCTTTGTGAGATGGTTACAAAGTAGATGGCTGTGTTTTTCAAACAGGGTAAAACATGCCAGATGAGGTACCTATATCTAATCTCCACAGAATGATTTCTTATAAGCTTAACTGACTCACATCACAGGCAGGGAAGACAAAGCTGCATTGGCACAGATCTGCAGGGGAAGTATTTGCAGCTATTACCAGGACAAATGGATATACTACAGCTTGGTCCACTGGGACAACGAAGATTTAAAAATAAAACCCAGTTACCTAAGGGGAATCTACAGCTGCTTATCTTTCAACAAACACTATTCCTTGCTTTAGTGCCACTGGGGTTAATAGACTTCTCTCTGCTATTATGCAGCAGTCAATATATTTGTTGGCAGGTGGGTAGTGATTGGAAATTGTAGGATTTTAAAATAAAAAGGATGTTGAGCCAGTATATAGAAAATCTAAACTACGGTATGCTATTGTTTGCCGCTAACACCACTTGTGTTGATAGGAGCAATATAAATGTATCCATGGCCTTTACCCACCTTATTTTCAGGAATGTGTCTATTGCACAAATACAATACATGTGCAGATTCATAATGATCTGTAAACCTTAGTGTTTTTTTTTCTTTTTTTGTCTTTGTTGATGTAAAGGGCATAATGTAACCAATTGAAATGATTTCCTGGAAATTAGATGGCTTAGACTTAGTAGTTCCTGCAAAGATTCCTGTATTCACACTTTCCATACACCTTTTACGTGAGACGTTCTCTAAAAGTACCTCGGATGATGACCTAAAGCACTAGTTACTCACCACCGGGGATGTATTTTATTCAACCAAGATCCCCCATATCAGCCACTTTTGACTCACAGTGTTGGTCTATCCCCTTTCACAGTTCAGGACTTGAATGGAGGGGCTTGAATATGCAGGCAGATTAGACAAGTTAGGGCTCTTAACATTGGAGAAGTAGTGCTTGCACAGTGATACAATTACTTTATATAAATATATTAATGGACCGTACAATAAACTCTCTGGTGCAATTTTTCACCAATAGGTCATAAGTAAAAAAAAGTTTAATCTTCAAGTTAGGAAATGTTTATGTACAGTGAGATGGTGAAACTATGGAACTGTCTTCCAGCAGCTGTTGTAATGGCAAGTACATTGAATATCTTCAAAAATATTGAGAATTGCTGGTATTAATACATTTAGTTATTGTTGATCCAGGGATCCTTTTGGATTTTCATTTGAAGCTGGGGGGGGGGGGGGGGGTTGCCTTCCTCTGTATTAACTGTTAGGTAGCATTCATGAGTAGGATAAAAAGGCTTGACTGGATAGACCATCAGGGTCATTTACAAGTTGTCGATGTTCTAATCAATTTTGGATCGGTAAGAACAACATTAAGCCTTGGATTTTGGAGGCTGCGTGAGTATCGGAAGAGACTTGCACAGCCGTGGCAAGCCTATTTACCAGTGGCTCCATGTACATGCGGGTGAAATTTAACTGAGCCACGCAGCAACTGGTAAAAATCTGCTATGAGCAAATCCGGCTCTGGGCGAACTCCCTGCATATGTCTTTATGCAGGAAGACCTGGGAGGAGTGGGAGGAGGTAGAGACATATAGGCAGCACAGGGCTGAATTAAGGATCTACAGCAACTCAGGGGTGAGGATCTTGCAGTTTAGGTCCTCATCCTGGGTTCTATTAAGGGAAGGGGATTTTGGGGGGGGGTGTCTTGAGTGGGGGGAATTTAAAGAAGCATGAATAAATAACAAATTCTGATATTCACCTCAGCCTTCATATTTTTCTAACTACAAAATTCAAACAAGCACTAAAAATGCTTCCAACCAAGAGTAGCAATGCAATCAAGTAAACATTCCCAAAAATGAGTTAAAATCCTTGATAGGGATGTTAATATAATTACAATATGGACAACAATGGATTGCGCCATCTGTGCTCAAATAGTTGTATTATTAAAATTCTGGGCATCTGCAGTGCTTTATTACTGGGGTAAAACTGTTGCTTTAGGATGTTCCATCTGTACACTATTATAGCACACTTTAAGGAGCATTATCTCATTCATACCACTGATCGCTTCTGGAGTTAGCCTTGGCACATTCCAGCAATGAATTAACACACATTTAAACTAAACTGCAATGCTATCCAATTTTTTCCCACTGTTTTCAGTGACAATGCATTAGCATACAAGTCCAAGGACCTGTAAATTGGAAAACCAACCTCAGAGTCATTAGCTACTTCTAGCTATTAAACAACTTATAGTAAAAAAATACACATGCAGATAATACCAGTCTGTAATGTAACAAGCGTTCCAATATATCAGTTGTTCTATAGATATCCTCTTTTTTTGCCAATCAATCATGATTGGACATTTCAGTTGTTCCCTGATGTGTATATGATATCTGCCAATATACAGCGAAAGATTGAGCAATTTCATTATATGCAGCTATGGAGAGAGAGAACTATTCAGACTGCTATCCCAGAGTTAATTGCCAAACTGCCAATGACTATGTATAAGGAATAATCATGGTTTTACAAAGTTGATAGAAAGGGTAGTAAAGAAACAATAATGGGAAAAAAGAAAACACCCTTTTATGTATATGGAAATAAGGAAGATTTGACACTGATTTAGATGCATTTTAATGTCAAATGAGATTCTGCATCAATCCATGGATAAAGCTGGATATGCACTTCAAAAAATACAATTTCCATACCACTTGCCTGGCACCCCCTGCTACAGTCATCAGAAAGTTCATGGGGTGTCTGTCTGAAAAGGGATTAAATTAATGGAATATGCTTGTAAAGGTTCTTATTTGACCAGGTCATGGAAAATCTGTGGAATTCAGTTAGATCAATTCAACTTGAAGTTCTTAATTCCTCAAATTAATGGTAATTAAAGGGTTACTGTGGTCTCCAAACAAGTTAGGGTTACATTAAAGTCCACAGTATTTCCTTTAAAATGAGCCGACAATTACATCTCTGGCTGAAGTCTGTAAGAAATTACATTGGGGGAATGTTTAAACTTCCTGCTTCCAGTAGGTTGAGTGGCATCATCTGACCTCTGCCCCGCCCGTTCGCCCCAGGGGAGAAGCATGCTCAGTTAAGACTTAATTCTGGGGAAATCAGGAAGTTCCTGGGGAAAAAATTGACAGTTGAGAAGGGGAGCCTATTAATGCAGACAGAGCCTGGTCACATGATTACAAGCTGGTCACATGATTACAAGCTGGTCTATCTGTTGTATTCAATTAGATCAACTGGACTTGAAATGTAGTTTCTGGTCACATAGCTGAAAACACAGCTGAAAACACAGCTTGGTCACATTGCTGGTCACAGCTATGTGACCAAGCTGGTCACATAGCTGAAAACAGGAAGTGTTTAAGTAGGAAGTAATATTACTGAACCTTTCCAGCAATAACTTCTCACAAATTTTATCTTGAGATGTGATTTAGGGTTTATTTTGAAGTTATTATGGAAGGCTTTATTATATAAATTATATAATTCTTACTAGTTTGGAAGAATTCGAGACCACGGTTACCCTTTAAGTTACACACAGTAGGACAAATAAGAACTTGTCAATTTCGTGTGTATTGTCCTGGTACCAGTAAAGGTTTGGATTTGACTCCAAAGTCTCATATAACGTATCAATTTACCCCTTTAGGACAGCTATTGCCCACAGTACCAACCACTGAGCTTGCACACACTATGTATACAAAGACAGAAAGGAACACAAATGTATATGACAATATTGTTTAACTATAATGAGGTTTGCACCTCTAACAAAAAAACAGGCAAAAGGTGGTGTACCGTGTTAGCCAGTCAAAATCTTTACAGGGTAACCCTTTTGAAATAAAAAATAACAAAAGTGGTATAAAGGTGATACCTTTATTGGCTAACTAAGATAATCATAGCAAGCTTGAAAAAGGAACAAGAATGTTCTGAAAGCTTGCTATGATTATCTTATTTAGCCAATAAAGGTATCACCTTTATACCACTTTGTTATTTTTTATTTCAAAAGGGTTACCCTGTTAACAAAAAATAATGGCATGTTGTCTATATACATAATACATTTATATAGTCATGGACCTTAGTGGCTAATATGCCTTTCTTTTACAAAAGAGGAGCATTGTTCATCACGTTGCAAAAAGTCCACGGGAAATGTATGCTTGTCTTGTGCCAAGCATTATGCAGTTTTCCTTTTTAAATGTATGGCAGGAAGGTGTCATATTATATGTCAGTTATAGCTATAAAAAAGATGCATCTGCAGAGGGATAGCAAGGAAATTATACCATAAACGCACTTTAAAGTGTATGTCCAACCCCCCAAACATTTTTTTTCTGTAGCTAGAAAAACGCCCTAAGTTCAAAATTCAGCTTCTAAACATACTCAGCAGCCCTCGTTTCCTCTGCACAGAAAAGGCACGGAAACAAGCAGAAGGCAGCCGAGGGAACGAGGGCTGGTAAGTATGTTTAGAAGCCAGATTTTGAACTTTAGACCTTGCGAGGTTGGGGTTTTCTAGCCACAGAAATTTTTTTGGGGGGGTTGGCATACCCTTTAAAACTGGAGAGGCCTTTAAAAGAGGGTGTAACTAAAATGTGATGACATACTGTGCGTGCCACTACCTTTTCCAGGAAGCCCTGCCTTGCTAATCCTGGGCTTCCCTTGTTATGCCCTGCTTGATAGATACCAGCAAAATTAATACGTTTTAGATAAGTAAATAAAACAGCTGTTAAAATATCAGTAATTAATAATTGAGAAATACCTTTTAAACATCACTATGCACGGATACATTACAACACCTCACATTCTTACTATTCATAGAACTAGAATGAGGTTTGTGGATTGGTGGCAGACTGGAGCCACCAAATCAAAGATCTTCAATACGCTTTTAATCTTAGTTGAGTTTTGCAATGAAGTCTATCTATTTATTAAACATCTTTCCATACATTCCTTAATACATTTTTAAAAAATATTTTACTGTAATGGCAGCTTGTGAATAACAATGAGAAATTTAATAGGAATATAAATTACAACTAGCCAAGCCAGACATACTGTCAGTAAAGGTCTAAACCTGCATTTGCAAACCCAATCCATTAATTATGACTTAAGGAAAGTTGCCCCCTCTGTATGGAGAAGCTTTTACTCCTGCTCTTACTTCCAAAAAGACAAAAGTGAAGATAAAGACGCAGTCTAACATTTAAGCTCTCAAGCCCCCAGTGATTCACATCTACAATTCTACAGTGAACAACTGTTCTTTGCAGATAAAAAAAAGAAGTGAGGGTTGTTAAGCCTAATATCTACACATCAAAGATTTGAGCAAAATAAGATGGCTGTTAGCTTATCCCCAGAACAAATCAATATTGCCAATCAGAGAAAGGCAGGCTCATTTTACAGAGGGACACAGTTCATTGCTATTTTGTTCCACAGCACTGCCCTCTTAGTGAAAATTGCAAAAGAGATATATATCAAAATGTTTACAAAGATGCTCTCCCAAAATGCCTGTTAGATGGTGGTGGTTAAAAGCAAAGGAGGGTTTTTTTCCCCCTTAAGTTCAAGCATACAGTTATAATATACTAACTATTAGAGAGTATTTTATTGTATACTGTATCAGGCTATTTGTGGCAGCTTTTTAGTATGTATACTGAATTTATATATGGTACTTATTATGGGATTTCATTACTTTTTAAAAAAAACAAAAACAAAACATTTTCTTCTAGCATTTTTGTGTAAAATATTATAAGAATATATAATAATAATATAAATTAAAGGGTATTCACAGTGAATTCTGAAAGTTTCATAATATATAATCACCTAGAGAAGCACCATTTTAACTACTGGCACGGTGCCCATTGTTGCTTGGGCAATTCACAGGCATGAAGCACTTGTCACAAATCCAGTCTAAAATTTCCGTTGGTTTGAAATAGGCTACTTACTGTGTTTTGCGATCCCATAGCATGTGAGAAACACATGCCAGGCTAACAGAATGTGGGTGGCCACACTGTGTGCATTGCAATCCGGTTTTGGGGCAATATTTTTTTGCAAATCGCATGCACTCCAATAACAGAATACCATCAGAATTGCAGCACAAATGCATAGTAACACACATTTGTTTGTGCATTACTGTGCTTTGTAGTGTGGCCAGAGCCTTAGTAAGTACTCAAATAGTAATCTTCAGGGCTTACCAATGTAATAATTGTTAGCGTCTGTTCAAAAAATCTGTCATGCAGCCACAACAAGACATGGAAAAATTGTATAGCAGCACTTCTGCATGACTGTTTTAAAGTGCATATAAAGTTTAAAAAAAACTGTTAAAATAAAAACTGGGGCAGGGAGGTAGAATTGGTACCGGTAATTCCCACCTCACAATATCGTTTCTGTCAAGCTAGCATTAACATTAAAAGAAGCGGACTTTATCTTTAATGATTATCCGATAGTCCCGACATTTTATATGCTTCCAAAGATTCATAAGAATGCCACTAGACCACCAGGTAGGCCAATCATTTCGGGGATAGGGAGTCTAAATGAAAATACTTGCTCATTCATTGATTCCTTCTTACAGCCTTCTTTTTGCAATTAGACTCTTACATCAGAGACACTACAGACTTCATATTAAAGATCATCGATATTCCTGCTGAATCAGACCATCTTTTAATTACCTGTGATTCTCTCTCTAATATAGATCATGAGATAGAACTGAATGCATGCAGATATTTCTTAGAGATGCAAGACTTTTTAAAAAGACAGGTATGAGTGTGTATTAGACTTACGTTTGTGTTATATCACAATTACTTTTTGTTTAACAATGTGTACTACCTCCAAGGGGGGTGGCTATGGGGGCTAAATGTGTTCCTTCCTATGCCAACCTCTTCCTTGGATGGGGGGAGAGAGAACTGGTATTTACTGTGGACTTAATCTGCTTTACAGCATAGACATTTGGGCATGCTTTATAGATGACATTGTCATCCTATGGCATGGCCCTAAATCAGTAGCAGAATTGTTCATTAAGATCTTAAACAATAATGATTTTAACATTCATCTAACCTCACACATCTCAGATAAGATGGTGGATTTCTTGGATATCCACCAATCAAAGCAACCTGTGTAGGCAAAAAAACGAAAAGGCAACAATCTCTATAATAAAAAACACATATCACATTTATTATCTATAACATATATAACTGGCCAGCTAAAAATACCTTACAAAATATTAACATATAAAACCCCCGCTGTATATATCTGCAAACAAATAGCAATAATAGCAAAATCTTCTAATAAAGGGGATAAAACCAAATAGTCCAAAGTCTGATAGGAAAAAGTATGGTCCCAATATCTAGCCTATGTAATTCAGCCTAAGTCGGCTGTTGGACATATCCACACTCTGCAAGAAGCTGTGGTTGGAATCCCAATCACCTGCAGCTCCGTCCGAAGTCTGTGACCAAACAGTATATAGACTGTGTGCACACAGTGAATAAGCAATTAGTATGGCTAATAGTGGGTAATATTCAAATATAAGTCACCGCTCTCAGGATAAATCAAAGTTGGTACTGTCGGCATTCCTCAGATCCCCGGACACGATGCTTCTATGCTGTCCGTGGCTAAATGCACTTGGGATCCTCTGTTGGTGGATATTGTTGGTGGCTGCATTATTGTAGTGACCTAGGGATTCCTCTGCTATTCTCTGCTACACTATAACAGTTCTCATCCCAGTAATTTAATCAAGAGCATACCAAAAGGTCAATTTATTGCGATAGCAGGTTTGTTGTCTACCGGATAATTTGTCCGTGTACCTTGTATTACGTTGGCAAAACTACAACTGCCTTTAAAGATCGTATGGCCAATCATTGATCTTCTATATGTCAGGCTTTAACCACCAAGGATGACCATACTGTAAACTCAAAATATAGTGATTTAGCTGTGGCATGCCACTTTAAAAAACTAGGCATCCCCTCTCGAGCTTACGCTGTTTAATCATAGATGGACTAACTCCCCAATAAATTAACTCTAATATCAACAAGGATCGGTATCTGTTTCAAAAAGAAGCCAGGTGGATACACTGCCTGGACACACTAACAACCAGGGGTTTAAATGAACAGCTACTGCTACAGTGTTTTTTGTGACATCAGCAATCTGGCTAGTTTTTTTTTCTCTTTTCCCCAGTATATGAGCCATGAGATATTTCAGCTTTATTATATATTTTTCACAGTGACACAGAATAGATTTTGTCTATGTATGTTGCTATTAATAATACAGGTTCAGTAGAACTGGATACATTTATATTCGTTTATGTTTACATTGGTCTCTCCGCTTTGCTACATTAACTCCGTTAGATACTTTGTAATTTGATATATGGGTATGTATAACCCAGGGATTTTAATTGTACATATGTATAGTTTTATGTTTTTATGCAATTGTATGGGATTATGGGTGCATGCAATTGTATGGGATTATGGGTGCATGTATATATATATATATATATATATACAGAGAGAGAGAGAGAGAGAGAGAGAGAGTATAGCTACGGAACACTGTGTACTACAGAAAAGGGATTAAACACTAGGGGCACAGGAAACATAACCGGGATCAGGAGGGAGGGAAGGGGGAGGGCTGCACTAAGCAAGCCAGAAACCTCTAAGAGCACACTTTAGAGGCGGAAACGATTTCCCTCCAGCCAGGCTCCTACTCTTACTTTCTAGGACTTTGGGCAGACATTACAGGAGAACCATTTAGAGCAGAGAGGTAAGGTAAGAATTTTTACACACTACACAGTGGGGCCAGCAGTGGGAGTGAATTTGGTTTTGGCAGTGGACATGCCCTTTAACCTATACTATTTGTCTTCAGATGCCCTGGGGCACTGGAATAGTTCGCGAGAGTGCAAGATACATGGTAGACTATTTAGGCCTGTGTATACAAGGATGATTTGTACTGCTCTAACCACAATTAAAAGGACAGTTCAGTGGAAATTATCAATATTTGTTAAATTGTTTGTGTAATGCCTTCTTAGTTATTCTACATATTCTCTCCCATTTCGAAAAATCTGTTGATTTCATACTGTTTGCTGTTCCCTGCTGTTGACATTTCAGGTTCTAATGGTCTTTCTTCTTCCCAGGATGCACCACATCCTTGAAAAGTTCCTAACAGCAATTTCCACTGATTGACTGTTGGATGGGTCAAAGATGCTCAGATCTCTACTGAGCAACTGAATCAACCCAGGCACTGGGTCAAGGGCAAGACCATGGTCTCTACTAGGGGTCCTGCAAACAGGAAGTCAGTATTTTGGTTGCATTTATTTATACACAGACAATGCTGAATTGGCAGATTAAAGGACAATTATACTCACCTTCCCTCCGCTCCAGATCTTCATGTAGTAGTTCCTATTGGCCTCGTCGCCGACGGGGAGGAGGGGGCGGAGCCTACAGGAGCAACGTTACTGCAACACGCTGCTGAAGGTTTTGTGAATCCCGGGGTGATGACCTAGCGGTTCAGGTTCTCACCCTGGGTAAAAGTTACTACATGAAGATCTGGAGCAGAGGGAAGGTGAGTATAATTGTCCTTTAAGGTCATTGGGATGAAAAAAATACTGCTCTTTTTTCTGAAAAGCACATGTATTTGCACTGAACTTCCCCTTTAAGGGATTTATTTATTATTATTAAGGAAGTGACTAAAGATCTGTCAAACGCTAGAAAAGTGAAACCAGATGTTGAAGATACCATTTACCAAGCTTCAGTGCCTCTATCCCTCTCTAACCTCTACTAGTTCTAATATGCAGTGGCGTAACTAGAAATAACTGGACCCCCAGCAAAACATGTGGTGGATCGTGTAGACCGATTATTGGGTGTGGCTGGGAGTGACCCGGTGGTCTTGGTTCACATTGGTGCCAATGACAAAGTTAGAGGAGGAGGTGAGGTCCTTAAAAATGATTTCTGAGAATTAGGGGCCAAGTTAAAAGCAAGGACCTCAAGGGTAGTGATTTCAGAAATACTACCGCAGCCACGTGCTACGCTAGGGAGGCAATGGGAGCTCAGGAGTATAAATGCATGGCTAAGGGAGTGGTGTAAGGAGATGGGGTTTGGGTTTTTAGAGAACTGGGCTGAGTTTTCTGTTGGCTACAGGCTCTTTAGTAGAGACAGATTGCACCTCAATAGTGATGGTGCAGCTGTTTTGGGGGAGAAGATGCCTAGGGGGTTGGAGGAGATTTTAAACTAGGTATGGGGGGGAGGGTATGTTGAACTACACAGGGGTAGATAGAGAAGTTAGGGATCAGGGGGCTATTAACACAATGGAGGATGGAGAAGGGGGAGCATAGAGGATAAGGAGGCATGTACGACCATGTATGGAAGTAAATCAATTGATAATCTAAAATGTATGTTTACAAATGCAAGAAGTCTGGCTGGAAAAAACAGGGAACTTGAAATAATAGCTTTAAAGGAAAGGTATGATGTGATTGGTATAGCAAAATCATGGCTTAATGATTCACACGACTGGACAGTAAATATTGAAGGATACTCCTTATTTAGACATGACAGAGTTAATAAGAAAGGAGGAGTATGTATGTATGTATGTTAAACAGGAATTGAAGTCAAATTTAAAAGATGGAATAGATGGGGGGTAAACGATATGGCAGAAACAATATGGGAGGAACTGTGTACAGGAAGCAAGAAGGTAGGGAAATTAATTGTTGGAGTATGTTATAAGCCGCCAAATGCCAGGGAGGAGGTGGAAATGAATCTCCATATGCAGTTGGCGAAGGCTGCTGGTATGGGGCATGTTCTGGTTATGGGGGATTTTAACTACCCTGACACAGATTGGAGTAAGGGAACTGCCAGCACCTCATAAGGTATAAAGTTCTTAAATTTCCTATATGAGCATTTTCTTTCACAGATGGTAGAAGTTCCTACTAGACAGAATGCGTTGTTGGATCTGGTGATATGTAATAACAATGAGCTCATTTTGGAGATTAAGGTAATTGGAAGCTTAGGGAATAGTGACCATGATATAGTGTCATTTATTATAGGTTGCAAAAAACTAAAGTGCACTGGGTTAACAAAAACTTTTAACTTTAGGAAAGCTAATTTTATGCTGTTAAAGGAATCACTCCTGCTCATAGACTGGGGGGAATTGTTTCTAGGTAAAGATACAGAGCAGATGTGGACCACTTTTAAAGGGAACCTTTAGGGAACAAGTGTAAAAAAATTAGGTCCTCTCCTGCATGGCTTAATGCTCAGGTAAAAAGGGAAATGGAAAAAAAGAAAAAGGCTTTTAAAATTTTGAAAGCAGAGGGAACAGAATAGGCTTACAGGGAGTACAAAAGCTGTAATAAAGAGTGTAAGAAAGCAATTATAGAAAGCTAAAATAGAAAATGAAATACGGATTGCCGAACAAAGCAAGTCCAACCCCAAAATGTTTTTTTAACTATATAAATGGTAAAAAGATGAGGACTGAGAATGTGAGACCATTAAATAATGGGGCTGAGGTGGTTGTAGAGGTTGCCGAAAAGGCTAATCTGCTAAACCGTTTTTTTTACATCAGTTTTTACGGTTGAAAATCCTTGTCCTGACAGTAGGGATTGTAATAATAGCAGGGAAGAAAATGAAGAGTATTCACATTGGCTAACAGAGGATATGGTACGGAAACAATTAGACAAAGTTAATATCAATAAAGCCCCAGGACCAGATGGATTGCATCCTCGGATTTTAAAAGAGCTTAGTTCAGTTCTATCTAGACCACTGTTTCTCATCTTTTCAGATTTGCTTTGGTCTGGGGATGTGCCGCTGGATTGGAAAAAAGCCAATGTAATACCTATATTCAAAAAAGGTAGTCGTTCACAGCCTGGTAACTATAGACCTGTAAAGCCTAACATCAGTGGTAGAGAAGGTGCTGGAAACTTTGTTACGGGATCATATCCTTGACTTTGACTCCAGAGATCATCTTATTAGTAGTAGTCAGCATGGATTTATGAGAAATTGATCATGCCAGACAAATTTAATTGGTTTTTATGAAGAAGCGAGTAAGAAGTTAGATTCAGGCACAGCTGTGGATGTGGTATATTTGGATTTTGCGAAAGCTTTTGATACTGTGCCACATAGACGACTAATGTATAAACTGAGGACTGTTGGCCTTGAAGAAAACATTTGTTCATGGATAGAGAACTGGTTATTGGATTGCAAACAGAGAGTGGTGGTAAATGGAGCTACATCTATGTGGGCTAAAGTTCTAAGCGGAGTGTCTCAGGGTTCTGTACTTGGGCTGCTTGTTTAATCTGTTTATAAATGATTAGAATGGGGCATTGAGAGCAAGGTCTCAGTGTTTGCTGATGACACTAAACTGTGCAGAGCTTTGGAAACTTCAAGTGATGTGCAAGTGCTGCAAGCAGACCTAGATAGATTATCAAAATGGGCAGCAGAATGGCAGATGAGATTCAATGTTGATAAATGTAAGGTGATGCATTTGGGATTTAATAATCCCTGTGCCACCTACACCATAAATAACTCTGTGTTAAGTGCATCTGTAATGGAAAAAGATTTGGGGGTTCTGGTAGATAACAGACTTAGCTATAGCAAACAATGCCAGGTAGCAACGGCTAGAGCTAGCAAGATATTGTCTTGTATAAAGAGAGGAATAGATTCAAGAGAGAAAAATATTATTCTCCCTCTTTATAAGGCACTGGTAAGGCCTCATTTGGAATATGCGGTGCAGTTTTGGAATCCCATATACAAAAGGGACATCTAGGAAATTGAGGCAGTTCAGAGAAGGGCAACTAAATTAATAAGGAGAATGGAGGGGCTTGAATATGCAGGCAGATTAGACAAGTTAGGGCTGTTTACATTGGAGAAGCGACGTTTGCGTGGGGACATGATAACCTTATACAAATATATTAATGGGCCATACAATGAACTCTTTGGTGCATTGTTTACTAATAGGTCATATCAGAGGACTCGTGGACATCCTCTAAGGTTGGAAGAAAAGAAGTTTCATCTTCAGGTTAGGAAAGGTTTCTTTACAGTGAGAACGGTGAAATTGTGGAACTGTCTTACAGCAGATGTGGTAATGGCAAGTTCATTGAATAGCTTTAAAAAAGGCCTGGATAAGTTTCTAAAACTAAAAAATATTGAGAATTACTGGTATTAATGAATATAGATCTGGTTGATCCAGGGATACTTTCCGATTGCCGTTTGTCAAGAAGTCAAGAAGGAATTTTTTCCCCTTTTTAGCTGGGGTTTTTTGCCTTCCTCTGGATCAACTGTTAGGTAGGGTTAATAAAAAAAAAATTAAAAAAAAGAGGGTGAATAGGTTGGACTTGATGGACTTATGTCTTTATTCATCCACAGTGGTTTTCTGGGAGGAGGCTATATCTTTCATAAAAAAAAATAAGAACATGGTGCCCCCTGCTGTTGCTTCCCCTGCTCCCCAGGTAGTTACGCCCCAGAGTATGTGGGTAAGGATGTTCAAGTCAAACATGGTTCTAAGTTCAGCACCAGGGTAAAAGTATAGTACAGCATATCTACATTTAAAGGGCATGTCCACCCCTTTAGAAAACTTTTGACATGCTCCCCCAACCCCAACCGCATTAATATTATTGTTAGAAAGTCCCCCGATCCTTACTTACCTTCCCTCTTTTCTCCGCCACACTGTTCTGGCCCTCTGCTTGCATGGAATTGCAAGCAGGGGGCGGGACCGGCAGCCGTGTCCGTGATTGGCTGAGAGGCAGCCAATCACGGTCGCGGCTGCCGGGAGTTCTGAACAGCGGAGGAGAGAGGGAAGGTAAGTAATCATTGGGGGACTTTTTTGCAATAATATTTATGCGGTTGGGGCTGGGGGAGCATGCCCTACCGCATACCCAAAGGTTTTAATGTTAGGGGGAGGGAGAGGGGGGGGAGGGCTGCACTGAGCATGCCTCAAACCTTGACGAGGTTGAGGCAGACTCAGGCACAGCATGAGTCAAACACTGCTTCTACACAGCAGTTTCCTGGACTTTGGAGAGGCACAGTAGGGGAACCATTTTGAACAGAAATGTATGGTAAGGCTTGTTTTAAACTTCTTAATGTGGCCATTAAGGGTTTAAATTTTAGTTTTGGGGGTGGACATGCCCTTTAAATGCATAGCATTTACTCGTTTATCCTGAAAAAACACACAAAATCTAGAAATCTGAGTTCTACATTCTCTCTTCTGGCTTGACCATGGATTTTTTTGATTAAACCGTAAAACTTTCTACCAGAATGTTATAATTAATGTAAAATTGGGGATAAAAGAATAACCAGAATACATAGGCACACTGAAAGCTTTGAAAATTAAACGATTAGTAAAAAAAAAAATCTAGGTTTCGTATTATTAATTTTTGTGCATTTTGTTTTAATATTCAAAATATACTCTTAAATTTCATAAGAGTAAGACACTATATTTGACATTAGAAGTTCTAAAGAAGATAATGCAGCAATCCAGCTTCCCTGTTTCCAGTCCGATCAGACTTGACAGAGCCGAGTGAAATCAGTTGCCCAGCTTCATGGTTATATCAAATATTTATCTCCACAAAGCATATTAAGCAGCAGTCCAGGGTCCTGAAATTAATTTCCATTCTCATTTAAAATCCCCAAAATCTGTAAAACATGGTGCCATTTATAAAGATGCATGGTGCGAATTTGCAAACCACTTTCAAGCGGTATTACCTGGGATGCATTACTAATACAACCCAAGGCATAATCCTGCATGACTGATTATGTTAATTAAATGTGGACAGAAACCAGCAATGACACTAGAATGATGAAATAATGGCCAATCTAGAGATAGATCTACTTCATGATCTGAACGTCAATATCTGAGTGTGGATTAAGTCACAGAATACGAAGTTGTCACCAGCATACAAAGCACCAGCAAATCCCACATGGATGGATGTAAATACAAACAAACAAATTCAAATGTGAAAAGAAAAAGCTATTTAATAAGTCTTAAACCTCAAGGTTCGTACACACGCGTGTTCTCGGGTGCCGGCCCGCGACGCATGATATGTACGAATGGCCGTTTCGGACAATAATCATGCCATTCATGGGCTAGTTTGTAAATCCTCTCAGCCCGACCAAATGGCCATTTCGGCTGATAAAGTGCCCATACACGGCACGATTACCGGCTGAAGCGGCCATTCATGGTCAGCACCCACGATCGCACATGTATACAAAGCTTTAGTCAAAGCATTGGGGTGCAGATTATCACCCCTAAGCAACACTGTCAATAAAATGATCAGTGCCATATTTTAGCATATGTGTACCGTACGTGACCCCATTGCATCTTTTAAATGAAGAATTTCCACGTTCCATTCCTTTAGATAAACTATTCATCAAATAGACTGCTCTTGGTAAGAGTCTTTAGTAGTAAGAGAAGTTACTTATTCTCAAACTTATATACAAAGGCCATACAAAAGGAATGTATTCTATGTTATTAACTTTAAGCCATTATACTATTAGAAACAAAGCTAGTAGTAAAGCCTTTTCATCTTGTCCATTAACATAAATGCAGAATTAAAGTGAAAAGGAAATATCAGGGTTATTCAATAAAAGTTCTTATGGTTTAAAATGGTGTTAATTTTGCCTCAACCAATCAGATCTTATTTAACATTTGAAAGCTAACATCTGATTGGTTGGGGCAAAATTTGCACCATTTTACTTTATAAGAACTTTTATTGAATAACCCTGATAATATATAAGACAATGTATTTTCACTGTAAAGGGTGTTCTTTAGGTCTAGTATTTCATAACTGGATTTCTTTCTTGTAGAGAGTAAAATATGAAGAAATGACCTTCCCATATAAACATATTAGTCAATGAAGACCGATAAAAAAAAAAAAAAGAAGATACTATTAAAGGGTATCTCCACTATTAAAATCAACTTTGGCTCTAAGGATGCCTTTTATTAAGATTAAATTGTACCTGTAATATCACTTTATTATGCTGTCCTTCCCAAGTTACACCTTTCTGGATCACTCTGCAGACAGCAGTTCTGCTCATCACTGAAGCCCGCCTGTAGGTGCACACACCGACCTTGGCGCATGCGCACACATTGCAAGGCTTAGTCGGACAGACTTGACCCCACTGCTCTTCTTCAGCCAATGGGAATGTAAGCATTACGTTACCATGGCTGCAACTACAACTACTGTGCTCATTCGGCTCGCGTCTCGCGTGGGAGAGAGACAGAAGCTAAATTTCAGAGAGGGTGCTGGGAGTGACAAGCTGATTTGGGAGGGGGGTGGGAGAGAGACAGAAGCTGAATTTCAGAGGGGGTGCTGGAAGTAACACAAGCTGATTTGGGATGGGGTGTTGGGAAAGAGAAAAAGGTAGGTGATTACCACAACACACAGATACCCTTTAATGAATACTTTGAACACCAGTCAACTTAATAAAGATAGTTTTCTCTAAATTCTGTATTACAAACATTTAATTAAAAGAAAATTCATATCCAAATAGACTTTATAGGTGCATGTGGCTGAGCTGCCATTGTATCATTTGTTATTCATTAATTAAAACATTACTTATAATAATGTGTAATATATGAAATGTTGCAGCCCCTTATTGAAATTGGCATACAAATGTATATAACAGCCAATTCTCTTTCAAATCAATTTTTCAGTGCCCATTTGTGCTGGCTGCAGCTGCATCTTTATTAGAATTGTAAATCCTAAGCAGTTGGAATTTATTAAAAAGAGAATCTCTTACACCATCCCTGAGAGAAAAAAAATCTTCACTTAATCACATTTTTAAATGGCACTTTATTAAAGGGGTCCTTGGCACCAATGCAATAATCTAGAGCTTAAGCAGATGTTCAGACCTTCAATATTCTGCTACTCTTCAGCTGTATATAACTATGTAGAGTCTATTCAGGATATGTAAATTTGACAATAATATTAGATCGTTATCACTAATTTGGTTTTGAACCACACATAAGTTCTTCCTTCAGAGCAATTTAGCTCCCAGAGAGATTTACTTGTAAAGGGGTTTTTCTATTTTAAAGGGGTTTGTCTGTTTTTAAGGGGTGCGTAAAGAAACAAAAGGATTTAGAACAAGAAAGGGTTTAAGAACAAGACTGCTGTTTCTCTTGTGGGTATTGCTGTTTTCTATTGTTGTTTATTGCTGTTGCTGTGAATTGCTGTTTAGTAGGGACAGTTTTGTTGAGGCCATGCAGTGGGCATCATGCCGAATGTATGGGATCTTGGAGCAGCCGCACCAAGGGACCCATGTACAGTATGTGTCAGATGTGAGTGGGTTGCCCATTTGGAATCTGAGGTGCAGAATCTAAAGGGGAAACTTGCAGCATTGCAGGGCTTGACAAATCTGGGGGAATTGCAGGTAATGGCAGCGGCCAGTAAACTGGAGGGTGGAAATAGGGCAGATAAGGTGGTAAAGGAAGATAGATTTGTAAGGGTCACCAGGGGAAGTAGGGGACGGAAGGATAGGGACGCTTCTTTCCAGCCGGTTGATCCCAACAGATTTGCCGTTTTAGGCGAAGATGTGGAGGACAATGGCTCGGAAGTAGCATGTATGGAGCGGGCCTTTCCCTTGAGCACCCAGGGGACCGCCATCTCCAATGCAAGGGAGATAAACTGGGGGCTAGAAAGGATAGGCAGGTGGTAGTGGACTCCATTATTAGAAGGGTAGATAGGGTAATCTGTCACCCTACATGCCAAATAGTCTGTTGCCTGCCTGGTGCTAAGGTTCGACATGTGGTGGAACGTGTAGACAGATTATTGGGTGGGGCTGGGAGTGACCCAGTGGTCTTGGTTCACATTGGTGCCAATGACAAAGTTAGAGGTGGAGGTGAGATCCTTAAAATGATTTCTGAAAGTTAGGGGCCAAGTTAAAAGGACCTCAAGGGTAGTGTCTTCAGAAATACTACCGCAGCCACGTGCTAGCCACATGCACGAGCTAAGGAGTATAAATGCATGGCTAAGAGGGGGGTGTAAGCTGATGAGGTTTGGGTTTTTAGAGAACTGGGACTTAGAGACTTTTCTGTTGGCTACAGGCTCTTTAGTAGAGACTCATTGCACCTCAATGATGATGGTGCAGCTGTTTTGGGGGAGAAGATGGCTAGGGGGTTGGAGGAGATTTTAAACTAGGTATGGGAGGAGGGTACATTGAACTACACAGGGATAGATAGAGAAGTTAGGGATCAGGGGGCAATAGACACAATGGAGGGAGGAGACGGGGGAGGGGACAGCATAGAGGATAAGGAGGCATGTACGTCCAAGTATGGAAGTAAATCAATTGATAATATAAAATGTATATTTACAAATGCAAGAAGTCTGGCTGGAAAAACTGGGGAACTAGAACTAATAGCTTTAAAAGAAAGGAATGATGTGATTGGTATAGCAGAAACATGGCTAAATGAATCACACGACTAGATACTCCTTATTTAGACATGAGTTAATAAGAAAGGAGGGGGAGTATGTATGTATATTAAACAAGAATTGAAGCGAAATCTAAAAGGTGGAATAGATGTTGGAAATAAACGACATGGCAGAAACAATATGGGTAGAGCTGTGTACAGGAAGCAAGGTGGGTAAATTAATTGTGGGTAAGTCATAGCCACCAAATGCCAGGGCGGACGGTGGAGAATCTCCATATGCAGTTGGCGAGGGCTGCTGGTATGGGGCATGTTTTGGTAAAGGGGGATTTTAACTACCCTGACATAGATTGGAGGTAGGGGAACTGCCAGCACCTCAAAGGGTATAAAGACAGAATGCCTTGTTAGATCTGGTGATATCTAATAACCCTGAGCTCATTTTGGAAATAAAGGTAATAGGAAGCTAAGGGAATAGTGATCATGATATAGTGCCATTTAATATAGGTTGCAAAAAACTAAAGTGCACTGAGTTAACAAAAACTTTTAACTTTAGGAAAGCTAATTTTATGTTGTTAAAAGGAATCAATCCTCCTCATAGAGTGGGGTAAATTGTTTCTAGGTAAAGATACTGAGCAGATGTGGACCACTTTTAAAGGGATATTAAACTATTACATTTCTAAATTTGTACCTTTAGGGAACAAGTGTAAAAAAATTAGGTCCACTCCTACATGGCTTAATGCTCAGGTAAAAAGGGAAATGGAAAAAAAATTTAAATTTTGAAATCAGAAGGGAACAGAGTTCAAGAAAGCAATTAAACTAGCTAAAATAGAAAATGAAATACGGATAGCCAAACAAAGTCCAACCCCAAAATGTTTTTTAACTATATAAATGATAAAAAGATGAGGACTGAGAATGTGGGACCATTAAATAATGGGGCTGAGATGGTTGTAGAGGATTCCAAAAAGGCTAATCTGTTAAACCATTTTTTTACATCGGTTTTCACTATAGAGAATCCTAGTCCTTACAGCAGGGATTTTAATAATATGCAGGGGAGAATTGAGGAGTCTTCACATTGGCTGACAGAGGATATGGTACGGAAAAAATTAAACAAAGTAAATATCAATAAAGCCCCAGGACCAGATGGATTGCATCCCCGGATTTTAAAAGAGCTTAGTTCAGTTCTATCTAGACCACTGTTTCTCATCGTTTCAGGTTCACTTTGGTCTGCGGATGTGCCACTGGATTGGATAAAAACCAATGTAATGCCAATATTCTAAAAAGGTAGTCATTCACAGCCTGGTAACTATAGACCTGTAAGCCTAACATCAGTGGTAGGGAAGGTGCTGGAAACTGTATCCTTGTCTCCAGAACTGATCTTATTAGTAGTAGTCAGCATGAATTCATGAGAAATAGATCATGCCAGACAAATTTAATTGTGAGTAAGAATTTAGATTCAGGCACAGCAGTGGATGTGGTATACTTGGATTTTGCGAGAGCTTTTGATAGTGTGCCACATAGGCAACTTGTATAAATGGAGGATGGTTGGCCTAGAAGAAAACATTTGTTCATGGATAGAGAACTGGTTATTGGATCGCAAACAGGGAGTGGTGGTAAATGGAGCTAGACCTATGTGGGCTATAGTTCTAAGCGGAGTGCCTTAGGGTTCTGTACTGGGGCAGCTTCCTTTTAATCTGTTTATAAATGACTTAGAAGAGGGCATTGAGAGCAAGGTCTCTGTGTTTGCCGATGACACTAAACTATGCAGAGCTATGGAAACTTTAAATGATGTGCAAGTGCTGCAAGCAGACATAGATAGATTATCAAAATGGGCAGCAGAATGGCAGAGGAGATTCAATGTTAATAAATGTAAGGTGATGCATTTGGGATTTAATAATGCCTGTGCCACCTACACCATAAATAACTCTGTGTTAAGTGAATCTGTAATGGAAAAAGCTTTGGGGGTTCTGGTAGATAACAGACTTAACTGTAGCAAACAATGCCAGACAGCCATGGCTAGATCTAGTAAGATATTGCCTTGCATAAAGAGGGGAATAGATTCAAGAGAGAAAAATATATATCCCTCTTTACAAGGCACTGGTAAGGCCTCATTTGGAATATGTGGTGCAGTTTTGGAATCCCATATACAAAAGGGACATCTTGGAAATAGAAGCAGTTCAGAAAAGGGCAAATAAAATAAAGGGAATGGAGGGGCTTGACTATGCAGTAGGGATGGCCGGTTCGCGGATCCGAACCCGGATCCGCCGCGGATTTATCCCGTTCGCGAACAGCGGATTTTTCCGGATTTTCCGCCTTCCGAACTTCCGATTCGCGGATTTTTCGTGATTTCGAAAAATTTCGAAATTACGAGTTTTCACGTATTTTCGAAAATTTCTGAAAATCCGGGAAAATACGTGAAAATTTTCGAAAATACAAGGATTGTCCACCCCGAAATTTAACTTTTGATATGTGGTAGGGCATGCTCCCCCAGCCCCTACTGCATTAATATAATAATTGTTAGAAAGTCCCCCGATTCTTACTTACCTGCCCTCTCTCCTCCGCTGCAGTGTTCAGGCCCTCTGCTTGCATGGAATTGAAAGCAGGGGGCGGGACCGGCAGCTGCGTCCGTGATTGGCTGAGAGGCAGGGAGGGCTGCACTGAGCATGCCTCAACCTTGATGAGGTTGAGGAAGTCTCAGGCACAGCATGAGTCACACACTGCTCCTACACAGCAGTTTCCTGGACTTTGGAGGGGCACAGCAGGGGAACTATTTTGAGCAGGAATGTAAGGTAAGGAGTGTTTTAAACTACTTGATGTGGCCAGTAAGGGGTTAAATTTTAGTTTTGGGGGTGGACATGCCCTTTAATTCCATACATACGTATTTTCGAAAATTTTCGAAATTACGAGGATTACTTGTATTTTCGAAAATACATATTTTCGAAAATACATGAAAACTCGTAATTTCGAAAATTCCCGAAAATACGAAAAATCTTGTTATTTCAAGGGTATTTTTAATTTTAGTGGGTCCGCTCGCGGATTTTCGAATTTTTTCGAAAATTCGCGGATCCTCGAGCGGACCGGATTTTGCGAAGTTCGGACATCTCTACTATGCAGGCAGATTAGACAAGTTAGGGCTGTTTACATTGGAGAAGCGATGTTTACGTGGGGATATGATAACCTTATACAAATATATTAATGGGCCATACAATGAACTCTCTGGTGCATTGTTCACTAATAGGTCATATCAGAGGACACGTGGACATCCTCTAAAGCTAGGTACACACCTAGCGATTTTTCCTCCTGACCGTCCGTTCGATACTTTCGAACGGTCGGCCAGGAGGAAGGACTGTCGGTCGCGGCAAAAGCAGCCGCGTCCGATAGTCACCGCGACCGATCGCGCGGTCCATAGAGGACCGCACGATCGGACAAGGTTTTCCACCCTGTCCGATCGTCCTTTCGTCCGATTTGGACGAACGGTCGATCGGACATGGGCACCTTCGAATGCGATAATTTCGGTCCGATTGACCGATACACTGAACTATCGGTCGATCGGACCGAAATATCTAATCGTGTGTACCCAGCTTAAGGTTGGAAGAAAAGAAGTTTCATCTTCAAGTTAGGAAGGGTTTCTTTACAGTGAGAACTGTCTTCCAGCAGATGTGGTAATGGCTAGTTCATTGAATAGCATTCAAAATGGCCTGGATAAGTTTCAAAACTAAAAAACTGAGAACTACTGGTATTAATACATTTACTGTAGATCTGGTTGATCCAGGGATACTTTCCTATTACCGTTTGGAGTCAGGAAGGAATCCCCCCCCCCCTTTTTTTTTAGCTGGGTTTTTTGCCTTCCTCTGGATCAACTGTTAGGAAGGGTTAAAAAAAAAAAAGTGAATAGGTTGGACTTGATGGACGTATGTGTTTATTCAACCTTAGTTACTATGTAATTATTGAGGTGACCAGTTTAGTCTCTCTTTGGTATTGAGGGTGTGTAAAGATGTCCAGTGAAACTTTGTTTGGGGTCCCTCTAGTTTGAATTGTTTTATATGTGGATATCTCTGTAGGAATGTAACAGTATATGTGATTATTCAGAAGTGCCATGCATAGTAAATAAAGGTGAAATATAACACTTTTTACTAAGTCTAATGACACTTTTTATCTTTCTTTTACGGAGATAAAGAAAGTTCATTGAGTGTCAGAAAAATGGTGTCCATATTAGAATGACAGTATATCAGTCATCCACACTATTGAAAATGCAGGATTCTAATGAAAAATAAAGCACAGATGGCAACAGCAGCTTTTCTGGGAGGCAAACTACAAAAGTGTCTGAAGGGAAATAAATCTCATCATTAACCCAGGAAGATTATAGCCAAAAAATGGCTTGAGCAAGGGTTCTGCCCTTTTAAGGAGGGGGAAAAAAAACCGGACAACCCAGGGGTGAAACTGCAGCCCCCCCCCCCCCCCAGCTTTTGAGCCGGGACCCTGACGTACCCCTCTCTTTTTAAACAGCTAAAATTAGTAAATGAGTAGCCGTAGAGAATTGATGAAAGTGAAGCCATCTTGGATATAAAATAATACCTTTTATTGTCTAACTAAAATGATTGAAAATGCAAGCTTTCAAAGCACTTAAGGTGGCCATACATACGAACGATAATAGGCAAGATGGGATTTACCTATTATCGCTCGTGTGTACCGTCTTGTCCCGACCGATTGGAAATTTTCCGTCGGTCGGCATAGGCTCCCATTACTTTAGTATAGGGAGCCGATACCAATCGGGCTGTGTATGGCCGCACGATCCCCATACCGCGTATGGGGATCGGTCGGTTCCATGTGTGCAGGTTCCCTTCACAATGTGCCGACAGAGACCAATCTGATCTGTCGGCACATTGCGATGGAAATCGCATGTGTATGACCACCTTTAGGCTTCTTCCTCAGGCATGATATATGCCTGAGGAAGAAGGCATATCCTGCCCGTACCCTCCGCTCATCGCAGAACCAGCTCCTGCACTGACCCCCACTCGTACGGCTTCCTTTCGCCTTAAAAGTGCTCTCTCTTGTGGCTCCCGTCCTCTGGAATTCTATTCCTCTCTCTCTACTTCAAGAAACCTCTATTAGCAGGTTTAAATCTAGCTTTACATCCAACCTATCTGGTAACCAGCACAGTATGTGATTGTTATTTGCACTGCATACATCTCACTCCAGTACTTATACCCATTCCATAGGGGGAAAAAAAACCGGACAACCCAGGGGTGAAACTGCAGCCCCCCCCCCCCCCCAGCTTTTGAGCCGGGACCCTGACGTACCCCTCTCTTTTTAAACAGCTAAAATTAGTAAATGAGTAGCCGTAGAGAATTGATGAAAGTGAAGCCATCTTGGATATAAAATAATACCTTTTATTGTCTAACTAAAATGATTGAAAATGCAAGCTTTCAAAGCACTTAAGGTGGCCATACATACGAACGATAATAGGCAAGATGGGATTTACCTATTATCGCTCGTGTGTAGGGGGTATTCCCGACCGATTGGAAAATTTCCGTCGGTCGGCATAGGCTCCCATTACTTTAGTATAGGGAGCCGATACCAATCGGGCTGTGTATGGCCGCACGATCCCCATACCGCGTATGGGGATCGGTCGGTTCCATGTGTGCAGGTTCCCTTCACAATGTGCCGACAGAGACCAATCTGATCTGTCGGCACATTGCGATGGAAATCGCATGTGTATGACCACCTTTAGGCTTCTTCCTCAGGCATGATATATGCCTGAGGAAGAAGGCATATCCTGCCCGTACCCTCCGCTCATCGCAGAACCAGCTCCTGCACTGACCCCCACTCGTACGGCTTCCTTTCGCCTTAAAAGTGCTCTCTCTTGTGGCTCCCGTCCTCTGGAATTCTATTCCTCTCTCTCTACTTCAAGAAACCTCTATTAGCAGGTTTAAATCTAGCTTTACATCCAACCTATCTGGTAACCAGCACAGTATGTGATTGTTATTTGCACTGCATACATCTCACTCCAGTACTTATACCCATTCCATTGTATCTGTATGTTACCTACCAAACTAGATTGTAAGCTCTATGGGGCAGGGACCTCCTTTCCTCTTGTGGCAAAGCTCTAGTTCTTATATTTATATATTTATGTACTGATGTTTATGTACATATATTTATGTACTGAACTATATATGTATCTGTTCCCCTTGTATGACTGTTGTATTTCATTACTGTACAGCGCTGCGTCCCCAAGTGGCGCTTTATAAATAAACTATACATACATGATATAATACTGAATCTTGTGAAGCAAACTATTTTATACATACAAGAACAAAGACTTTCTGACATTATACAAATGTTATATTTTGCCCCCACGCCTGGCAATGGCTGTCGTAAATAAAACGGTAAATACACATTCAATGATCACAGGCAGTAATAAAAGAATTAGTAAGGGTTAAACAAACAATCAGATACGCTTCACTTCTAGTGTCAATAGAGGGTCTTGTATAAATTAGATATTTATGAGTTTGGGTGGTTTAGAGTAATTTGGTCTGATTAATTCCACATGATATTAAGATTAGAGACATAGTGACACAAAGTTTAGATCTTTGTTGAGTCCAGAGTCCCAAATTTTTGAATAAGTTTACATTCCCATTCTAACCTCTCCTTTTGGGATCTAAAATTTCCCATGAGCACTGTGACTTTTAGGTCTTTCAGGCTGTGTCCTTGGCTGCAGAAATGGGCACCCACAGGGACATCTCGTTTATTGTTGTTCATTGTGAACCTGTGTGAGTTCATCCTTTGTCTGTCCAGTTTCTCCTACATATAGTCCTGTGGGGCACCTAGAACATAAAATCAGGTATAAAATATTTGATGATTTGGAGGAGAAAGTTCCCTTTATTTCAAACCAATTTTAAGAACCTGGTATTGGTATCCTGTCTCCGGTGTGGATGTACTTGCAGGTTTCTTACTTTTTCTGCAAACGGTGAGATGTTCCATTTTGTGTGGGGCCTGTTAGGGAACTTTTTACAGGCAATTGTTTTAAATTGGGTGGGGGGGGTCTGGGAATATTTCTAGTAGTCCATCATCCTTTTGTAAAATGAGTTGGAGTTTCTTGGCGTTTCTAGTCCTAATACTTAAACACATCTGTACATATTACCAAGATCAGGTTGCCATAGAAAACTATTGTACAGGAAAGTCATGCCCTGGCCAGGATTTTTAACCTGCCTCATGGGCACAGCGGCCCTGCTTGATATCATGTATCATGGGCAAAGTGGCCCTGCTTGATATAATGTAACATGGGCATAGCGGCCCTTCTTGATATAATGGAATACATTCTCATTTAGAATTTTTGTTGAGCTATGGTCCACCACATCATTGTCTGAGTTCATCGAAATGTTCATTATAAAGTGCAGCAAAAATATTAATACACTAATAACTACATTCAACTGTATTTTTGATAATATTTTATCATATACATGACAAATTGAAGAGTAACATAGCAACTAAAAATACTGTCTAGTGCAATCCTCCGCAGTAGCACTGAAATACCTGAACACATCCGGGTTCTGTTTAACTATAGAGTGCATTATCGTGCATGCATGCTATTGCTGTACAGAGCCCGGAACCTGTCGGAAACCATCAGTGCTACTATGGAGGATCGCATAACAGGTAAGCTTGCTCTAATTTGGTTCCTGGCTCCACTTGCATTGATTGAAGGATGGGAGGTAAGACATAGCTCCTAATTCACACGGTCTTCAATGAATACATTAAAGGAATAGTTCACTTTGGTAGTTAACTATTCCTTTAAAACTCAATGGCTGAGATTTGCCAGCACCACTTGGCCAGTCCTCAGAAGAAAATCAACTGGGATGTGTTCTGAAGATGTGGCATTACACAAAGTTAATAAGGTTTCACATTCTCTTAAGCCACATTATGCATTGCTAGCTAGGATTAAGTCACTTTAAATGAACTTATAAAATATTACTCTCATGCAAGCTAATGATGCAGCAAACCAGATTTATTGCACAAGCTACTAATTACATACAGTCCTCTATTAGGAAATTCATCAGTCCAGTTCTCAATAAAAAGAAATCTAAAACTCTATTGTCGATTAGCAAAATATCAGGTTTTGATAATTAAATTTCATTCTGGCTGTTTTATGATCTGAAGTACTTTCCATTAGCATTTCAATAGCCACAGCCTATGACTTTGTAGTAAAGGCTCCATAAGGATTAACTGGAAATTTCATAAATCTTTGGCTATTGTTAAAATCGGTCTCATAAAAAGGAAGATGGGAGGAAAGCAGCAATGTACTCCTTTCCATCCCAAAGATCCTGCTTTCTTTTCATGATCGCATTTAACAGCTTAATGTGACACATATAGATTTGACACAAAACATAGTATTTTCCATTTTGATGTTGGGATCCAGTATATTATGTTAAAGAAAAGACAGTAAAGAATACATGGTATACTAATTGGGGAAAAAATAAAATGATGCATGGAAATGTACATTTTTATTACTGTAAACATTTATAGATATTTTTTAGAATTCAAGAATATTTATTAAGTACTTTAAGATACTTAAAAATGCCAAAATAGTTAACGGCACTTTGCAATGCCCAAGACCTGCTATCAGCATAAAACATTGTCGGAGCGATTGCACTGGGGAACAGATAGTGGAACTGAAGTGGAGGAAGTATAGTATTTCTATAGATTTATGTTGGGGAGGGGGTCCTGCCACGCTGTGATATACTGTACCTGCTATTCAGCAGCCCACATTTTGATATACCAGTATACCTAACTTATTAATATGTACTTTGTGAATAAGAGTGCACATTTTATATCATTAAAGGGCATCTATATTGAAAAAAACACATCGCCTCTTTGCAAAGTTAAATTCATGCACTCTGTGCTGCCTTAATCCTATCTCTGTCAGTGACTTTGTTTAACCATAGTGTCAGATCTCTGTGCACCACTCCCCCCTTCCCCCTCCCCTCTGTTACCTCCTCCACGTCTCAATTCCGGCTAACCAAGAAGCTTATGTGCAGTAGGAGTTAAAAGTTCAACATCCTGAAAAACACACCCACGCACAGTGGCCAATAGAAAGCAAGCTGTCCTAGAGACATGGAAGAAGGAGCTCCGTACAGTTTACAATCTCTCACTTTGTGACCCATCATCAAAAAAGAAAGCTATTAAGAAGGGGGGTCAAGTGCAGCCTTATATCTACCATCAAAGCTGCGGTTATCTCTATGTTTATTACAGAGCAGGGAGGGGGGATCACGTCACAGGGATTTGATTGACAGTCCAAGTAGGAGTAGAGGAATGCAATCTCGTATTCTTCTAACTGGTGTATCTCAGGACAGAGAGGGAATCTGAAATAAGTGAAGACACTCTGTGGGTTGGGGGGAATTATAGAACTATATATTTTATCTACTATGTATCTATTTATGTTTCAACTTACTTTCCCCCTAGTTCCTTTATACACAATATAACATATTGCTTAATTGGATTAGTTCTTGTATAGTCAAAATTCAAAAATAACGTCTCAATGGAGAGTTGGCAGTGAGCTTTAAAAATGGGGAGTCATTATAGACTATGTTTTTATTGAAAGTAGTTTTTTTTAAAAGAGGAAGAGGGCATAACTATAAATTTCAATGTGGTTGGTGATGTGTGGTTGCTCACGTGGTTGGTGATGTGTGGTTGCTCACGTGGTTGGTGATGTGTGGTTGGTGATGTGTGGTTGGTGATGTGTGGTTGCTCATGTGTGGTTGCTCACATGGTTGGTGATGTGTGGTTGCCACAGGTTGGGTGATGTGTGGTGCTCACATGGGTGGTGATGTGTGGTTGCTCACATGGTTGGTGATGTGTGGTTGCTCACATGGTTGGTGATGTGTGGTTGCTCACATGGTTGGTGATGTGTGGTTGCTCACATGGTTGGTGATGTGTGGTTGCTCACATGGTTGGTGATGTGTGGTTGCTCACATGGTTGGTGATGTGTGGTTTTTCACATGGTTGGTGATGTGTGGTTTTTCACATGGTTGGTGGTGCATTGGTGGGTCACGTGGCTCCGGATACATTGGCGGCTCATGTGGCTGCTCAGTCATTGGTGGTTCACGTGGCTGATGATAAAATCGGAGGCTCAGGTGGTGGATACTTGTTGAGGTAATTGCTTTTGCTGCACTTGTTAAGCATAATGATGCCAATGGTGACTGTACACCATTTCTCCTGCGAAACTGCTCCCAACAGAGGAACTGTACTCTGCTCATTGCAAAAATATGTGGCTTGCTCTTTGTCTGTTCTACCCTCTCTTTCCTCTGCTCTATCATGTCCATTACAGTCCTTAGTTATGTGACCAGAGTTGTGTATCCTGTTGCTTCTTGCTTCTCTGGCAACAGTGGCACACCCACTTTGTCTGACTGGCAAGCAGGTAATAAAAGCACATGGGGTACCAGTAGTACAGGGAGTAGCTGGAGAACAAGGAGTTCTGTCATGTCTGGCTATGTATTTGACTCTCCTTGTTGAATACACGGACCAAACATTGTGCATGCATGCAATTTAAAAACAGGTCTTGTAAGATTGGAACACAACACACAAGTGGGAATGGATTCTCATGATTTCCATTAAAAGTACAATGTCATTGCAGATAGCAAAACACGTGTACTTTGAAAGATAGGACAGAACCCACATAGTGATATTTTGACATGATGACAGCAACTGCAGTGCTTCTATAAAATACAAATAAAGGCATTCTAACTCATTATTTACCATTTGTACTACTTTGTGAAACTAGTTTAGAATCTCCACATGTGTTAATCTTTTTTGTTCCTAGAAATTGTGACCATCTGAGCTCTACTAAAGGTGAGAGCAGACAACAGTTCTATTCAGAATGTGCACCCAATACAGAATTACATGGCGAATAGAACTTCCAATTTTCCAGTACATACCATGGACTTGTCATTTAATGTGTGCTCGGTTGAAACATATAATACTATCCCAGCAGAGGTTCTCTCAAGTGGAAACTTTCATTTCGTCTTGTACATGGCACCTCCCCAGCATGAAAACGCAATAAGGCTGTACTGAAATGTTTAACCCATGTAGAGATGGGGAGTATTTAGCCTACTTTAGAAATGCATTAAATGGAGGGGAAAAAATTTAGAAGTCATTTTCTGCCTTTTAACTTTTGGCAGCCTTCCAACTCAAAGGGAGACAAATGTACGGTTTATTAATTCCTTCCCCTGAAATGGCCGTCGGTTTCCACAAAGCTACTCCTAAGCCAACTATGATATCATGAATTCATTATCACTAGGAAGTGCTGAGAAGTCCTTTTATGAAATAGTGTCAAAGTCTTAACAAGAAAATGTAAAAATGTTCAGTGGTTGTGTCAAGCATAAGCATTTGCTTGATAAACAGAATAATAACCAGAATCAACCAAACTTGGATTCCTATGTGTGGTTCTGTGATCAATTTCATTTTGATTGACAGTCTATAGTTTTATCAAACAAATCAAGTGAAATGTAAACCAGTCAAACAGTGGAATTTAAAATGAGACGTGTAAATAAAATCTTGTGTTACATAAAATCTATAATCCATTCAGAGGTGCAGTCATGTTGTTTGGCAAATGGATTTTTGAAAGGAGCACAGAAATAGGGTACAGCATTAGGACAAGTAGAAATAGTCTACAGTGGATTTTTGACAACACACAGATCAACAAAAGGAAAAAATCTGGATTATGGAAATTCAAGCAAATGTACAAGCTATTAGTACCTAGGTCTATTATTCTCTCTACAACCTAAAGTTGAGAACAGAGATGAAATATGATTCGGGTTTCTTTTAATGTGGCTAAAACCAAATCCTAGCAGCTGCATTTCAGTAATAAGTGTTTCTTTGATACAAGCAGCCTTTACTGGGCATTCTAAACACAAATCAATTATCATCATTATACTTGGTCTACAGGCAAGTGCTAAGTGAAGATGGTATAAAGTGCAATTAACATGATGCTCTAATGACTGGGAAAGATCAAATAATAATTGCTGCGGGGGGGGGGGGGGCTGGTACTTTGCACTGCATACAAGTTATTTTGCTTAACTTTCTCCACAATTCTTCATTAAAACACAACCAAAACAAACCCTCACATCTGTTTATTTACTGTAGTGTGAGTATTTATCCATATTGTTTCACATCTGCATATGAAACAAATCAAAAAATTGATGTGCTGGGCCAATTAATGTCAGACTTTTCAGAGGATCCTCTCAAACATAACCAAATCTTACTAATCAAATACCCAGTAGTTTATCTTGGCTTCCACTGACTGGAAATGATGTTCCCTTGGCAGCGTTAAATAATTATAACCTGTCAGATCTATATGCAAAAGTCTTTAGAGAGAACCTGAACAGCTCATGGCTGCAAATGTAAAAACCTTTGTCAGTGTTCAGAGAATTATCTCTCGGGAACCCAGGAATTGTAAAAGCAATTTGGCTTTGAATCAAGCCCAGAATTTACCAGCATTTTCATAACAGGTCATTGTTTTAAATGGCTATTACAGTTGTTATTATAACCAATTATGATTAACCTCGGGCAATCTGAGATTAAACTCTGCTAACCTCATCTTGGGCCAATGAGTATTCAGCATTTAAACTAGGTTCTGTGTGTTTAGCTATAGTCATTTATATTGTGATGATAATTATTTGAATTTTTTTCTTGGTGGTCATCCTGATAAATGACGATCAAATGATAAACAAGTTAAAAATGTAATATTACATAATTATAATTAAAATGACCAAACC
This sequence comes from Hymenochirus boettgeri, assembly GCA_019447015.1. Lineage (NCBI taxonomy): Eukaryota > Metazoa > Chordata > Amphibia > Anura > Pipidae > Hymenochirus > Hymenochirus boettgeri. Next base: position 181,633,269 of record CM033471.1, read on the forward strand.
AGCAGTAATAATTATGGAATTTTAACTGTTCCCTTTGTGTATTTTTTCCATTCCTTCTAAAAATGTGTCCTAGTACATTCTGATTTGATTTTATGAAGAACTTCTTCACAACTCTTTGACTTTTTCCACTATAATAGTCCTGTTTGCAAGAAAAGCTGCTTAAATTCAGATTGGCATGATATCCAAACTAAATACAAATGTTCAATTTGCGTTCCTGATGCCTGACGAATAAGCAGCTGCCAAACAGCTGTTCCTCCCATCAATGGTGCATGTATAGCAGCTCAGTCAGGCATCATTTGTTGATCCTATGGAACGCACCATTGACACATCACCAAGGAGCCACACACACACGTGCGATTGACAGCAATAATGGTACTCAGAGGGACGCAAAGAGTATCAGAAATTATAAAGTACTCAGATACACCTCTGATGGTACATGCAACGATAACAAGGTAACCCATACCTGTAAAAGGTAAAAAAGATAATTTATAATAATGTCTTTTACATAGGCGCTACAGACTCAATTTAGAAAGGGTTAAAGTATGTAGAATACTGTAGGCGTGTGAATATCACATAACACAAGTTTCTATATCAACCAGCATTTTCCTACACAAGATTTGCTATTTTGTCGCATCCTAGCTGCACTCATAAATTCAATACTAAATGATTTACAGTGATTCTAATTTTAATGGTTCTTTCAAAGGCAAACATTATTTTGTGACGTTATGAGAAAATGACACCCGGTTTCCTTCCAGTACTAACCAGCATTGACAGTTTCATTCTCCTGGCATGGACATTTACAACAAATGACACTTTTCAGGATCCTTCTAAATCCATGAGTTATAATTCCAGTATTTTGCCCAATGTATATTATAAATACATTCAGAAACTCATTACTGGTATACAGTTATTTAAAATTTTTGTCACTGGATAAAACAGACAACACTTTTACTGTCTTTTACTTTTCACAGACAGCAGACTCCTGTCTCCTCTATTCATAGACATATGGCCTTATACGTTCAGACCAATTACTATTTCAGTTACAGTTTTCAGTAGTACATGTTTTCTATAGAACCTTTGTACATGGCGCCTCCACCATAGAATACACGTCCTCCCAGTGCCAATGATATTCTGTTACACCTCTTTTTCATATTCAGCTAAAATGATGACATCTATATGCTATTACCTCTATTGTTATAGTTTTCTGCCATTTAATAATAACTTGATAATAGTAGGAATGATGATGGGTGTTTGGCTCAAAGTTACTGTAAATGCAAATTTGCAGAAGAAAAGTGACAAATCTTGTTTCTCCTAGGATAACAGGAACAAAGTCTGGTAGGAACTTGATATCTCTAATGGCAGACTTAACATGTTCCAGCTGAGTTGACATGACAGACTATCCTACAATACAAACAAATCTAATCATAAATCTTTTTTAGATATAATCACATGCCTGTCTCCTTCAGAAAAAGACCAACTGATTTCTATAAGACTAATAAAATATAATGTCTGCTCGCTCAATTAAAGCGGAGTACATACATTAGTGATATAGGGGCAATCCTGTTGGTACAGATGGAATTGTCCCTTTATGGCTAATGTCTGTATGTGCAAAAGGACCGTTTCCAATGCCGGAAAATCTTGTGGTCGGGCCCCCTGTAATAAAGTATAGGGAGTTTGTCTGTCATCTTCTAACCATAATAAAAAATTATACCCTTCCATACAACCTCACCCCTTGGTTATACCTTAATGCTGAAATAGAGCCCTGCAAACTCGGCTTTGTGAAGCTGCTTTCAAGGCTCATTTAATTGGATGACCAATGGAATACACACTAATTACGAGTGTGCCTTCCCATTGGTTAAATACTGGGAAGTGGAGAAAATAATTGGGGGGGGGGGGGATTGGTGATGCCCTGCAACACAATGGTCTAATTCTTAAAAATATATTTATGTTATGTAACTTTCACAGAAAATAAATGTCCTGATAAATTTGGATTTTTTTTTTACATTTTCGTTATTTTTACTCTTAAAAGGACAACACCCACCCTCATAAGAACATCTTTCAGATAGAATGGCCTCTGATATATCAACATATATTTTAAATACTATCATACTGCTTCTAGATGCGTTATGGAAACTGAGCAATTTAGAAACCTGTACTGAGCCTGGGCATGCTCAGAAGAGGCAGATAGGGGATTAATATTCAGTCATTGGATGTGATGTCAACTGTCAAATCCATAACCGACAGTTACTAACTGGAAGAACCAGGAAGCAGAAACGGGCAACAGAACATTGTACAGGATTTTAGGTTAGACTTATATATTTCAGATTTCAAACTATTATCGTTCAGGGTTTTGGGGTTGATTTACCTGTATGTAAGTTTTCATTTTAGGGCTGGACTTGCCCTTTAAAGGATAACTATTGTGTGTATAAAGTTTATTTAAAAAACAGTTAAACTGAAAAGTACTTAGGATAGGGATGTAGGATTGGTAAATCCTAGTGAGGAACACCAGCCAAAGAAAACTGATTCTGCCAGTCTTCCTCCTGGCTTCTGCTCTATCTTTAATAAAGGAATAGTCTAGGACTATCCTGGCAAATGAAAACTTTTATTGCTGTAGCTCCTCAACAAAATTATATTGTGAGGTAGGAATAAATCAATCCAACCTCCCTGCTCCAGGTTCTTTTAATTTTTAAACAGTTAATTTTTAAGAGTATAGTTATCCTTTAAATACTTAAGTAGAGATCAAACACAAGACATTAAACAGAGTATTATATTTCTAAAGGTGGTCAAACACTAAATACTGTTGGATCTGACAAGATTTTCCTGAAATTGCCAGGCATCCTATATGTGTATGGTACGAAAACAAATCGGCCACAATGACAACAAACAATCCCCGTTTACATCAGGATCAAGGAATAATTTTAACGATTTAGTTAACATGTATAAACACTTGAGGCCCATACAGACGTGTGATGTAATAACATCCATTTTGATGTAAATCATCATACATGGCCTCTCGGTCAGGGATCATTTGTTGATTCCCCAGGACAGATCCCCAAAGATGCCTGACAGAGCAGCCATACATATGCAATTGTCACACGAAGTGGCCATTTTTTTCGCCACCATTTGACACATTATTGGCTCAAAATTCCACTTTGTTCAAAGACGGTTAAGTGTTAAGCATTCTCCAAAAAATTTGACGATTTTGAAATTTTACCTGTATAACTGACAAAATTACAGTCAAAAGTGTCTTGTCATCTATTATTTACCAGGTACCATTCTCTACATTTTAAGTACTGGGCAAAGTGCAGTGTATTAACGTGTTGTTTGTAGTATATGTATCTTGAACTCTAGTCTTAAGTTGAATTATTCTTAAAAGATATCAGTCCCAGAAGGTTCCCTCAGGCTGCCTGTCACTGAAATGCTGTCTTAGCACTTCCCAAATCACAGCCCTTTGGCTCAGTCTAATCTTCAGTGTTTTTCAGAAGGCTTTAGAAATAGGTTACGATCTTGGAAACGTCTAACCTATTGCTTTTCATAAGATAGTTCTATTACATTGCAGCGGTTGCTGTCAATGTAACTATATATACTGCTACAGACAGACAGACAGATAAATCGATAGATAGATAGAACTTAATAATAACACATAATGGAATAATAGTAAAAGGAACAATGTTTTCTGGAATGATAGATTTATATTGCAATTTAATTAAACAACCCAGGGCTTGGCAGTTGGCAAATCAGAAGACTTTCTCGTATAAGCATGTGCTCCTATTGTCCAGATTCTGGACACAATCTAGAAGGCAAAACTGAGGAAACCGGGTCTCCTAACTTCTACACCACAGTCAGAGAGTCACTACAGTAGGTACACCCAGGGGTGAACACTTTGCGTATTAGGGTAATTTCATTGGCTTTATTAAATTGTTCTTTTATGTTGGGCAAAGGTGACCAATGATCAATAGACAAATAGCTGCCTTGGCCAAAAATTGCATGTGTATAACAGTTCACCACCACTCACAATGTGGTACACATGCACAAGACTGGAAGTGAAACCCAAAAATGATTGCTGGACCATAAGGATAACCCTAACAACCTCAGTTCCAATTAGATATAGGGTTATTCTTATCCCTATAGTGGTGTATTAATAGAAATGTAAACCAACAAGGTAAACGTGAATAAATAGTTAATAAAATCAAACTTTTGGTATCAAAAACACAAAATCTTAAGCACTTTAACGTTAATTAGAAGTTGGCTTCATGTATCATACATAACTTGGTTAAATCAAATGTACCAATGCAAACTGGGTACACACTTCAAAAGCGGTTTGCCCTTCAAAGGGCATCCATAGCTATTTTTTTAATCCTATTTTACATTGGCCAGGGAGGCAGGAGGTAAGGGAGATATGACTATTAGAAATGGGTCATAGCCATGGCAGCTATAAGGGGGAAGAGTAGTGAAGCCTTCAGCTGTGGACTAGTGGCATATTTGCCAGCTACACCTGCTCCTTTACTGTTGAAGAGGGGAGGTAGGAGTATTATATCCTACTTTCATAGAAAATATAGAATAGAATATAGTTTTGGGTATTCTGCAAACATGTGTACAAACTCTTTGTGCCATCCATGGTTGTAGAAATGGCCAAGCAGTTAACTTTTTTAATTATTTTTTTTTGACACAGATCTGGTATTTTAATTTTCTCTGTTATGTGCTTTGCTTGCCGAGCCACTACTTGAATATCTTTAGCTTTTGTTTTTACAATCTAGAAGCAATTTTCTGCATCAATACCCTACGTATGCCACCTTGTTAAAAATAAGGAGATAAGGCAGTATATGTGTGCATTGCTTATATTAACCATTTAGATACCCTAAATGGTTAATATAAGCAATGCACACATATACTGCCATTTAGGGTATGTGTTTTGACTATGCATTTTACAAAATCATAGTTGGTCAGGTTAGCAGAACTCCATTATATTATCAGGAAACCTGAAGTTTTGGTCAAAACCCTCAAATCTCAAGGGCAAATCACAGAAATTCGCAAAAACAAACACAGAGACGCATAGTATACATTTCTATTCCTAATTAGTTCTCAGGTGGGTTTCTGGCTTTAATAGAAATAGGAAAAGATGGGGATCCTGGAAGTTCAAGGACACCATAAAGTATGCCAAACATGCTTTATTTAGTTCTCCACACCAAGGATCCTTTATCAAGGGTGACGAATCACGTTAGGCATACTTTATGGTGTCGTTGAACTTCCAGGATCCCCATCTTTTCCTATTTCTATTTTGGCAATTTGTCGCACGAGTGGAGCGAACCGGAGATACCTGGGGTGAGCACATGTGCAGGCTGTATCCTTAGCTGGTTTATTGACGTGTTTCTGGCTTTGTAACAGCTGCAGCAGATTGGCTGCTGCAGAGCTCCATTGGAACAGATTAGTTACTTCACTTTTTAATAGGGTGCCAGTAGCATATTATGAACAGGTTGCATGGGCATTGTCAGAGAATTAATCTTAGTGTGTATACATGAGAGGCATCGAGCACTCAACAAAAAACAGTAGAACAGAAATTTAAGGAAAACAGCTATGCCATCAAAGATGGGGTTTTTGACTTCATTTGACTTCCCCTGTCTCTGAATCATGAACACTGGCAAAATTAATCACATTTTAACACAGATTTACAAGCTCTTAACAAAACATATATTTTTTTAGATTGAGAAAAAACTAGTAAACATCAACCACAACTGAATATAATCTGTAAAAATGCACACTTTTTTTTATTGTATTGCATACAATCCATGAAGTTCTGCACAAAGGGGCTTATTTCATAACACAGAGGCACCACCAGGCAGAGTGTCACAATAAACATGCTAAAAAAGTAATGCATGTTAAGTATCTACACACCAGCATTCACTGATCACTATGGAAATACCAATTGCTTGTTTGGACTAGCTTAGCAATAACCTGGGTTGCTGGGTCATCTGAATTCAGAGATATTCTTATTAAATGTTATTAGCAGGGCTGCCCTTCAAAGTGAGTGCAATTGAACATCATTAATTCTAACTCAGTCATGTGGCATGTGTTTTATAGGTGTTGCTGGTTTTACTTATTTGGCAACACTGGCATTAGCCAATGTTCCACAAAATTGTGAAGAAAGGACTGCAAGTGGTAACATCATTCTAGAATTATCTCTTTGACAGCCAAGCCCTTTGAATGTACTCACACATTCTGCTATTTGCATGTAGCTCATAATATGGCAGAGTCACCCACAAAAGCAAACCAAAGATTTTTTTGGACAAAAATGTGGAAAAATAATCAAAATCTAAATTAAAAGCAAAAATGAAGAAAATATGAAATGGGAAAACATTCGTAAGAAGGTAACTTGGCCCCGTGATCTGAAGCGCTCACAGGCTCAATATGAATGCTATAAAATTGTATGAATACTAAAAGGAAAAAAGCAGGTCCGAAATATACTGAAAACAAAGTTCAAAGGTTCTTCTTGCACTAATACGTGTAGTGCCGGGTTAACAGTCCTGTAAATCTTTAAATGATTAATAAAAACAATAGCTAATGATGAAATATATGTTTAAAAAAATGAGTTCATCATTATGTGCAAATTATCAAAGTATCAATGAGCTTTAAAAAAGGGTTGTAATGATTTAGGTAGTGCAGAAAGCAATCAAAATGGCTTCTAATGCTGGGTTTAGGAAATGACATTACAACACTATTTCACTCAAAAATGTAGTAAAATTCTATTACTTTATATTGCTGGAGACAGGGGGCTACTTTTTCGAGACAGAGAAATCACAATCTAAGTATTTGGAGCATTGTTATTTATAGTATATAATTACATGTCAATGGGCTCATAAGGAATCACTTTCTGTAATGTGGGCTTATCCACATATCAGTGGAATGAATGTGGAAAAGTAAAATATATTGCAAAAGACAGTGATAGATTTACAGTTTCAATGATGGTGGTTCTGTCTCATTGACATCATTCATTTACAGATACCTTTGAAGGCCATAAACTCAATTTTCAAAGTGAAAATAAAACCTATTTCTGTGGTATATTGGACTATGTCAGCACCTGTAGTTCTAGTACAGCTAGCTAGTGATGTAACAGGATATATAAGTGGCTGGTGTTGTATAAGCTCTGGGGCTGAGAGCACATGTTATTTAAGACTCATTAATAAATAAAAGTTCTGTTTAATTGAAAGTCTGGTTACTCGGTGAAATCACATAACATGGTGTCAGAAGTTTAAAAGAAGGACACAGAATTTAAAATGGCACAATTTCAACCACCTCCAAATCTGAATCTACATGGAAATCTTTCTGAAAACTGGAGGACATGGATCCAGAGATATGATCTATTCAGCACTGCCAGTGGGATTGAGGACAAGAGTGAGAAGGTTCAATGTGCTACATTTCTACATGTTGCTGGAGAGGAAGCAATAAAAGTAACACATTTGAATTTTTGGATGGTGTAAGAGACAAAATAAATGTGCTGAAGTACTGTGATGTATATGTGACAGACTTAAAAAATAAGGCAAAAGACTGAATTTGGGCAGCTGCATGATTCCCTAATCAGAGACAGAATTGTCTGTGGTATAAGAAATGACCAAGTCAGAGGCAGAGGGAAGCAGACCTGAGCCTAGAAAAAGCCATTGATATTTGCAGACCAAGTAAAATTACATCATAGTAACATAGTAACATAGTAATTAAGGTTGAATAAAGACATACGTCCATCAAGTCCAACCTATTCACCCCCTTTTTTTTTCTTTTTCTTTTTTTAACCCTACCTAACAGTTGATCCAGAGGAAGGCAAAAAACCCCAGCTAAAAAGGGGGAAAAAATTCCTTCCTGACTCCAAACAGCATTCGGAAAGTATCCCTGGATCAACCAGATCTATATGCATTAATACCAGTAATTCTCAATATTTTTTAGTTTTAGAAACTTATCCAGGCCTTTTTTAAAGCTATTTAATGAACTTGCCATCACCACATCTGCTGGAAGACAGTTCCACAGTTTCACCGTTCTCACTGTAAAGAAACCTTTCCTAACCTGAAGATTAAACTTCTTTTCTTCCAACCTTAAAGGATGTCCACGTGTCCTCTGATATGACCTGTTAGTGAACAATGCACCAGAGAGTTCATTGTATGGGCCATTAATATATTTGTATAAGGTTATCATGTCCCCACGCAAACGTCGCTTCTCCAATGTAAACAGCCCTAACTTGTCTAATCTGCCTGCATAGTCAAGCCCCTTCATTCCCCTTATTAATTTAGTTGCCCTTCTCTGAACTGCCTCAATTTCCAAGATGTCCCTTTTGTATATGGGATTCCAAAACTGCACCGCATATTCCAAATGAGGCCTTACCAGTGCCTTGTAAAGAGGGAGAATAATATTTTTCTCTCTTGAATCTATTCCCCTTTTTATACAAGACAATATCTTGCTAGCTCTGGCATTGTTTGCTATAGCTAAGTCTGTTATCTACCAGAACCCCCAAATCTTTTTCCATTACAGATGCACTTAACACAGAGTTATTTATGGTGTAGGTGGCACAGGGATTATTAAATCCCAAATGCATCACCTTACATTTATCAACATTGAATCTCATCTGCCATTCTACTGCCCATTTTGATAATCTATCTAGGTCTGCTTGCAGCACTTGCACATCATTGGAAGTTTCCAAAGCTCTGCATTAGTGTCATCAGCAAACACAGAGACCTTGCTCTCAATGCCCCCTTCTAAGTCATTTATAAACATTAAACAGAAGCGGCCCCAGTACAGAACCCTGAGGCACTCCGCTTAGAACTTTAGCCCACATAGATGTAGCTCCATTAACCACCACTCTGTTTGCGGTCCAATAACCAGTTCTCTATCCATGAACAAATGTTTTCTTCGAGGCCAACAGTCCTCAGTTTATACATTAGTCGCATATGTGGCACAGTCAAAAGCTTTGTGCAAAATCCAAAATACCACATCCACTGCTGTGCCAGAATCTAACTTCTTACTCACTTCTTCATAAACCAATTAAATTTGTCTGGCATGACTATTTTTCAAAATCCGGCTGACTACTACTAATAAGATTGACTCTGAGACAAAGTCAAGGATATGATCCTTTAACAAGTTTCCCACTTTCCCTACCACTGATGTTAGGCTTACAGGTCTATAGTTACCGAGCTGTGAACAACTACCTTTTTTGATTGGTATTACTGGCTTTTTTCCAATCCAGCGGCACATCCCCAGGCAAAAGCGAATCTGAAAAGATGAGAAACAATGGTCTAGATAGAACTGAACTAAGCTCTTTAAAATCCGGGATGCAATCCATCTGGTCCTGGCGCTTTTTGATATTAACTTTGTCTAATTGTTTCCGTACCATATCCTCTGTTAGCCAATGTGAATATTCATTTCTTCCCTGCATATTATTACAATCCCTACTGTAAGGACAAGGATTCTCACAGTAAAAACCGTGTTAAAAAACGGTTTAGCAGATTAGCCTTTTCGGCATCCTTACAACCACCTCAGCCCCATTATTTAATGGTCCCACATTCTCTTGCTTTGTTCGGCAATCCATATTTCATTTTCTATTTTAGCTAGTTTAATTGCTTTCTGCACTCTTTATTACAGCTTTTGTATCCCTGTAAGCCTGTTCTGTGCCTTCTGTTTTAAAAAAATTTAAATTTTCCCTTTTTACCTGAGCATTAAGCCATGCAGGAGTGGACCTCATTTTTTTACACTTGTTACCTAAAGGTACAGATTTAGAAATGTAATAGTTTAATACCTTTAAAAGTGGTCCACATCTGCTCAGTATCTTTACCTAGAAACAGTTCCCCCAGTCTATAAGCGACGATTCCTTTAACAGCATAAAATTAGCTTCCTAAAGTTAAAAGTTTGGTTAAGCCAGTTGCACTTTAGTTTTTTGCAACCTAATTAAATGACACTATATCATGGTCTATTCCTAAGCTTCCCATTACCCTCTCTCCAAAATGAGCTCAGGGTTTTAGATTCACCAGATCCAACAACGCATTCTGTCTAGTAGGAACTTCTACCATCTGTGAAAGAAAATGCTCATATAGGAATTTAAGAACTTTATACCTTTTGAGGTGCTGGCAGTTCCCTTACTCCAATCTATGTCAGGGTAGTTAAAATCCCCCTAAACCAGAACATGCCCCATACCAGCAGCCTTCGCCAACTGCATATGGAGATTCATTTCCACCTCTTCCCCGGCATTTGGCGGCTTATAACATACTCCAACAATTAAAGCCAAGTTAAAGCTCTAAATGAAGATATTGAAGTGCACAAAATCAGAGAAGTGGAGCAAACAGTTAAGCACAGAGTGAAATGTAAATCCTAAAGTTACAGAGCAGTTACAAAAGCTGTAGCAGATGAGGTTACAAACACGAGTATAACAAATGCCCAGCAATAGGACAGACATGTAAATTGTGTCATAAAGAAAATCACTTTGCCAAAATGTGCAAATCATGAATGCAACAAAATCCCGCTAAAAGAATGGATGGGATTGAGCAAATTAAAAAAGACACAGATATGTTTATTGGGACAATTGAAACTGAAAGTGAGAAATATAACATTGCTAATGGAAATGCAGAGACTGGAAGTACTGAAGGAAATTGGTCTGAAAAGTTAAAGATCAACAGAAAGTGTTGTTTAAACTTGACACAGGAGCTAAATGCAATGTAATGTTAGAGGAAACTTTTAAAGGGTATGTTCACCCTTGAAATTATTTTTTGATATATCATTCCCCCTGTCCTAATGCGTTTATTATCATAACTACAGTAATGTGTTTATTATCATAACTACAGTAATGTGTTTATTATCATAACTACGGTAATGTGTTTATTATCATAACTACAGTAATGTGTTTATTACATAACTACAGTAATGTGTTTATTATCATAACTACAGTAATGTGTTTATTTTCATAATGACAGTAATGTGTTTATTATCATAACTACAGCAGTGTGTTTAATATCATAACTACAGTAATGTGTTTATTATCATAACTACAGTAATGTGTTTATTACCATAACTACAGTAATGTGTTTATTATCATAACATAACTTGAGTAATGTGTGGGGTCTGTCCTTCCTACTGCTCCATTCCCATGTTATAATATATAACATGAAAGGGTTAAAGGGTATGTCCACCCTTGAAATAATTTTTTAATATATCATTCCCCACTGTCACCACAGCCCCAACCGCTCTATTTTTAATTTTAGAAAGTTCCCCAAACTTTACTTACCTTTTCTCTTTCCTCCACCGCATTGCCAGGCCCTCTGCTTGCGAGAAAATGCAAGCAGAGGGGCGGGACCGGAAGTCACGTCTGTAATTGGCTGAGCGGCAGCCAATCACGGACATGGCTGCCGGGAGTTCAGTGCGGCGGAGGAAAGAGGGAAGGTAAGTAAAGTTTGGGGCACTTTCTAAAATAAAATAAATATAAAAAATTCTCCCGGAGGCCAGGTAGGAGGCAGAGTCCTATATGGACTCTGCTATCCTCCTGGTGGGCAGTTTTTGGGACTTTGGGGGGGGACTACAGGAGAACCATATGGAGCTGGGATGTGAGGTAAGGATTTTATTACACTACATGATGGGGCCATTACTGGGGGGATTATAGTTTTGGGGGTGGACATGCCCTTTAAAGACAGGAATGCCACACAATAGTACTGCTTAACAATGTACTTTATTACAGTTCTAAACTGTTTTACGCCTGTTTTACTTTAACCCTTTCATGCTATATAAAGAGGGGATTTGTCTGCAGAGGTGTATGAATGCAGTTCTTATGAAAGCTGAAGGTGTAAATCGACATTCTGCCCATAAGTAATCTTCCTCTTCACATTCTGCAGGTTTGGCATGACAATCAGGAAAGTTCATGTGAAACTTAAAAACAAAGGGGAAGTTTCTTTGACAGGAAGGGAATGTACCCCAGCTGTTTATGGATATAGTGAACTGGCATCCATCCAGATGGCACCATGAATCATCTGAAGTGGGAAGCTACGATAACCCCTCAATCATGGGGACATATTTAAGTATTAATAAAAGCTTGTTTATGGTGGGGGAACAAGGATAAGGAGGTTAGTATATTATTAAAAGGCCACTATCTGCAAAAATAGCAAATTAAGATACAATGGGGGAGATCAATATGGCCTAAGTCTTCTTACAAAACCCACTTTACCAAAAAAATTTCGGGTTAAACATGGGTTTTTTAGATGGAATTTTAGGGCACAGTGCCATTTCCAAATGTTTTTGGAAATGGAGTGCTGATGCTTACGATCCAAAACGTACGGGTGTGTGGAGTCGTTTAAAGTCACCTCCTTCTCAACCTGAGCCCGATCCCATGATGCAATACCTAACATAATCTCGTTTACGTCAGTAATTGTATGCGGGGATCAGGCTTAAGGTAAGTACGCGTGCATTAAATGAATCTCACTCTACATACCTATAATTTGTAGCGGAAGTTTCTTAAATATTTTCATGTAGCTGTTCCATATTCAGTCAGCCTTCATCTGAAATATTTTCTGTGTATTGGTTAGCCACTGATGCTTACAGCACTGAATCTCTGAGATGTAAATCCCCCCTTGGACACATCTGCAAGGACTTTGTTGTTCTCCGCCGGCTTGCGTGGTTTCCTCTGGGCCACTCCAGTTTCCACATCATAAAGACATCTGATGGTTTTATGTGCCAAACTAAATGTGCTTAACAATTGTAACTCTTCAGGGGAATATATTCCATGTAATTGTAAACTAATAGAAGATGTTGGTCAAATAAAATCCACAACAATAATAATAATAATCATTTTAAACAATAGGAATTTTTTATGAATCTCCTGTAAGTTACTGGTTGATCCCGGACTTTCAATATATAAGATGAAAAAATCGCTCCATATTTCATAGCCTTCCCCTCCTGTGGAGTCTGACCTTATGTTTTCTGGTAATTGAATGAATCCATTTTCTTTTCACATTCATGAGCGGTTCAAAGGTTTGTTAAAAAAGAATTGGAAAATCCAGTGGAGAATGTGCCCTTTTCATAACTTTTCGAAAATACTTACCCAATCTCAAGGACAGATTCTAGCCTCCTGGGGCTTGCCCTCTAGAAGCTAGATTGATACAGGCCATAGCCAGGACCTTTTCTAGGTTACAACTCTGGCCACAGATGATTCTCAGCACCCCCAATTGACAAGAGGATGGAGGATGCGTTGTTAAGAGGGAACCACCTTTTGTCAGGGGCATAAGCAACTAGACCCCCATAGCAATACAAGCTTTGCTTAGGGCTAATAGGTTTGGATTTCACGACTGAGAATGCCATTAAAGATGACAGCTCATAAGGATGATCTTCTAACTTATGTTGAAAGATATACAACTAGCGACATTACTATTTAGTTTTCAGAGGCTTCTATAAACTCTTTAGGTTGTCTGCCTAAATTCCATGAGTGCCTCAGTATGGCCAGAGGGCCCTAGTGTTGAGGACAATGGAGGGGAGGGGTTCCTTTCAAAACAGGATTATTTGTTCATTCCTTTTAAAGGGGGACAGCTTTTTGGATCCAGATTATCAAAGCTCTAAAAAAAGAGTTCTCCCTCTTCCAGACCATTCAAGAGAATTTTTCATCACCATATCTGTCTTCAATTTTAAGGAATTCCAAACATCAGCACCAGGTAGAACCCTTTATTCATAGAGGGTTCTTGGAAGTCTTTCCCCATCTCAGCCATATGTCATGGGAGTGGTTTACCAAAACTAGATCGTCCATTCTGAAGGTCAGCGATGAGTGTGGGGCAGACTTCTTCACTTTCATCAAGGCTTGGGCTCAGATACACAACATTTTAGGTTCTCAAGATCGGTCTTTCAGTTAGGATACTGCATAGAATTCCTCCTACTACTACTCTCCAAAATCCTTCTCCTCTAGGGTAAAACTTTACAGTCAATCCTTTCAACAATGATTCAAAAAAATTCATAGAGAAAGTGCCTGCTTTCCAACCAGAAAGGTATTTAACTCCCTGTATACAAAATATTATACAAAATCGCAATATAAGAAGAAAATTCAAGATGGAAACTTTAAAGACCTTCATCATGTAACTGTAAGATTTGGGATTGGATGGCGAAAAAATTGACATAAAAAGATGCATAATTTCCATACCCATTCACAAACTTCCAAAAATATCTCAAGATTTTGTGTTTTTTTAAAACCAACTCTTCACTTCAGGGCATACCTTTTCGTCTAGCTACTCCCCAGGGTGTTTGTGTTTATATTTATCTTGACGACATACATATATCAAAGCAAGAAGTCAACCGGTATTGACCCACATTTCAGTTTAACTCTTTCCTGTCTGGAGACATCTTGCCATCTTGGATAGATAAATAACAAAAAAAAGTCTGTTTTCAACCACTCAAAATATAAAAATTTTTGGAAACACATAATAGATTCAACCAACATGATGGTTATATTACCTCCAGAATGATGCGATACGAACCTAATCAAAGAAATTTTTTAAAATCATCTTATCTGCCATGCATCCAACAAGCAGGTTTATGTCAACACATTCTAGGAGAAACTTGTTTGTTTGATCTGGACTCTGTGAAAATAGGCTATGACTCACTTTGGTGGCCATTCCAGATCTCATCATCAATCAACCCTTTCAGTCGAGGTCCAACATTTTGTAGCCAGCAGCTTCAATGAGAACAGACAATGTGTACCACAATAGCATTCGTTGCACAACAGGGGACGATACCAGGAGGTTCAAAATATGGGGCCTAGCAAAATCTCTCAGATATTAAGTTCATACCAATCCTGGAAAAACAATCAGGAAGCAGACTTCCCAGCAGGAAGTTTTCTCTCAGACGGAGGTACTGAAACCCTTTAGTGTTCATCAGTCACTCAGATTTGGGGTATGCCGCAGACTGACCTCTTGGCATCCAAACATCAACACCCAGCTAAAGAAATTTTAGCTCGCATACAGAGACAAGTGTTTTGTGATAAATGCTTTCTCGACATATCAATGGGAGTCCAACTTCACTGTGTGTTTCCACAATTCCAATGATTCCACAGCTCGAGGGAAATTGGAAGACAATAGTTTCAACGATCCCCCGGAGCACGACCCTATCCACATATCAGCTTCCGGAAAACCACACCCAAAGTAAACCAACAGAACGGACCGGTTGGGGTTTTATGAACAAACAATATACTTCAACATTATATTACTTATAAACAATTCCTTGATGCCACCACACTCTGAGGAAGAACCGCGAAGACTGGTTAATATAATACAGGGGTTATCCAGACACCCCTAATTCTAAAACAACCTGTAAGAAAATTGTGTATTCCACAACCTATTTTCTATACACAATTTTATATATAATATTTTTTAACAATACTCTTTCTTTATAGTAGCGTAACTTCACAGAGACCACAGTTCCTTTGGGATATGACTCAGAATAGGGATAGCCTATAAATGATTTATATCATTTATTAAAGACATGACAAAGAATGCATAAAAAAATATACAGAAAACAACTATTAATTTTACTGAACCTATAAACAATGGTACACACCAGGTGTGGGGTAAGAAATGGATAAAAGGAATAAATACCTAAGATGATTGGCTTTCTGAAAAGTCACCTGAGCTGATTCCAGAAACTGTAAATTCAATATAGGAAAGAGTGACAAAAGTCCAATGATCAGTTCTGAGTGACAAAACATTTTGTCCCATACTGATTGGTTAGATTGTTCCTTAATCTATTATATGACGAACTCTGAGCTGGACCATGATCCCACATTTATTCCTTTTCCTATAAATGGAAGACGGTCATGGTCTATAGGGGGTGGATTTGGTTTCTGACCCTGAAAGGTCGAGTTCCTAGTTGGAAGAGGGACACTGTTTAAAACTCCAATTTCCCTCTAGTCCTAATCTAAGTTCCAGACATTCACAATTCAAAATAATAACTTATTGTCCTTAACTAATTTCACACTAAACGAATGATAGCAAACATAACATATCTTGGGAGATCGTTAGGTCTTAAGAAGGATAATATCCCAAGTTGGTTCTGGCTATCATATTTGTCAGGGTAATATATAATGTCAGAATTAATTCCCTATAAACTGAGTGTATTTATTTCGGAAACATTTATGAAATCTTCTAAATCCTAATGTAATGAAGGAAATTGAATGCCTTTGAAAAGTGCCAATTGAGGTTATAGCTCAATTCTCACTAGCAAGCTCACATGTGTGCTCCTGCCACGATAAATATTTGAAATTAAGAGTGCAATCCTCAACATTGTTAGGGAATTTTACCATTGCACTGCTGTTCGACACATAAAGAGAGAGTGCATTGCTATACTCCATGGTGGACAAGAGAGCCTGTTTTGTTTGTATGGGCTTGTTCCAAATGTGTGTAACCCAATCAACACACAGGAAGCGATCTCTCATTCAAGGTCCATTACGTGCAACAGAGGTGGAGAGTCTTCAACTGACAATTGGTTTTGCATGAACACACCAGAGATGAACACTTTGCAGCTGGCGTAGAGGCAACTCTATGAATGGCTTTGTGTTCCATCAGTCGAAACATCACATGACTCGAGTTTCTCAAGAATGCTTAAACGAAAACATGTTAGTTAGTGCGCCTCAAAATCCCAAGTTTTGGCAATTTGCAGTCTCCTACATTAAGTGGGTGAGTCATCTCCTGTCCTCAAATTAAAGTCAGAGTTCCTCCTTGGGAACTCTCACTATGCTCTCATATCCTCAAGGGTTCCATTCGAGCCTCTAGAGAAAGCACCATTCAGTTACTTACCTTAAACAATATTCTGTAGTAGCTAGAACCATCAGCTTAAAGGGTGGTAGTAATTAAAACTGAGAGCATCGGACACATATATTTCCTTCTACAACAACGATTCTATGAGCCAGATCCTGGTTTTGCTTCCAAAAGTTGGTTTGCAATTTATCTTAACCAGGAGATTGTTCTCCTACATTCATTCGCATTCCATTCTCATACTCCAAATGTGAGTAGGTCTCTAAAAACTATCTTAAAAAGACAAGCCCATTTTAGAGAAAATTAGACTTTTCTTCTATGATCATGAGATATGCGAGCGCGCCACATGCGTCCTCTCTATACACTTGTATAAAGACATGACTGATTAATGTTTCGTATTGCTCTCAGAATTTTGGCAGAAAGAAATTCTGTTATTAGCGACCCTAAATAAAATTATATCTTTATTTTGCATCAGATTTGTGTCCCTCCTTATTTTTAGTTTGTCAGTCCCAATGCTTAACACGCATGCAGGACCAGGGAGAATTGACATTTTGTTACTACTTACACGCATTTCTTTTCCTGCATCCGTAGGTCTTTTTCTGGTCTCCTGTTTACTTGAGAGCACGGTTTGCGTGGGGAATGATCATCCTCAATTGGCCATACAATAAATTCTCTGGTGCATTGTTACATCAGGTCATATCAAGGACACTGGACATCCTTTAAGGTTGGAAGAAAAGAAGTTTATCTTCAGGTTAGGAAAGGTTTTCTTATAGTGAGAACGGTGAAACTGTGGAACTTGCTTCCAACGATGTGGGTGATGGCAAGTTCATTAATAGCTTTAAAAGGGCTGATAAGTTTCTAAAACAAAAATATTGAGAATTACTGGTATTAGACATATACTGAGTAATAGATAGTATTAGGTTGAATAAAGACACGGTCCATCAGTCCACCCACTACATTCCCCTTTTTCTTTAACCCTCCTAACAGTTGATCCAGAGGAAGGCAAAAAACCCCGCATAAAAGAGGGGAAAAAATTCCTTCTGACTCCAAAGTGGCAACAGATTTCCCTGGATCAACTACTATAATGAAATCATATATACTCAAATTCCTTTTAGTTTTGAGAAACTCATCAGCTTTTTTAAACTGACCAATGAACTGCCATCACTCCACTGGAAGACAGTTCAAGTTTACTGTTCTCACTGAAAACCCTTTCCACACTTGAAGATAAACCTTTTTCTTCCAACTTAAGGATGTCCGTGTCCTCTGAATGTTCTATTGGTGAACAATGCACCAGAAGTTATTGTATGGCCATTAATTATATAACAGGTTATCATTCCCCAGCAAAGTCGCTTTTCTCCAAGCTACTAATGTAACTTTCTCTCTCATATTCAAGCCCCCCCATCCTTATTAATTTAGTTGCCCTTCTCTGAACTGCCTTCATTTCAAGATGTCCTTTTGTAATGGATTCCAAAATTGCACCATATTCCAAATGAGGCTTACCATGCCTTTGTAAAGAGGGAGATACATTCCTCCCTTGATCCATAACCTCTCTTTATACAAGACAATACATGCTGGCTCGGCTGTTGCCACCTGGACTGCTTGTACTCTTAAGTTTGTTATCCACGAACAACTCCAAGATTCCCTTCAATTGCGAGAAGTAGTAGTAATTTTCTCTTTTTTGCACCTATTTGATCGACAGGTCCATGGGTAGAGTAAAAGTTAATAGAGGAGTATGTCATTAGAAATACCCTCCAATGCTTATTTACATGTACCTGTTTATAGCCGAATTATGCTTTTATTTTAGCGCTTTTATACTTACTATAGTGGGCCTAATCAACGTTAATCAAGGAATGAACATTGTTTTTTTTTTGTTTTTTTATTCAAGAGTCCAGTCTCTGTTTGGCAGCAGAGTTGCCCATTGGGTTTTAAAGAAGTAAAGAGAGCAATAAGGCGGGAACCCTGTGTTTGCTTTCTGTATTCCGGGATTCCCAGTAGAGATCTCCAACCAACAGGTGGGTTCATCTCTCTATCAGTAATGGACTTTATTTCAGATCAGTATATAATGATAGATATCATAATTCATTTTTTTTCACCAAACACTGTGTGGTTTCATTGCTAATAACGCCTTTTAAAGGTCCATTGGAGGAGAAACTATTATAAAACTGAGCCCTCCTTCTAATAACCTTTTAAAAAGTCTGTATTATCGCAACTTTGTCTGGATAAAGAAATTCAAAACAATTCATATGTATTCCTAATGTTTCTTCATCTCTAGTACAGAGCCCGAAAGGCACAATTGGATCCACACATCAGAGGGTGATATGTTATCTGTATGGTTTATTTCTCCTTCAACTAAAAGCAAGAAATAGCCCAATAGGTTCTTTTTATTTCTGTCCGTTGGCATGAGGGCAAGTTTTACAGAAAAAGGTAGGGTGTGGAGGGGAGGTGGGTTAACAGTTATACTCAGGGATAGGCTTTTATTTGCATTCACACACTGGAGATGTGTTTTTTTTGGTCTGTATTATAGACAGTTTGTGTCTTGTAGAAGGTGTAGTAAAGTGTGTGAGTGTCAGAAGGTTGTAGAAGGTGGTAGAAGGTTGTCTAGAATGTGGTAGACATTGTAGCACGGTGGTCGACCGGGTTGTAGACCGGTGGTAGAACAGGTGTTAGCAAGGTTTGTAGCGTGGTCAGAAGGTTGGTCGCGGTGGTAGCCGGTTGTACCTGTTTGGTCGCCGGTGGTCGCCGGTGGTAGACGGTTTGCGACGGTGGTGCCGTTGTCGAAGGTTGTCAGCCGGTGTTCGCAGGTTTTCGCCGGTTGTCGCAGTGTCCGCCGGTTGTCTCCGTTCTCGCAGCTTTGTCGCCGTGGTCGCCGGTTGTCGCCGGTGTCGCCGGTTTCACGGTGGTATCGTTGTCGCCGCTGGTCCGACGGTGTTGACCGGTTGTCTCCGTGGTCGCCGTTGTCCGCAGTGGTCGCCAGGTGTTCTGCTGGTGTTCGCAGGTTGTCGCCGGTTTGTGCGCCGGTGTCGCAGATTGTCGCCGGTTGTTCGCCGGTTGTCGCCCGTTGTCGCCGGTTGGTCGCCGGTTGTCGCCGGTGGTCGCCGGTGGTCGCCGGTTGTCTCCGGTGGTCCGCCCGGTTGTCGCCGGTGTCTCCGCTCTGTCTCCGGTGGTTCCGCCGTTGTCGCGGTTGTCGCCGTGGTCGCCGGTTTGTCGCCGGGGGTCGCCGGTGGTCCCCGGTTTCGCCGGTGTTCGCCTGTTGTCGCCGGTGTCGCCCGTTGTCAGCCGTGGCGACGGTGGTCGCCGCGTGTTCGCCGGTTGTCTCCCGGGGTCGCCGGGTTGTCTCCCGTTTGTCGCCGGTTGTTCGCCGGGTTTGCCGGTTTCTCCGGGTTCGCCCTGTTTCGCCGGTGGTCCCGGTTGTCGCGGGTTTTCGCCGGTTTGTCGCCGGTGGTCGCCGGTGGTCGCCCGTTGGTCGCCGGGTTTTCGCCGGTTTTAGCGGTGGTCGCAGCTGTTGCGCCCGTTGTCGCACGGTTTGTCGCGTGGTCGCCGTGTTCGCCGTGGTGTTCGCCGGTTGTCGCCTGTGGTCGCCCTTTGTCGCCCGTGGTCGCCCGTTGGTCGCCGGTGGTCGCCGGGTTTCCCGGCTGTTCGCCGGTTGTTGCCGGGTTGTCGCCGGTTGTCCCGTTTGGTCCGCCGGTGTTAGCCGTGTGGGCGCCTGTGTTCGCCCGGTTGTCTCCGGTGGTCGCCTGTTGTCGCCGGTGGGTCTGCCGGGGTTCGCCGGTGTTCTCCGTTGTCGCCGTGGTCGCCCGGTTTCGCTGTGTCGCCAGCTTGCTCGCCGGTGTCGCCGGTTGTCCCGTTTGTCCCGGTGGTCGACGGTTGTCGCAGGTGGTCGACCGCGTGTTTCCGGTGTTCGCCGGTTTCTCCGGTGGTAGCATGTTGTCCCTGTGGTCGCGCTTGTGTCCGCCCGGTGTTCCCCCCGGTTGTCGCAGGTTGTCGCCGGTGGTCGCCGGTGTCCCCGGTGTTGCCGGTGTTCGCCGGTTTAGAAGGTGTTATCAGTTTGTAAAGGGTTTGTAGCAGTGGTCGAACGGTGCCGAATGTGGTTAGACTGTTTGTCGCCGGTGGTAGCCGTTGTCGACGTGTTGTATCCGTTGGAGACAGTGGTCGCCGGTGGTCGACGGTGTTCGCCGGTATGTCGCCGGTGGTAGCCGTTGTCGCCTTGTAAGCACTTGTTGTCGCCGGTTGTTCGACCGGTGTTAGCCGCCGGGTTCGCCGTTGTAGACGTAGGTCGACGGTTGTCCGGGTTTGTCCGCCGGTTGTCGCCGTTGGTCGACGGTGTCGCCGCCTGGTCCCCGGTGTTTTCCGCCCGGTTTGTCCCGGTGGTCGCCGGTTGTCGCCCGTTTGTCGCCCGGTTGATCGCCGTGGTCGCCGGTGTCGACGGTGTTCGCCGGTTGTCGCCGGTGGGCCGGTTGTCCCCGGTGTTCGCCACGGTTGGTCGCAGGTGGTCGCCGGTGTTTCGCCGTTGTCGCCCGGTGGTCGCCGGTTGTCGCGGTGGTCGCCGGTGTCGCCCGGTGTCCGCCGGTGGTCGCCCGGGGTCGCCGTTTCGCCCCGGTGGTCCCGTTTGTCCGCCGGTGTCGCCGGTGTTCGCCGGTGTTCGCCCGGTTGTCGCCTGTGGTCGCCGGTTGTCGCCGTGGTCTCCGCTTGTCCCGTTGGTCGCCCTGTTGTCGCCGGCTTTGTCGCCGGTTGTCGCCGGTGGTCGCCGGTTTGTCTCCGCTGGTCGCCGGGTGTCGCCGGTTTTCGCCTGTGGTCGCCGGTTAGTCCGCCGGGTGGTCGCGCGTGTTCGCCGGTGTTGCGCCGGTTTGTCGCCGGTGTCGCCGGTGGTCGCCGCTTGTCGCCTGTGGTACGCCGGTTGTCGCCCTTTGTCGCCGGGTGGTCCCCGGGTGTCGCCGTGGTCGCCGGTGTCGCCGGTTGTCCCGGTGGTCGCCTGTTGTCGACGGCGTGGTCCGCCGCTTTCGCCGGTGGTCGCCTGTTTGTCCCTGTTTTCGCCGGTGGTCGCCGGTTGGTCTCCGGTTTCGCCGGTGGTCCCCGGTGTTTCGCCGGTGTTTCGCCTGCTTGTCTCCGGTGTTCAGACCGTTGGTCGCCGGTGTCCCGGTGGGTCGACGGTGTTCGCCCGGTTGTCGCCGGTGGTCGCCGGTTGTCGCCCGCGTTGTCGCCGGTTGTCGCCGGTGCTTCGTCGTGTTCGCCGGTGTTCGCCGGTTGTACGCCCGTGGTCGCCGCTTTGTCGCGGGTTGTCGCCGGTTAATGTCGCCGGTGGTCAAGGTGGTCGAAGGTGGTCGCAGCTGTTAGCAGGTCGTAGAGTGGTAGACCGGTGTCGCAACAGTTTGTACGCCGGTTGTCGCCGGTGGTACGCGGTGTTGCGCGGTGTTCCGCCGGTTGTCCCTCGTAGTTCGCCGGTTTGTCGCCGGTGTCCACGGTGGTCGCCGGTGGTCTCCGGTGTTTCGCCGCCGGTGTTCGCCGTTAGATGTGGCCGGTTGTCGCCTGTTGTCCGCGTTGGTCGCCGGTGTTCGCCGTTGTTCGCGCTGTGGTTTCGCCGGTGTCCCGGTGTCGCCCGGTTGTTCGCCGTGGTCGCCGGTGTTCGCCGGTGTTTCGCCGGTTTTTCGCCGGTGGTCGCCGGTTGTCGCCTGTGGTCGCCGTTTGCGCATGTGGTCGCCGGTTGTCGCCCGGTTGGTCGCACGGTGGTGCCGTTTCGCCTGTGGGCGCCGGTGTTTCGCCTTTGTTCGCCTGTTTGTCGCCGGTGGTCGCCCGGTTCGTCGCGTATGTTCTCCCGCTTGTCGCCGTGGTCGCCGGTTGTCTCCGGTGTGCCCGGTGTACGCCCGGTGGTCCCCGGTGTTCCCGGTGTTTCGCCGGTCTGTCGCCGGTGTTCGCGTTTGAGTCGCCGGTTGTCGCCGGTGGTCGCCGGTGGCCGCCCTGTGGTTCGCCTGATTGTCTCGGTGGTCGCCGGTTGTCGCCGGTTGTCGCGTTGGGTCGCCGGTGGTCGCCTGTGGTCGCCGGTGGTTCGCCGGTTGTCGCCGGTGCGCCGGTTGTCGCCCGTTGTCGCCGGTTGTCGCCCGTGTTATCCGTTGTTCGCCGGTGTTTTCCCGTGTCGCCGGTGGTCCCGGTTTGTCGCGGAGGGTGTCGCCGGGTGTCAGCCGGTGGTCCCGGTGTCGACGGTGGTCGCCGTGTTCGCCGGTTGTCGCCTGCCGGTGGTCGCGGTTGTCGCCCGTTGATCGACGGTTGTCGCCACGGTGGTCGAAGGGTTTAGACAGGTGCTCGAAGTTGTCGCATGTGGTCTACGGGGGGGGGGGGGGTGGGGGGGGTTGTGAAGGCTGTATAAGGTGGTATACAGGTGGTAGAAGGTGTAAGAAGTGTGTTAGACGGTTTGTCGCCGGGTGGTCTCAGAGTGTCGCCGGTTGTAGCCTTTTGTCGCCGGTGTTGCCCGGTGTTCGCCGGTGGTAGCCGGTGTCGCAGGGTCGCCGGTGTTTTCGCCGGTGTTTCGACGGTTTGTCGCCGGTTGTCGCCGGATTGTCGCCTGGTGGTCGCCTTTTGTCAGCCGGTGTTCTCTGGTTGATCTCCGTTGGTCGCCAGGTTGTTCGCCGGTTTGTCGCCGTTGGTGCCGGTAGTCTCGCCGGTGGTCGCCGGTTGGGTAGCCGGTGTCGCCGGTTTCGCCCTCGGGTTGTCTCCGGATTGGTCCTCCTGTGGTTTTTCTTGGTGGTCGCCCGGTGGTCTCCCGTTGTCGACGGTTGTACTCGGTGGTAGACCGGGGGTCAAAGGTGTAGAAAGCTTTGAGGTAGGCGGTGTGTGAACACAGAGGAATGTAGTAATAAAAAACACAGAGCAATGTTCTAAACAAGATAAATAAAAATTCAATGAATGATGAAGATAAAGGATATATAAAATTATAGAAGTATATTGATAAGATGGAATCCTGCTGGTTGGAGGGGTCTGCCTTTCTAAACCAATGGCGTGCTTCTGTGGTATTACTTAGATCAATTGGACTTAAACTTTTTGTTCTTTACTACCTTTCCTTTTCATATGACTGGACTCTCTCAATTCAGAATGCTTGTTGGCAATAAATCCCCTGGTATGTTTTTAGAATTTTCACAATTTTCTAGAACAAAAGCTAGCTAATAAACACTAATATAAATAATTAACAGTTTTCCTTTGTCACCACGTCGATCACTTTTGTTATATCTCTGAAATTTTTTTCCATGTTTTCAGATTCCTTGACTGCTGGCAATGTCCCTGGGATAAATGTGGCCCCAACGCAAACAGGACAGTTGCATTGTGAAAGCCATTGAGTATCTCTCCTAGGTTGATCCATTGGTAATCTATTGGCAGGTACCATACCCATTTATCTTCTTTCTTGTCGTCCCATTCATTCCGTCTTTTCATTCATTAATAAATCCACCCCCATTGTGGAGGGCCAATAACTATTCGTACATTGTATTCTTCGGTAGTCTCTTTATCTCTCTGCTTCTCCCTCTTTGACCTTTCAATTGGTTACCCCCAACGTGAGAAATTCTTCTACCCAATCACATTTGGCCTCCCTTCAACCTCTGTGTGCCTGTATGGTGGCCAAAACTATTATAGGTGTATTGCATTCATGGGGCCACTAACCATGGACAGCCTGAAGAAATGGACAACTCCACGATGTTCCCTGATACAATTTTATTACCATTTGTACCCTGTCTCGGCAGCTCCTTTTGTGAATGTTGGTTGTTCTATCTCGCCTCCATTTCCCAGTACAATATAGCATCCAAACCTGGTATCATTTGATAGAAGTAATGAGAACTCACCATTTGCCTTCGGTGCATGCTGGGATATCTTGGGTTTTTATCCTCCATTAGTTTCACTGTTGCTTTCCTGGCCAGAGGGCTCCCTGATAAGCTTCCATGAGCCAAATTATAACATTCAGCTTTGGCCTTCCGCAGTGGTTTGGTTGACTTTAGTCCAGCCCCACTCAGTGCCCAGGGTAATATACAGTCCTCTATGGAGGTCTTTGCAATCTACTTCATCTGGGCCCTGTGATCTGCATGTTCATCCCCCAATGGTTTCATTATATTTGTTCAGACCCGACTTGACCTTCCAGAGACACCTCAATGGGAAAAGACAAGAACAGAAATAATACAAAAATAAAGTTTTTTTTTTAATGGTACTATTTTATGCATACATACCCTATTAAATTCTGCTACATTGTTTTGAAGTGAACAGAAGGCAACAAGTCTTTTAACTCTAGGTTAAATTACATTTTATTGACTTAAAATTAATAAATGTCTTTCCTGAAAATTAAAACCGTCTGAAAAAACTCAAACCGCCTCTAACTTAGACAGAGGGATGGAAAATAAAGACATTTAAAAGGGCATGTTCAATCTAAAAATTGCATTGTCAGCACACCTTAAACCCTCAAAACTAACTGCTTTTTAACCTGAAGCCATACCTGGGAGGGCAGGATGGGTTCAAATCCTCCTCTTCTCTCTCTCTCCAGAAGCATCAGTAATATGGCTTTTATAGATGAATCAAGGCCATAATTGCTGTTGCTCTTTGAGCAACTTCTCACAGTGCAAGCTTAATACAGTCATATATACCGCTCTGAGGCGGCCAGCAACCTGCCTTCGGCTGCCTACTTTTGTAGGCTTTAATAATGTTTGGGGGTTTGCAGGGATAATTTACACTGACTCAATTGCTAGATGTACCCTCTTTTTGGTCACACTTTCACTATTTCATTGGGTGTTTTTGGTAACTCCTTTATATCACAAACCCGTGTACCTGATGGAAGGGCAGGAAGGGCTGGACTTGGCCCTTTAAAGGATAAACTATTGGGTATAAAGTTAAAAAACAGTTAAAACTGAAAAGATTAGGAAGGGATGTAGGATTGGTAAATACGTGAGGAACACCAGCCAGAAAACTGATTCTGCCAGTCTTCCTCCGGCTCTGCTCATCAATAAAGGAATAGTCTAGGACTATCCTGGCAAATGAAAACTTTTATGCTGTAGCTCCTCAACAAAATTATATTGTGAGGTAGGAATAAATCAATCCACCCCCTGCTCCAGGTTCTTTTAATTTTTAAACAGTTATTTTTAAGAGTATAGTTATCCTTTAAATACTTAAGTAGAGATCAAACACAAGACATTAAACAGAGTATTATATTTCTAAAGGTGGTCAAACACTAAATACTGTTGGATCTGACAAGATTTTCCTGAAATTGCCAGGCATCCTATATGTGTATGGTACGAAAACAAATCGGCCACAATGACAACACAATCCCCGTTTACATCAGGATCAAGGAATAATTTTAACGATTTAGTTAACATGTATAAACACTTGAGGCCCATACAGACGTGTATGTAATAACATCCATTTTGATGTAAATCATCATACATGGCCTCTCGGTCAGGGATCATTTGTTGATTCCCCAGGACAGATCCCCAAAGATGCCTGACAGAGCAGCCATACATATGCAATTGTCACACGAAGTGGCCATTTTTTTCGCCACCATTTGACACATTATTGGCTCAAAATTCCACTTTGTTCAAAGACGGTTAAGTGTTAAGCATTCTCCAAAAATTGACGATTTTGAAATTTTACCTGTATAACTGACAAAATTACAGTCAAAAGTGTCTTGTCATCTATTATTTACCAGGTACCATTCTACATTTTAAGTACTGGGCAAAGTGCAGTGTATTAACGTGTTGTTTGTAGTATATGTATCTTGAACTCTAGTCTTAAGTTGAATTATTTCTTAAAAGATCAGTCCCAGAAGGTTCCCAGGCTGCCTGTCACTGAAATGCTGTCTTAGCACTTCCAAATCACAGCCCTTTGGCTCAGTCTAATCTTCAGTGTTTTTCAGAAGGCTTAGAAATAGGTTACGATCTTGGAAACGTCTAACCTATTGCTTTTCATAAGATAGTTTCTATTACATTGCAGCGGTTGCTGTCAATGTAACTATATATACTGCTACAGACAGACAGACAGATAAATCGAAGATAGAGAACTTAATAATAACACATAATGGAATAATAGTAAAAGGAACAATGTTTTCTGGAATGATAGATTTATATTGCATTTAATTAAACAACCCAGGGCTTGGCAGTTGCAAATCAGAAGACTTTCTCGTATAAGCATGTGCTCCTATTGCCAGATTCTGGACACAATCTAGAAGGCAAAACTGAGGAAACCGGGTCTCCTAACTTCTACACCACAGTCAGAGAGTCACTACAGTAGGTAACACCAGGGGTGAACACTTTGCGTATTAGGGTAATTTCATTGGCTTTATTAAATTGTTCTTTATGTTGGGCAAAGGTGACCAATGATCAATAGACAAATAGCTGCCTTGGCCAAAAATTGCATGTGTATAACAGTTCACCACCACTCACAATGTGGTACACTGCACAAGACTGGAAGTGAAACCCAAAAATGATTGCTGGACCATAAGGATAACCCTAACAACCTCAGTTCCAATTAGATATAGGGTTATTCTTATCCCTATAGTGGTGTATTAATAGAAAGTAAACCAACAAGGTAAACGTGAATAAATAGTTAATAAAATCAAACTTTTGGTATCAAAAACACAAAATCTTAAGCACTTTAACGTTAATTAGAAGTTGGCTTCATGTATCATACATAACTTGGTTAAATCAAATGTACCAATGCAAACTGGGTACACACTTCAAAGCGTTTGCCCTTCAAAGGGCATCCATAGCTATTTTTTTAATCCTATTTTACATTGGCCAGGGAGGCAGAGGTAAGGGAGATATGACTATTAGAAATGGGTCATAGCCTGGCAGCTATAAGGGGGAAGAGTAGTGAAGCCTTCAGCTGTGGACTAGTGGCATATTTGCCAGCTACACCTGCTCCTTTACTGTTGAAGAGGGAGGTAGGAGTATTATATCCTACTTTCATAGAAAATATAGAATAGATATAGTTTTGGGTATTCTGCAAACATGGTACAACACTCTTTGTGCCATCCATGGTTGTAGAAATGGCCAAGCAGTTAACTTTTTTAATTATTTTTTTTTACACAGATCTGTATTTTAATTTTCTCTGTTATGTGCTTTGCTTGCCGAGCCACTACTTGAATATCTTTAGCTTTTGTTTTTACAATCTAGAAGCAATTTCTGCATCAATACCTACGTATGCCACCTTGTTAAAAATAAGGAGATAAGGCAGTATTGTGTGCATTGCTTATATAACCATTTAGATACCCTAAATGGTTAATATAAGCAATGCACACATATACTGCCATTTAGGGTATGTGTTTTGACTATGCATTTTACAAAATCATAGTTGGTCAGGTTAGCAGAACTCCATTATATTATCAGGAACCTGAAGTTTTGGTCAAAACCCTCAAATCTCAAGGGCAAATCACAGAAATTCGCAAAAACAACACAGAGACGCATAGTATACATTTCTATTCCTAATTAGTTCTCAGGTGGGTTTCTGGCTTTAATAGAAATAGGAAAAGATGGGGATCCTGGAAGTTCAAGGACACCATAAAGTATGCCAAACATGCTTTATTTAGTTCTCCACACCAAGGATCCTTTATCAAGGGTGACGAATCACGTGGCATACTTTATGGTGTCGTTGAACTTCCGGATCCCCATCTTTTCCTATTTCTATTTTGGCAATTTGTCGCACGAGTGGAGCGAACCGGAGATACCTGGGGTGAGCACATGTGCAGGCTGTACCTTAGCTGGTTTATTGACGTGTTTCTGGCTTTGTAACAGCTGCAGCAGATTGGCTGCTGCAGAGCTCCATTGGAACAGATTAGTTACTTCACTTTTTAATAGGGTGCCAGTAGCATATTATGAACAGGTTGCATGGGCATTGTCAGAGAATTAATCTTAGTGTGTATACATGAGAGGCATCGGCACTCAACAAAAAACAGATAACAGAAATTTAAGGAAAACAGCTATGCCATCAAAGATGGGGTTTTTTGACTTCATTTGACTTCCCCTGTCTCTGAATCATGAACACTGGCAAAATTAATCACATTTTAACACAGATTTACAAGCTCTTAACAAAACATATATTTTTTTAGATTGAGAAAAAACTAGTAAACATCAACCACAACTGAATATAATCTGTAAAAATGCACACTTTTTTTTATGTATTGCATACAATCCATGAAGTTCTGCACAAAGGGGCTTATTTCATAACACAGAGGCACCACCAGGCAGAGTGTCACAATAAACATGCTAAAAAAGTAATGCATGTTAGTATCTACACACCAGCATTCACTGATCACTATGGAAATACCAATTGCTTGTTTGGACTAGCTTAGCAATAACCTGGGTTGCTGGGTCATCTGAATTCAGAGATATTCTTATTAAATGTTATTAGCGGGGCTGCCCTTCAAAGTGAGTGCAATTGAACATCATTAATTCTAACTCAGTCATGTGGCATGTGTTTTATAGGTGTTGCTGGTTTTACTTATTTGGCAACACTGGCATTAGCCAATGTTCCACAAAATTGTGAAGAAAGGACTGCAAGTGGTAACATCATTCTAGATTATCTCTTTGACAGCCAAGCCCTTTGAATGTACTCACACATTCTGCTGCTATTTGCATGAGCTCATAATATGGCAGAGTCACCCACAAGCAAACCAAAGATTTTTTTGGACAAAATGTGGAAAAATAATCAAAATCTAAATTAAAAGCAAAAATGAAGAAAATATGAAATGGGAAACATTCGTAAGAGGTAACTTGGCCCCGTGATCTGAAGCGCTCACAGGCTCAATTGAATGCTATAAAATTGTATGAATACTAAAAGAAAAAAAGCAGGTCCGAATTACTGAAAACAAAGTTCAAAGGTTCTTCTTGCACTAATACGTGTAGTGCCGGGTTAACAGTCCTGTAATCTTTAAATGATTAAATAAAACAATAGCTAATGATGAAATATATGTTTAAAAAAATGAGTTCATCATTATGTGCATTATCAAAGTATCAATGAGCTTTAAAAAAGGGTGTATGATTTAGGTAGTGCAGAAAGCAATCAAAATGGCTTCTAATGCTGGGTTTAGGAAATGACATTACAACACTATTTCACTCAAAAATGTAGTAAAATTCTATTTACTTATATTGCTGGAGACAGGGGGCTACTTTTTCGAGACAGAGAAATCACAATCTAAGTATTTGGAGCATTGTTATTTATAGATATATATTACATGTCAATGGGCTCATAAGGAATCACTTTCTGTAATGTGGGCTATCCACATATCAGTGGAATGAATGTGGAAAAGTAAATATATTGCAAAAGACAGTGATGATTTACAGTTTCAATGATGGTGTTCTGTCTCATTGACATCATTCATTTACAGATACCTTTGAAGCCTAAACTCAATTTTCAAAGTGAAAATAAAACCTATTTCTGTGGTATATTGGACTATGTCAGCACCTGTAGTTCTATACAGCTAGCTAGTGATGTAACAGGATATATAAGTGGCTGGTGTTGTATAAGCTCTGGGGCTGAGAGCACATGTTATTTAAGACTCATTATAAATAAAAGTTCTGTTTAATTGAAAGTCTGGTTACTCGGTGAAATCACATAACATGGTGTCAGAAGTTTAAAAGAAGGACACAGAATTTAAAATGGCACAATTTCAACCACCTCCAAATCTGAATCTACATGGAAATCTTTCTGAAAACTGGAGGACATGGATCCAGAGATATGATCTATTCAGCACTGCCAGTGGGATTGAGGACAGAGTGAGAAGGTTCAATGTGCTACATTTCTACATGTTGCTGGAGAGGAAGCAATAAAAGTAACACATTTGAATTTTTGGATGGTGTAAGAGACAAAATAAATGTGCTGAAGTACTGTGATGTATATTGACAGACTTAAAAAATAAGGCAAAAGACTGAATTTGGGCAGCTGCATGATTCCCTAATCAGAGACAGAATTGTCTGTGTATAAGAAATGACCAATTCAGAGGCAGAGGGAAGCAGACCTGAGCCTAGAAAAAGCCATTGGATATTTGCAGACCAAGTAAAATTACATCATAGTAACATAGTAACATAGTAATTAAGGGTAATAAAGACATACGTCCATCAAGTCCAACCTATTCACCCCCTTTTTTTCTTTTTCTTTTTTTTAACCCTACCTAACAGTTGATCCAGAGGAAGGCAAAAAACCCCAGCTAAAAAGGGGGAAAAAATTCCTTCCTGACTCCAAACAGCATTCGGAAAGTTCCCTGGATCAACCCAGATCTATATGCATTAATACCAGTAATTCTCAATATTTTTTGTTTTAGAAACTTATCCAGGCCTTTTTTAAAGCTATTTAATGAACTTGCCATCACCACATCTGCTGGAAGACAGTTCCACAGTTTCACACCCGTTCTCACTGTAAAGAAACCTTTCCTAACCTGAAGATTAAACTCTCTTCTTCCAACCTTAAAGGATGTCCACGTGTCCTCTGATATGACCTGTTAGTGAACAATGCACCAGAGAGTTCATTGTATGGGCCATTAATATATTTGTATAAGGTTATCATGTCCCCACCAAACGTCGCTTCTCCAATGTAAACAGCCCTAACTTGTCTAATCTGCCTGCATAGTCAAGCCCCTTCATTCCCCTTATAATTTAGTTGCCCTTCTCTGAACTGCCTCAATTCCAATGTCCCTTTGTATATGGGATTCCAAAACTGCACCGCATATTCCAATGAGGCCTTACCAGTGCCTTGTAAAGAGGAGAATAATATTTTTCTCTCTTGAATCTATTCCCCTTTTTATACAAGACAATATCTTGCTAGCTCTGGCATTGTTTGCATAGCTAAGTCTGTTATCTACCAGAACCCCCAAATCTTTTTCCATTACAGATGCACTTAACACAGAGTTATTTATGGTGTAGGTCACAGGGATTATTATCCCAAATGCATCACCTTACATTTATCAACATTGAATCTCATCTGCCATTCTACTGCCCATTTTGATAATCTATCTAGGTCTGCTTGCAGCACTTGCACATCATTGGAAGTTTCCAAAGCTCTGCATTAGTGTCATCAGCAAACACAGAGACCTTGCTCTCAATGCCCCCTTCTAAGTCATTTATAAACAGATTAAACAGAAGCGGCCCCAGTACAGAACCCTGAGGCACTCCGCTTAGAACTTAGCCCACATAGATGTAGCCATTAACCACCACCTGTTTGCGGTCCAATCCCAGTTCTCTATCCATGAACAAATGTTTTCTCTCGAGGCCAACAGTCCTCAGTTTATACATTAGTCGCATATGTGGCACAGTATCAAAAGCTTTTGCAAAATCCAAATATACCACTCCACTCACTGCTGTGCCAGAATCTAACTTCTTACTCACTTCTTCATAAACCAATTAAATTTGTCTGGCATGATCTTTTTTCATAAATCCATGCTGACTACTACTAATAAGATGATCTCTGGAGACAAAGTCAAGGATATGATCCTTTAACAAAGTTTCCATCACTTTCCTACCACTGATGTTAGGCTTACAGGTCTATAGTTCCAGGCTGTGAACAACTACCTTTTTTGAATATTGGTATTACATTGGCTTTTTTCCAATCCAGCGGCACATCCCCAGGCAAAAGCGAATCTGAAAAGATGAGAAACAATGGTCTAGATAGAACTGAACTAAGCTCTTTTAAAATCCGAGGATGCAATCCATCTGGTCCTGGCGCTTTATTGATATTAACTTTGTCTAATTGTTTCCGTACCATATCCTCTGTTAGCCATGTGAATATTCATTTCTTCCCTGCTATTATTACAATCCCTACTGTAAGGACAAGGATTCTCAACAGTAAAAACCGATGTTAAAAAACGGTTTAGCAGATTAGCCTTTTCGGCATCCTCTACAACCACCTCAGCCCCATTATTTAATGGTCCCACATTCTCTTGCTTTGTTCGGCAATCTTTTCATTTTCTATTTTAGCTAGTTTAATTGCTTTCTTGCACTCTTTATTACAGCTTTTGTAATCCCTGTAAGCCTGTTCTGTGCCTTCTGTTTTAAAAAAATTTAAATTTTCCCTTTTTACCTGAGCATTAAGCCATGCAGGAGTGGACCTCATTTTTTTACACTTGTTACCTAAAGGTACAGATTTAGAAATGTAATAGTTTAATATCCCTTTAAAGTGGTCCACATCTGCTCAGTATCTTTACCTAGAAACAGTTCCCCCAGTCTATAAGCAGGAGCGATTCCTTTAACAGCATAAAATTAGCTTTCCTAAAGTTAAAAGTTTTTGTTAAGCCAGTGCACTTTAGTTTTTTGCAACCTATATTAAATGACACTATATCATGGTCACTATTCCCTAAGCTTCCCATTACCTCATCTCCAAAATGAGCTCAGGGTTATTAGATATCCACAGATCCAACAACGCATTCTGTCTAGTAGAAACTTCTACCATCTGTAAGAAAATGCTCATATAGAAATTTAAGAACTTTATACCTTTGAGGTGCTGGCAGTTCCCTTACTCCAATCTATGTCAGGGTAGTTAAAATCCCCCATAACCAGAACATGCCCCATACCAGCAGCCTTCGCCAACTGCATATGGAGATTCATTTCCACCTTTCCCCGCATTTGGCGGCTTATAACATACTCCACAATTAAAGCCAAGTTAAAGCTCTAAATGAAGATATTGAAGTGCACAAAATCAGAGAAGTGGAGCAAACAGTTAAGCACAGAGTGAAATGTAAATCCTAAAGTTACAGAGCAGTTACAAAAGCTTGTAGCAATGAGGTTACAAACACGAGTATAACAATGCCCAGCAATAGGACAGACATGTAAATTGTGTCATAAAGAAAATCACTTTGCCAAAATGTGCAAATCATGAATGCAACAAAATCCCGCTAAAAGAATGGATGGGATTGAGCAAATTAAAAAAGACACAGATATGTTTATTGGGACAATTGAAACTGAAAGTGAGAATATAACATTGCTAATGGAAATGCAGAGACTGGAAGTACTGAAGGAAATTGGTCTGAAAAGTTAAAGATCAACAGAAAGTGTTGTTTAAACTTGACACAGGAGCTAAATGCATGTAATGTTAGAGGAACCTTTTAAAGGGTATGTTCACCCTTGAAATTTTTTTGATATATCATTCCCCCTGTCCCCCCAGCCCCAACCGCTCTATTTTATTTAGAAATTGCCCAAAACTTTACTTCTCTCTTTTCTCCGCCGCACTGCCAGGCCCTCTGCTTGCGAGAAAATGCAAGCAGAGGGGCGGGACCGGCAGTCGCGTCTGTGATTGGCTGAGCGGCACCAATCACGGACGCGGCTGCCGGGAGTTCAGTGCGGCGGAGGAAAGAGGAAGGTAAGTAAAGTTTGGGGCACTTTCT
The DNA here is from genome assembly GCA_019447015.1 of Hymenochirus boettgeri. Classification (NCBI taxonomy): domain Eukaryota; kingdom Metazoa; phylum Chordata; class Amphibia; order Anura; family Pipidae; genus Hymenochirus; species Hymenochirus boettgeri. The sequence continues at coordinate 181,667,334 of CM033471.1, forward strand.
AAAATAAAATAGAGCGGTTGGGGCTGGGGGGACAAGGTTTTTACACTAGGGGGAGGGAATCCTAATCTGCTATCCTTCTGGTGGGCAGTTTTTGGAACTTTGGGGGGGGCTACAGGAGAACCATATGGAGCTAGGATGTGAGGTAAGGATTAAACTACACTACATGATGGGGCCATTACTGGGGGGATTATAGTTTTGGGGGTGGACATGCCCTTTAAGTTTTGTTTTGATGTTTAGCGCTTTAAGGCATGTCCATCCCCAAAACTATAATACCCCCCCAGAAATGGCCCCATCATGCAGTGTAATAAAATCCTTACCTCACATCCCAGCTCCATATGGTTCTCCTGTAGTCCCCCCCCAAAGTCGCAAAAACTGCCCACCAGGAGGATAGCAGAGTCCATATAGGACTCTGCCTCCTATCTGGCCTCCGGGAGAAGTTTGGCATGCGTACTGCAGCCCTTCTCCCCCTCCCTCCCTCCCGTTTTGCGATCCCTCCCCCTAGCATAAAATACTTTCCATATAATATTCCCCATCCCCCCAGCCCCAACCGCTATATTTTTATTATTAGAAAGCGCCCCAAACATTACTTACCTTCCCTCTTTCCTCCGCCGCACTGAACTCCTGGCAGCCGCGTCCGTGATTGGCTGCCGCTCAGCCAATCACAGACGCGACTGCCGATCCCATCCCTCTGCTTGCATTTTCTCACAAGCAGAGGGCCTGGCAGTGCGGCGGAGAAAAGAGGGAAGGTAAGTAAAGTTTGGGGCACTTTCTAATAATAAAAATATAGCGGTTGGGGCTGGGGGGACAGGGGGGAATATTATATAAAAACATTTTTGGAAGGGTGGACATGCCCTTTAAATCTTCCAAACTCAAGCTCATTTCTTATTCTGGCCACAAGGTTTCACCACTAGGTAATATAGCGCTGCTGTGTGAACATAAAGGCAAAAAGCACTATATCAACTTTGAAATCATACAACAAAATGCTTCATCAATACTGGGTAGAGCTGAATGTCTTAAGTTATGTTTGATAAAAAGACTGTATGATGTTACAAAAGAAGTAGACATTTTTAAAGACTACAGTGATCTTTTTAATGGTCTAGGTTGCTTACCAGGACAACACCATATAGAAATTGATGACAATATTAAACCAGTTGTACATGCTCCTAGGAAAATACCAGTAGCTCTCAGAGAGAAAGTGGTTGAAGAGTTACACAGAATGGAAAAAATGGGAGTAATTTGCAAGCAAACAGAACCCACAGAATGGGTCAATAGCATGGTAACAGTGACATCATCAAACAAAACAAGAATTTGCATGGATCCAAGAGACTTAAATAAAGCAATCAGAAGAGAACATTACCCATTGCTAACAGTGGAGGAAGTTGTTTCAAGTATGCCAAATACTTTTCAGTATTAGATGCAAATAAAGGGTTCTGGCAAATACGGCTTGATGAAGAAAGTTCCAAGCTATGTACATTTAATACACCAATAGGGAGATATCGCTTTCTAAGACTACCTTTTGGGATTTCATCAGCATCAGAAGTATTTCAAAAAGCTACTGCACAGATGATAGAAGATCTTGATGGAGTTGTGAATATAATTGATAATTTACTTGTCTGGGGAGATTCTATAGAAGAACATGATGCCAGATTAATAAAACTGTTGCAAAGAGTAAGAAAATGCAATTTAAAGTTGAACAAATGCAAATGTAAAATCAGAACATCTGAAATCAAATACATATGTCACACACTAAGTGCAGATGGCCTCAAACCAGATGAAGAAAAAGTTAGAGCCATCACACAGCTTCAAGAACCAAATAATAAACAAGAGTTAATGAGATTCATGGGAATGATACAATACTTAGCTAAATTTATTCCAAAGTTATCAGACATCAGTGCACCTTTGAGAAAATTACTGGAGCAAGACATTGAGTGGCACTGGGAAGAAGCTCAGAGAAAGAGTTTTGAAATTCTAAAGGAAAAAGTAACAAATGCACCTACACTAAGATTTTATGATGTGCACAAAGATATCACATTGTCAGTAGATGCTAGCTCAGAAGGCATTGGAGCTGTAATACTTCAAGGTCAGCCAGTAGCCTATGCATCAAAAGCACTAACAGACTGTCAACGTAGATATGCACAGATAGAAAAAGAACTACTTGCTATAGTGTATGGTTGTGAAAAATTTCATCAGTATGTGTATGCCAAACAGATTGTTGTTGAAAGTGATCATAAACCACTTGAAAGTATTTTTAAAAACCCACTTTATCAAGCACCAATGAGATTACAAAGAATGCTTCTAAGGTTAGAAAAGATACCATTTGAAAGTCGTATACATTCCTGGCAAAGAAATGTATTAAAGGGCACCCCCAAAACTATAATCCCCCCCAGTAATGGCCCCATCATGTAGTGTAATAAAATCCTTACCTCACATCTTAGCTCCATATGGTTCTCCTGTAGTCCCCCCCCCCAAAGTCCCAAAAACTGCCCACCAGGAGGATAGCAGAGTCCATATAGGACTCTGCCTCCTATCTGGCCTCCGGGAGAAGTTTGGCATGCGTACTGCAGCCCTTCTAACTATTTGTTATGTGTGGATTACTTCTCAAAGTTTCCAGAAATTCTTAAATTATCTGATACAAAAAGCAAAAGTATAATCACTGCCTTAAAGTCTATGTTTGCAAGACATGGTATTCTTGATATTGTCATATCTGACAATGGACCACAGTATGTTAGTGATGAATTCATCTTGTTTGCTAAAAGTTGGGAATTTAAACACATAACTTCAAGTCCTTTTCATTCTCAGTCAAATGGACAAGCTGAGGGAACAGTACAAACTGTTAAAAACATGCTGAAAAAATCACAAGATAATAGCAATGATCCCTACATTGCTTTAATGGAATATCGTACTACACCACTTGAAGGGATTGGGTTTTCACCTTCACAACTTTTGATTGGTAGAAGGCTAAAAAAAAACAAATGCAATGATTGCTAGAATAGACTTCATATCACAAAAAAAATGTGATGTTTTAAACAAATAACATCCTGCAACAAAACAAAGCTCACCTACAAGAAGTTTGTTTTTGTATACCTTGTAATTTATCACAAATACCAAGTAATGACCCCACAAAAGTAAACTAGCCCTTTTATCTTACATTATTCAGAGTAGGTAACTGCCGAAGCAGGGATTTTTTTTTTCTTTTAAATTTCCGTGCCATACAGTAAATGCCATGGTGAAATATTAAGGAGGTAATACCAGGGGGCGATGCGGGTGGTTGTAATAGCTTAAACTGCCGGATACAGTCCTTTTCTGAATGCACATTTCTTCAGTGAATTCACATGTTTCACAGATATTGTAGAATATTACATGTTTTTATGATAATCAGTCAGAAAAAGGAACGACAAAAGAAAAAAATTAATATTCTTTCCACTAGATATATAAAAGATTCATATGTATAACGAAGAAGGTACAAAGGGCACATATAAAGGTTACCCTTACATAAAAAACGAAGCCCAGCATGAGGAACTGACTTGGAAAGTGGTGTTGAAAGGTTCAGGAGAGTGAGGAAAATATACATTTCATAGATTCTTTTGGCAAATTGAACATTTGTGCGATTTTTTTCATACTTTCAAAATTCTTAATGACACTAGAATCATAATTTGTCCTAATCAAGCGTTTAAGATAATGTGTAATTTGGCTCTACACAAAAAATATTTTTATGCTTTAATGGAATTCTGCTTTTAGTATTTTTTTTCTGCACATTGGATACATTCCATTGGAGTTATGCAAACCATTACTTTTTTTATTTAACTCATCGGTAAATACATATCTAAGATGATTTTAGATGGGTATTAATTGGAAATTAGAAAGAGGGTAAAATTAGGCTGATTTGCAATATATTTTTTAACGTCAAATATCTCTTAAATAGATATGCAGCATCTTATCTCATGATATGGTGCGCCTACACACTTACACGCTACATTGTAGGATAGCAGCTGCCAAAACATAAAATGAATGACAAATTACATATATGTATACCTAATGTACACATTTCCAATCGTGTTATAAACAGGATTTTCTTTGTGTTACATTGCATACTATTTGGTAAGTGATCTTTAAATGGAAAGTCCAGCCCTTAAATGAAAAATTATATTTAGGTAAATCACGCCAAAACTGCAATAGTTAGAAACATGGGCAACAAGGCATTGTGCAACATTTCAGATTATGGTGGCCAAAGACGCTTAAATCCCGGTCGTACGATATCGGGATATCCCGATATCGTACGATCATCGGACAGTGTATGGACGATTGTTGAAAGATCTTTCAACAATTTTATAATAATTTCCCCATCAGGCCAGTTGAAAATATTTTGGCCAAACGGCAATCCAATCGTATGATCGGCGGATTGTACAATCGGATTGTAGCGTCTATGGCCACCATTAGTCTATATAGTTCAGCTTTCTACTGCCTGGTTAGCAACTGTCAGTCATGGATGTGACAGTTAACATCACAAAGGGCATCTATACCGAAAAATAGGTTATTTTAAATTGACCATAACTGGAAACTATAATTCTTCCCAACCACCACTGTATCATTTTTTTGTTGATCTGCCCCTTATTTCTTTAGATATCCAATCTAAAACATCTCCTATTTCAGCTGTCAATCAAGTTAATATGCTAATGATTCCAGAAGACAAGGTAGGATATATCAACATATTTAAAACGGGCCATTTTCCCTAAAATATGTCATTATGTCATTGTGTCATGTCATTGTCCTTTAAAGGCTATAAAAAAAAGCTCTGGCTGCAACTGAACTTATGAGATCATAACCAAAGTGAATTTAAAGGATACGCAATGTATTGAAAAAGATACAGAAGACCATTTCTTAGTGGATAAGCACTCTCAGCAGTATTTCCAATTACAGTAATTACAACAGGCAGTACTGCCATTAGGAGAATTTGTGAAAAGTTTTTTCATTGACTTTCCAGAAACTGAAACACAGTCTAATTAAACAAAGAGAGGCACCCAGCAGGAGGCGACACCCAGGCAGCAAAGGACCGGGTCCTATAAGTATTTTCAGGGGCATCTTTGGGGAAGGTATGTTAAATGAAAAGTGGGGTTTGGGGGGTGCTGCACTTATAGGTGAAATTTCATTTTATGGCCTGACATGCCCTTTAATGATAAGTTCTAGTCCTTTTTGGCAAAGGTATCGGCCTCCAACCTCTGCTAAATGAGCTTTTTTTTTTTTTATAAGCTTGACATGTATAGAGGAGGCAGTGGCTGAGACATCAGTTGTCACAGCCTTGATTAACTACATGGAGGGAGATACATGGATACTCTGTCAGAATGGGGCAATAATTATCCTTAAATATCTACTGGTAATGCACAGGTAATAAAGTGTGAAATACATCAGGTAAGATTGGGTGCAGATAAAGGACAATTGACCTGTTTGTTTTTTTAAGGAAGGACATGCCCTTTAACCTTAAAACCACTAATATATACCTAAAAACGATCTGGACATAAATAATTGGATATAAATTTTTTTAAATTAAAAGGAGAACTAAACTTGTTGCCATTACAACTCACACCCTAGGTAGTCTTCAAAAGAGCCTTGTGAGCATGTGCACTCATTGCTTCGCCCCATGACTGACTATTCACAAAGTATTCTCTATACAGATGTCTTCACAGCGTTAGGAAAGTCCCTAATAAGACTTAAAAAAGCTGCTTGTTCTCCCAGTTTATTTTCCAATTATTAGGCATTGCTGACAGCTTTCCACACTTTCAAGAATACAAAATATGTAGCAATGTAAACTCGTTTTGTTCATTATGTGTATCTACATTTATTAAGGGGCATGTCCACCCCCAAAACTATAATTTTACCCACTACTGACCCCACTCTGTAATGTATAAAAATCCTTACCTTACATCCCTGCTCCAAATAGCTGCCCTGCTACGCCCCTCCAAAGTCCCAAAAACTGGCCACCAAGAGCCTGGCAGAGTTCATATAGGACTCTGCCTCCTGTCTCTCCTCTGGGAAAATTTTGCAGTGCAGCCCTGTCCCCCCCCCCCCCGTTTAGCTCCCCCTCCCTCAGCACAAATCCCCGTTGAGGTATAGTAGGGCTCCTCCCCAGCTCCAACCGCTATAATAGTTTTGTCAGAAACTCCCCTGAACTCACCTTACTCTCCCCCGGCGTTCTCCACTGCCAGCAGCCGCATCCATGATTGGCTGCCTCTCAGCCAATCATGGATGCGGGTGCCGGGTCAGCCCCCTGCTTGCAGTTTTATGCAAGCAGAGGGCCGGGACAGTACACCGGAGGAAAGAGGGAAGGTAAGTAGAGTTTGCGGGAGTTTGTGACAAAACTATTATAGCGGTTGGGGCAGGGGGAGGAAGCCCTACAATATCCCAAAGGCCTAAAAGGGTAAACATGCCTTTTAAGAATTCAATCATTTTGTGGTAAATTAAGCAGGAGTTTTGCTTATGAACAGGTCAAAACACAGACAATATTAAAAAATAAATATGTTAAATAGTACCCATCTGGTCAACAGATGAGCAAAACTACTGAAATCAAAATCAGTAATATTTGTGCCACAACAACCCATGAATGTAAGATTTCGGCTTCAATGTGTTTTCAATTACATAATAAAATATATGTTCACATTTTAATTTCAAGGTGTATTAGTTTGGTTATTACATTTGCTAACCTTGGTGTTACGAAAACACACTACAAATTATCCTGTCATCAAATTATGGAAATCATGGAAACCTCCCAATAAGCGGTTACCCAATAAAGCTCTAAAAAATATTTATTTAAATTAAGTTTGTGTTAAAAATTATTTTCTTTTTCTACAGTCAAATGGCCCAATAAAATATATTGAAAGATTACATTTATGAAACACATACATAACTTTTTATTGTTTTTTTATACTAGCTTTATGGGTTTATATATTGCAAACAAAAGACCTCTTTCACCTTGGCAGTAATTAAGTATTACCCAATCCAGAGCTGTTCAACAAATAAGGCTCTGGTACAAAACAACTTTTGAATAAAGTATCTCCTAGAGTAAACCCCTTTAATATACAAGAGGAACTGTGTAACTTTTAATATTAAAAGGGACACTCATTCAGTAACCAACTGCACTCCGACTCTTCCCACAGTCAATGTCCCTGACACTCCTCCTATCTCTGGCAAAGGTGATTATATGTTAATGAAGGGGAGGTCAGACTGTAGGATGAGAGAGCAATTATTGCATGAGTATATGGTCTTATTAAATACATTACATTGCCTTAAATACTGGAACATTATGAAAACTATATGAAAAGATATATATTCTGAATTTCTGTCAGAAACAGATTCATGTTCTGGAGCACTGTGCATAGCTGATATATGGTTGTTAACATACAAACACGTCAAATTCAACCTTTATACTTTACTAACAATTCTGAGGTAGCCTTTTAGGAGGTTATTGTCATTTGACCCTTTCTTTAAAGTGTTAATGCATTTGTCAGTACAAACTATGACTGCACAAGGTCCCCATAAAACTAATTTAACTTTAAATCTATTTCCCAGAGAGGTAGGACAGAGTACTCCAACCTCCCTTTTCACAATTGAACATAAATAGTGAGATGTGAAATCGTTATGTGGTAGTCATCTGTTGCTGCTTAGTTTTCCCCAGGCTTGGACTGGCCAACCAGGATGCTGGTGGTCCTACAGTCAATCTATCTATAAAAACAGGATATTGTTTAGAAAAAATTTAAAAAGTTTAATTGATAAAAAAAGTTATAAAATAAATTATTCAATACAATGAGGAAAGGAAAGTCATCCAATATCAGCGGAATCATAACTTTGTTATACACCTGAAACGTTTTCTAATATAACGTGAACAATCTGGAAATGCAGATTTAACATTGTTGTGTGTGGCACGATAAACGCCCTTTGATTTCAGCAAGTGTCTTAAATGACATACTGGTCACCATGGCAGAAAGATGTAGGCGGTGGTGAAACTACCGCTCACGCCCCGTGACGGTGGACAGTTAACTAGACAGTTGTGGCTTTAAATTCTACATTGTTCCAATCTATCCTCACCTGCATTTACAAGGAATTTGAATGTTTTCACTGTTTATGTAGGTTTCCTTTATTTTCCACCATGTTAAAACATCATAAATAATGTTGTGAGTGTTTGAGGTGTTAAGATACTTGTGGCTGATTCAATAAGAATTGCAAAAGTATGCTTACAATTTCCAGCAACCAATCAGATGTTATCGGTTCTGGGTTACCATAGTTTAAGCTGGGTACACACAGTAACGATAAAGCCCCGATACCGTCGGATCCGACGGTATCGGGGCTTTATCGTTATGTGTGTATGTTCGTTTCCCGAACGAGCGCGTGGCCGCCGAACGATCAAGTCGGCCGAACGCTCGTTCGGGAGAGGCCGAAAATTTCCATCGCCCGCGCTAGACTCCCTATAGAGGAGTCTAGCGCGGCCGATGGAAACACACAGTCCCGAGCGTTCTCCTATGAGGTTCATAGGGAGAACGCTCGGGACTGGGTGTATGCAGATCTTTGAAAGATGGCAGACTGGATCTTGCAGATCCTGTCTGTCATCTTTCAGAAATCTGGACTGTGTGTACCTAGCTTTAGATAACTTCTGATTGGTTGCTGCAGATTAAAAGCATTGGAGAACTTTTGCACCATATGTTGTCTATACATCCAAAACTTGCTTCCCACGTAATGTCCAAACAACCACCTTGCCCAATCATCTTGCGATCGATATTACAATACAATAATTCAATATATAAATGTTACATCCAGGAAATGTCAGCAGGTAAAACTGCTGCTCCACTCGGGATTTTTGTGGATTTGACAATCATCAAGGATCAAATGTCTAATCATGTAATGTGGGGTTAGTGTATGGACAGCTTTAGAATAGAATTTCTTCAAGGTCAGGGTCTGAGGTCTATAAGCCATTTGTAAAGCATGTCACAGTATGTTTAAATGAATGGATAATGCAAACAAATATAAACAGACAAAATTTGAAATCTTCTTTACACCAAATTTAAGGAAAAAATGTGCAAAGACTTTAAAAAGCTAGGGAGCTAAGCTTATGAAATTATGCACACACAAAAAAGATGTCACAAAACAAAATGACATTTGTGACAGTTTGCCTTAATTAAGAAATGAACAGTTAGAAAGGGATTTGTCATTTAACTTCAGAAATAAAGAGACAGACCGATAGGAGTATGTTGCAACACGAGCACATCTACAATCTAAAACAATAATGCCCAACCCACGTGTGTTATACAGCCTGGCCGCATTTCTTCATGGATCGCACAGAGCCACTGGTGGGCATGGAAAGGGGTGGGCTGGGGGCTTAACCAGGTGGGGCAGAGCTACTCCCCGCGGCCTGCTCACAGTGCTCAGTGCCGCTAGTGAGGCCCCAGCAATGGGTGGGTTGGGCACCCCTGATGTAAAATAATTGCAGAACCTGTGTTTTTAGCTTTATTTCTGGCTATGGGTTATGGGAGTCTTAGTCCAGTTAGCCAAATATCTTTTGAGGCTGAGGAACAGTAGTATATAATACAAATTAAAGGCCAAGTGGCAATGAGATTTATATAGCAAATAGTTCATTTTGTGTGGTCTATAATACATTCACATTTGTCTTGTGGATATTATTCTTCTCACCTCTTTATTTTCTGTTGGTTAAATCTATTGGCTTTGGCATGTAGTGCACAGTCCACTCCAGAGATTCAGACAGCAGATAAATAACAGTTACTGCTTAAGGTTGTTTGGATTGAACACTGGTGTCTGTTCTGATAAAAGTCTCCTGGGCAGATTTGCTTTATTTTATAGGTAAATAAAAACACTGCGGTACTTTCTCTCTGCCTTAATGCAAAGGGAATACTAATGAAAGCTATTGTATTTCTAACCTATAATATCTCGGTCTGACCAGGATTACTTGTCAAACAAATGAAAAATAAGGTCACAGACTGAGGAATGATTAAATACTTTTTAAATTTATTAGGAAATCAAATGCTTCTTCTAACCAACCAGAAGGATTTGTTTACCCATTTTAAAGTAGAATATGGCAGGATTTCTAAAGGTTCGTACACACGTGCGATCGCGGGTCCCGGGGATCGTTGCCCGACCGACCGGGCGGATCTCCGGTGTGACATCACGGCACACGCGGCGCGATGAACGCGATTGATGCTGCTTCATGTGCGCTGTGGCGTCACGTGTGCACACGGACATCACAAGCACGTATTTGGAGGCTAAGGGAAGAGGGGAAGCAAGCAACCCTCAGAGGGAGGAGCTCACCAGCCTTACCTTCACATCCAAGATGTCACCAACTTTACAGCCACACAGGTAGGCTGTTTCTGCAAATGTAGCAAAAATGGACCACTGCTGCTATAAGTTATCTGATAATCTCATGCAAGAGAGCGATAGTTTACATTGTTAGGACAGATTGACTATAACTTGGTGGAAAAGCCTATCACATATGACTGTGAGCAAAAAAGGACATCTTGGAAATGGAAAGAGTTCAGAGAAGGGCAATAAAATTAATAAGGGGACTGGGGGAGCTTGAATATGAAGACAAAAGTTACAGTTATGCACAGTAGAGAAAATACACTTTTGCTGGGATATGATCACTGTGTATAAATACATTAATGGGTCATAAAATAAACTGGTGCATTATTCACCAATAGAACATTTAAGAGAGCACACGGACATCCCTTAAGACTGGAAGAAAAGACGTTTAGTCTTCAAGTTTGGAAAGGGTTTTGAGAATGGTAAATCTATGGAACTGTCTTCTATTGGACGTGGTGATGGCAGGTTCATTGGCTAGTTTTTTAAAAAGCCGGATGAGTTTCTAAAAATGTACATGCTAAAAGCTTATTGAGCAGGGGGAGGAGACAGCAACCTCTGCCAGAAAGGGAGAGAATGGGGAAATGCTTATTAATATCTGGTTAGAAACACATTTAATAAAGTGCCAAAAATAGCAGTTGGGGTTAGGGGCAAATAAATGACAAGTGGCCTGTTTTTTGTTTTAGCAGTGGACAAGCCTTTTAATTATATTTATTCCCGAATCAAAAGTATACATGTTTAAATAAAATAAAATGTTTTACTATTGCAGTTAAATTTAATCTGTGCTATTTAATTAAATCAACTGGACTTTAGGTTTGCCTCTTTAAGACATTTAACTAGTCATCCGACTGGCTTTCTCAATTCAGAATGGCTTGTACAAGAATTTGTTTGCAATAAATACCCTGGGATGTTTCCCAATCAGTATATACATCGGACAGCTTTTCATTTTTTCTGGAAAAGACGGGATATGTTTTACATGATAAATTCCTTTTTCATATTTAAAGGTGGCCAACCCGTCTCCTGTCCAGGAAAAATTGTGCCTGCTGGATTGGGAGTCTAAAAAACAGAAATGGTCAGGCTACTGCCTGGGGTGCAGCTAGTGCCTGATGAAGTGCCACTGGTGCAGCCCCCTCACAAGTGCAGTGCCATTAAAATACACTGAAAGGAATGTTGACGCCCTGAGCACATATTTTAATTTGCCTCATAGGTGCTACACTTTGAAAGTTAATAGCCCAAATGGAGGGTACAATATTCATCTTCTCAGCACTTATTTTAGATGCAAAGTATCAGCAACTGTGTGAAGTACATTTTACATGATCAGAATCACCAGAAACAAAGCATTTTACAAAGGCGGGTTAACATTTTTCTATTGTTCTAATGCAGCTGAAAATTAAAGAAAGAAACAAAAATGTCCACACCTTTAGACAATCACCCCAAAGTATAAAATAATTCAACTATAGCACAAAGCTTGAATTCTCATCATAACTCCCAATAGCCTTAAAATCCAGGAGTGATGATAAAGCTTTGGACTTTCATTTCAAGCTTAGATTCCATTTTTTTAACCGACTGGTGCTTCAAAGCCTTGGAAAAATTGTCCTTGTTTCTGTTGTTATTTTTCTTTCCCCTCATTTGCATTGTATTTATTTCTCTGGCTCTCCCTGAGGGACGATAAAGATTATGCTAGAAAGTCTTTAGGAAATCATGATCTGCTCTTGGCAGGTAATATACAGCCCCAGGGATCCTCTTCCCGCTGCTTTTGCAGATATGTCTATTTCAAATGGTTTTCTTCACTGTAAACTGCAGTTTGGGAGCTAAGCAAAAGGAGTATTAAATGCCATTAGAATTGTACACTGTTTATTTTCAATTATATTTTATGACATCTTTCCAGATTTCACTGCTTCTAATAAGAAGTCCTTTAATATTTCTGTGTACCTGACACAGGAAAAGTTTTTTTTACTTTTCAATTAAATAGTGTTCTCTGGAGAAATATCCCTAACTAAAAGGCATGATACAGAATATAACCCCCCCCCCACTACTGGCCCCACTCTGTAGTGTTATAAAATCCTTACCTTACATCCCAGCTCCAAATGGTTCTCCTGTAATCCCCCCCCCAAAGTCCCAAAAACTGGCCACCAGGAGGATGGTCCATATAGCACTCTGCCTCCTGTCTCTCCTCCGGGAGAAGTTTGGCATGCGCACTGCAGCCCTTCTCCCCCTCCCTCTCCCAGCCACTTTGGTCTCCCTGCCCCTAGCGTAAATCCCCTTTAGTATATTATAGTCCATGTTCCCCCAGCCCAAACCGCTATAATTATATTCTCAGAAAGTCCCTCGATCATTACTTACCTTACCTCTCTCCTTTTCCATTCTGAGCAGCCAGGTCTGTGATTGGCTGCCTCTCAGCCAATCACAGATGTGGCTGCCAGTCCCGCCCCCTGCTTGCAGTTCCGTGTAAGCAGAGGGCTGGGGCATTGCAGCGAAGGAGAGAGGTAAGGTAAGTAATGATCGGGGGATTTTCTGAGTATATAATTATAGCGGTTGGGGCTGGGGGGAGCATGGACTATACTATACATAAAGTTTGTATAAAGGGTGGACATGCCCTTTAAGTTTCTGGAACAGAATGGATGCATCCAAGGCTGTGTACACACAAGCAGATATTTCAGACCGACATTTTCCAAAATATCAGCTGACCACTACCACTAGTGTCAAAAAATGAAAAGAAAAAAGTATACCCCTCTTAATAAATTACCCACACCCAGTAGTAAATCCGGAGAACACAAGAAATTAAAACGATCAATTTTATTAGGTATACATTAAAATAGTTACAAAAACACACACAGGGTTATTCAATAAAAGTTCTTATCGTTTAAAATGGTGCTAATTGTGCCCCAACCAATCAGATGTTAGCTTTCAAATGTTAAATAAGATCTGATTGGTTGGGGCAAAATTAGCACCGTTTTAAACGATAAGAACTTTTATTGAATAACCCTGACAGAGTTTAAAAATACAATGGGTTGAAGCGCTGAAAAAAATGTATGCTATATACCAGAAGAGCAGAATAAAAGGGGAATAGCAGAGGTAATAAGATAGTATCCACTCAAAATAATAGCAATATAAGTGGAAAGAAAACCTCACCCCTTAAAAAAAACAGGTGATACAATTTAATCACCAATAATTAACACTGTGTAGATGGGAGAATCCTCTCCATCACATAAACCAATCAAGTGAAAAAGTACACACAGAAGGAGAAAACCCTATAGTACTCAGGTAACTTCTGGTATTAGAAAAAGGGATCCCTAATCTGGGTCCCTATTTGAATGCTAGTTACACACTGCCAAAATATCTGCACGTGTGTACCTTCCTAACATTTATAAATCAATATGATTGGGTTGAATTGCTATATAAGAATATTACACTTACAGCTCACAAGGTAACATTGCAGACAAACTGAAGCACAAATGAGGGTGAAGTCATTCAGACATTCGCTTTATTTCTAGTCTAATATGGTTACAATATTGAAAGCAACCCTATTTCTGCATAACCTAATGTATATACAAATCCAAGCTATTTAATGTAGCATGGGTATCAAAGGATACTTTCTTTACACTGTTGTAATGAATGGAGTACCTGATATTACTGTTAGTTAATACTGCACACCCTTATTGAGCTAACCCTGTTAATGATATTCCTGCCCTTTGTTATTACTGCCTAACCTTTATGCAATGTGGAACACTGCCATTTGCTTTTACTGCATAATCTCCAAGTTATTTTAGTTAATGTCAATTTGAAGTCTTGACCTTGGAACAATTGAATTATGACCTACTATGAGACTGTTGGCTTTTAAGATTACCGTCAGGGATAATGCACAATTTCGGTGTTCATTACTTTTAAATACGTATACTTCTTAGAGTAGTTTTAAAATAACCGTGGAAAAAGAATAATATCCCTGAAATTACTTCATTTTTAAAAGACGTTTACTTTCAATAAAAGATAATGTACATCCTTTTTTGTACTATTCATCCGAGATAATCAATTTGCACATGGTTTTTATTTCTAGAGATCTGGGCTTTAATAAGCAATGTTGATGCCTTAGCGTCCAGGGGTTAGATCATAGACAGATAGCAAAAATAATGGGAATTTAAGTCTTATACTGTCCGTTGTAACAGACTCATAGGATACGGCATGGATTGCAGCAAAGGTTCTACATCACAAGATGACTAATTTACATGCAATTAGTAGAAAAATGCTAATTTACATATAAATAACTATGCTTATTATACAAATAAGGCTAAAAATAGGTTGACTGGGTTGATTTAGATCAGTACTCAATCAGCAAATGAAAGGAGTGTTTACTTTCTGTGGATTTAGCTCATACACTGCCTGCATATAAAATAAACACTTAAGTGGCTGAAAATATATCATTATTTTATAAGCTACCAAGTTTTCAGGTTTTGGAATTATCAAGGGTGCTGATAAGTATACGAAGCCTTGCAGATAGATTTAAACTTTGCGAGGTCTAGGATTGGGGGGGGGCGGGTAAATTAGGTTAAATTTACATTTAACATTTAACATTCCCTTTAAACTAAGTACAGCAACCCCAGGGATGAGGACCAAGCCATTTAGGTCCTCGCCCTAGGTACCATTATTTGGTGGATTGGTAGGGTGAACTTATTTTTGGGTATAATTGCCCTTTAATATTATTCAATATGCTATGACCTGGATTACATAAAATATCCCCATATAGTTTTAAATAAAGCATTTTGAAATAATGCAAATGTAATAAATTGTGTATCAGAAAGATATTACATTGAAAAAGGTATTCCACAATAATCTAAAAGCACAAAATTGCAGACCAAATAACTATATAAAAAGTTATGTTTTATACGGAAAGGAACATGTGAAACATAACGCAAATATAGATAGAGATTGCCAAACTTCCATAAATCCGGTCCGATTTTGAACTTCTGAAAAAGTTTTAAATTGGACCCATTAAAGTCAATGGGGACAAATAGTTTGAAAGGAAAGTTTGGATTAAAATAAGGGTAAAATAGCAATGGTAACTTACTTCACATGGTTCTGGGACCTGGGAAATGGTCTTCCTTCACACGCACGCTACTTTCAAGCTTCCGCATTAGTCATCTGATCATTTTTCAAAAAAAATTCAATATTTTTCAAAAATTAGATTTTTTTTAAAAGTCGAAATTTCTAAAATCGGTCTCTTCATTTCCCCCCGAATGTCTTAAAAAGGGGGTACTCATTATTATACAAGAGGAAACATGCCTAGCATGAAGTGGCACAGCTGGAAATTGTCCGTCTTTCCATAATAATCGGCATACCAACTACAGTCATTTGTCGGCATTGTGGCTAGTTAGTTTCGGTCCCTACACAATGTCGATACCATTATCGTTAATGTGTATGGACACATTAACGATAATAGCTGATTGGCTCAAAGGTGCTCAGATCTCTACTGAGCAACTGAATTAACCTAATCGCTGGGCTGGACCATAATGGGGGTCCTGCAAACAGAAAGTAAATATTTCAGAAGTATTTATTTTATACAGACAAAATGCTGAATGGACAGTTTAAAGTTATTAGCATGGGAAAACAATGCTCTTTTTTCTTAAATATATTTTTGCAATGTGCATTATATTTGCATCATATAGGGGAAAGCGTGCCAAAGGTCAACACTTCACAAGGCAACCCAGGGGGTTGGCACTGCAAAAAATAGCTGTCGTTGGTGAAATTAGGACATATGGCTGAATTGTTTCCACAAATTCGATAAAATCCTCAATTTTAAATATTAAACATCATTGAACGTTCGAAATGTCCAAATTTGTTCAAACTCTTAAAATCTGATTCGAACTCGGGTTCAAGTTCTAGGCCATCTCTAAAACACATCTATTTTAACAATTGTGATGTGTTCTCAAGTGCATTAAGACTGAAGCAACCCATAGCATTTATTTTGTAGAATACAATGTTACCACATCAATATTTTTTTTATAAAAGTTATTTTAATTATATGAAACTTAGATTAAATCTATAAAATATAACAATATGTTTTTCGTGTATATGGGATTCAAAAGCTTACGTAAATTCCTATCAATCCTGCCTCTGTATGATGTAATACAGTAGCCAATACACAACTAGATATGGGCAAGGAAGGTCATAAATTGATAAATGGTTCATTATTGATTTGAAATAAAACCAAACAGCATTTGTGCAAACGGACAGTGATTTATGGGCTATGAGCATCAGTTAAGATATCTTTGGGAGCTACGCAGCTAACATGTGTCTTTGAAAAGGGGTCAGTTATGGAACCAGACAAATGTGTTATTGTATGCAGATATTCATTGCACTATATAGAATCTATAGATGGTATAACAAATACATGTTTGTAACCCAAACCACAAAAAAAAAGCAATTTAAGAAACAATCAGGGAGAGTCAATAAAAGTTCTTATCATGAAAAATGGTGCTAATTTTAAAACAACCAATCAGATGTTAGCTTTGAAATGTTAGGCTGGGTACGCAGATTTTTTGGCCCAATCAACCGATACTTCCATGTATTGGTCTATCGGGCTGTCGGTCGCAAGTTAGACTGGATCAGACGTGTTGGTAAATCCTGGCCGATCAGGACCTTCTTTAGAATTTTTGGCACCTGAAAAAAAAAATCCAAATTCTGCTCCCCCTTGCTGCTGGAAGGGGTGTGATGATTTGTCCGAAAGTGGGGTGTGGCTTATCTAGACATGGGAGGGACTTTTTACACATGACTGGTAAATAATGCCCACAATAACTGGTAAATGATGCACACAGTGACTGGTATTAGATGCCCACAGTGACTGGTAAATGATGCCCAACCATTGATTTTTTATCTGCAGGGCTGACAAACATTGATTTTGATAAAATGAATTGCCAATCAGAAGTGAGGGGGAGGAGTCATAGCTGCATTCTATTGTGCAATGACATTTTTTTCCCCTTCTTTCTGGCATCAGAACTGCTGCCTCCATACAGAGTGCTGCTATGTAATGTGCTTCACCTTGCCTTATTACAGAGACAGCCCTGTGTGTTCCCTATGGTACCGCATGATCGGTCATGTGAACTGTCGGCCAAAGCCACTATTGCCGTGACCAACAGTCATTTTTCCCGGCCAAATGATCGCTCATAGCGAATGCTCGGTCGGGACAAAATACCCCTTTGTGTGTACCCAGCCTTAAATAGGATCTGATTGGTTGGGGCAAAATTAGCACCATTTTTAACTATAAGAACTTTTGTTGAATCTCCCAGTATCTTTGTAATGGTTCGGATACAAAGATAAAAATAATTCACAAGGTGATATTTCTGCAGTCCAAATCATTCCAGGGCTTCATATGAATTCACTTAAAAAACTGCCTTGCTGTTGTTCTAAGCCTAGATAATATACATTTTTAAACAAAGCTTTAATATACTTTGGTTTCCTTTTCTAAATTGACATTAATGTGGACCATATATTAGTAAACATACCTCCTGACATTCCCTTAACAACTGGGGCGATCAATTTACAATCGACTTTTAAACCACAAAATGAATGGGCCAGAGAGCAGGGAGCATCAGAAGGTACAAAAAATACAACAATAGATGTTAGATTGATTCAACTATCAAATCGGCCTCATATCTGTTTAATGCATGGCCAGCATTTCACAGAATTTGTCTCCAAATATCAGACTAGATTTGCATTCCTTAGATTTGCATTTTATTTTTAAAAGATTTTTTTGAAAAGGAAAACTAGAACAACAAATAAAATAAATTGTCCATTTAAGGAAATGTTGTTATCTTAAAAAAAGAAAATTCTTTATCGTAAAATATAGACTTGAGCTAAGTATATTGCCGAGCAGACTTATACCAGAGGGATGTGTGATAATTCTTAAGACTGCTTGCACTTTTTTAACTTGGAAACATAATGGTAATAATAGTATTGATTTTCAGGTTCTCTGTATATTTTAATAAATTGGTAAATGTGTTGCTTCTACACAAGATTGTTATAAGAGGATAGACTGAATTACAGAACTCTTTCACTCTCAGACATTCTCTGATTTGCAGCAAAGTATTTAAACAATCAGGCAATTCAACTATTCCTTGGGCTAATTCTCAACAACATGCAAATATTAATAACGTCTCTGCATTTTCTGGATAGCTAAAAGTGCTTTATTCCCCTACTATATAAATGCTATATATTGAATTCTGCAGCACTACAAAAAAAGAACATTCTGAAGCATGACAAACTCTACGGGATGTCCTTAGTGAATACCTTGCACTAAGCATGGGTACATAGTTCACAGGGTGTAGAAAAACAAACCTCTCCTTGTTTTTCAATTTATAAATAAGTGGAAGCAGTCATAATGTTAGCCCAACACTAGAGCGAAAATCAGCATCACCCCTGAGATAGATTATACAGTTACATTTAAATCTATGAAAAATGCTGAATACAAACAAAGGCTGATATGAAAACATGCTAGAACCTAAGAATGCTTTCACAAATAGAAGTGTTAATAGATTATTTTTATTAATTAATAATGCAAAGTGAATGAAAAGAAGAAATGTAAATCAAATCAATATTTGGTGTGACCACCCTTTGCCATTTAAACAGCATTATTTCATATACACTTTTTTTCATAGCAGTTTTGGGGTTGTTCCAAACATTTTGAAACACTGCCCTAAATCCTTCTGTCTCTTTATGTAGATCCAGACACACATGATGTTGAGATCAGGGCAAGTCATCATCACTTCCAGGACTCCTTGTTCTTCTTTACACTGAATTTCTTAATTGCTGTATGCTCTGCCACTGTATAGATTTGGGGCCAATCAGACTTATCTATCATGGTACTGCCCGATACAAGTATCTACTTGTATTTCTCAGCATTGAGGAAAACATTAAAGGGCATGCTCAGCCTTAAAAAAAACTTTTTATATTTATGTCCAGCTACCCCACCCCCCAAACCCCAGTTTCACATTATAGAAAACTTCCAAAGATGCCCCTGAAGGGACTTACCTGACCCGCTCCCTCGCATCTCTGCTGTGCTGCTCCTCTGCTTTGGATACTTCTACAACAGCTAGAGCTAGCAAGATATTGTCTTGTTTAAAGAGGGGGAATAGATTCAAAAGAGAAAAATATTTTTCTCCCTCTTTACAAGGCACTGGTAAGGCCTCATTCGGAATACGCTGTGCAGTTTTGGAATCCCATATACAAAAGGGACATCTTGGAAATGGAAGCAGTTCAGAGAAGGGCAACTAAATTAATAAGGGAATGGAGGGGCTTGAATATGCAGGCAGATTAGACAAGTTAGGGCTGTTTACATTGGAGAAGTGACGTTTGCATGGGGATATGATAACCTTACACAAATATATTAATGGGCCATAGAATAAACTCTCTCGTGGACATCCTTTAGGACTGGGTACACATGGAGGGACTATTTGTCTCTCGTGGACATCCTTTAAGACTGGGTACACATGGAGGGACTATTTGTCCCGACCGAACGCTCGCCATGAGCGAGCACTCGGCCGGGACATATGTCCGTCGGTCTCAGTAAATTCATCCGCGGACGAATTTGCAAACAATTGACCGTGTGTCCCCATAGGGAACCCCGCGTTTGATCGGGATTTTCCAACACTTCCGATCCGGACGATCGAGGTCGGTTGTGGCCCCTCCGCCCCACACCAGAAGATATTTTCAAGCCGACTGACCGAAAGTGCCGTGAATTGTTTGGCTGGCCGAAAATCTCTTCTGGTGTGTACCCAGCCTAAGGTTGGAAGAAAAGAAGTTTCATCTTCAGGCTAGGAAAGGTTTCTTTACAGTAAGAACGGTGAAACTGTGGAACTTCTAGCAGATGTGGTAATGGGAAGTTCATTAAATTGCTTTAAAAACGGCCTGGATAAGTTTCTAAAACTAAAAAATATTGAGAATTTCTGTTTTTAATACATATACTGTAGATCTGGTTGATCCAGGGATACTTTCGAATTGCCGTTTGGAGTCCGGAAGGAATTTTTTCCCCCTTTTTAGCTGTTTGGGTTTTTTTTGACTTCCTCTGGATCAACTGTTAGGTAGGGTTAAAGGTAGGGTTAAAAAGGAGGGTGAAAAGGTTGGACTTGATGGACGTATGTGTTTATTCAATCTCAATTACTATGTTACTTCCTGGTTGTGGCTGTCAGTTAAGATGCGTGACGTTACGTCACGCCCAATTACCTGGCAGCCAAGACCAGGAATCGTCTTACTGCTGTTGTTGAAGTTTTTGCTCGAAACGAGCTCGTAATAGCAGCAGTGAGCAGTACCCAGGTAGCGAGGGACCGGGTCAGGAAAGTCCCTTCAGGGACATCTTGGTAAGTTTTCTATAGTGCGAAACTGGGGTTTAGGAGGTAGCTAGACATAAATATAAAAAGTTTTTTTAAGGCTGGACATGCCCTTTAATGCTTACCAAATCCCCAACTCTATTTATTGAAATGCAGCCCCAAACTTGCAAGGAACTTCCAACATGGATCACTGAGCTGCAGACACATTATTGTACTTCTACACGGCCCTTCAAACAGACTGCTTTCTGCTACAGCCAAAGATTTAAAGTTTTGACTTCTCATTCAGAGAACCTGCCAATGTTTTTCAGCACCCCAGTTCTCATGTCTTTGTGCACAGCGAAGTCACTTTGGTCAGGTTTCATGTCGGATGTATGTATTTTTTTTGCTGTGACTGACTAATCTTAGTTGTTGTTTTATTTAAATTAGATGAAAGTTTAATCTGACATGTTATGAAAATTTCACCCAATTGTGTGGCGTTCTAAGGACTGCAAGATAGTTTGCTACAATATATTGGATGCAGATAATTTGTCTGCCCACCAACATTTGGACCTGACCTGCAGATAGAAAATGTAATTCTGTGCCTGCCAGATTATGCGACAGCCTAAAAGAACAGGGTTTCTAATCTTGGAATCTGTAAAAGAAGACTTTAGTGCTTCCAGTCTCCCATATTATTCATCTACCGTGCGCCAGTCTCCCATATTATTCATCTACAGTGCGCCCAGCCTCCCATATTATTCATCTACCGTGCGCCCAGTCTCCCCCCATATTATTCATATACAGTGCGCCCAGCCTCCCATATTATTCATCTACCGTGCGCCCAGTCTCCCCCCATATTATTCATCTACCGTGCGCCCAGTCCCCCCCCAATATTATTTATCTACAGTGCGTCCAGTCTCCCATATTATTCATCTACAGTGCGCCCAGTCTCCCATATTATTCATCTACAGTGGGCCCTGTCTCCCATATTATTCATCTACAGTGGCCCAGTCTCCCATTGATTCATCTACAGTGGGCCCAGTCTCCCATATGATTCTCTATGGGCCCATCTCCCATTGATCATCTACAGTGGGCCCAGTCTCCCATATGATTCATCTACAGTGGGCCCAGTCTCCCATATGATTCATCTACAGTGGGCCCAGTCTCCCATATGATTCATCTACAGTGGGCCCAGTCTCCCATATGATTCATCTACAGTGGGCCCAGTCTCCCATATGATTCATCTACAGTGGGCCCAGTCTCCCATATGATTCATTTACAGTGCGCCCAGTCTCCCATATGATTCATCTACAGTGCGCCCAGTCTCCCATATTATTGATCTACAGTGCGCCCAGTCTCCCATATGATTCATTACAGTGCGCCCAGTCTCCCATATGATTCATCTACATGCGCCAGTCTCCCATATTATTGATCTACAGTGCGCCCAGTCTCCCATAGATTCATTTACAGTGCGCCCGTCTCCCATATTATTTATCTCAGTGCGCCCAGTCTCCCATATTATTGATCTACAGTGCGCCCAGTCTCCCATATTATTGATCTACAGTGCGCCCAGTCTCCCATATATTCATTTACAGTGCACCCAGTCTCTCATATTATTCATCTACAGTGCGCCAGTCTCCCATATTATTCATCTACAGTGCGCCCAGTCTCCCATATTATTCATATACAGTGCGCCCAGTCTCCCATATTATTCATCTACGGTGCACCCAGCCTCCCATATTATTCATCTACGGTGCACCCAGCCTCCCATATTATTCATCTACGGTGCGCCCAGTCCTCCCATATATTCATCTACTCCGGTGCGCCAGTCTCCCATATTATTCATTTACAGTGCGCCCAGTCTTCATTATTCATTTTCACCCATTCACCATACCATCCCTGTACAGTGCACCCAGTCACCCTAACATCCCTGTACAGTTCACCCAGTCACCCATACCATCCCTGTACAGTGCACCCAGTCACCCATACCATCCCTGTACAGTGCACCCAGTCACCCATACCATCCCTGTACAGTGCACCCAGTCACCCATCCCATCCCTGTACAGTGCACCCAGTCACCCATACCATCCCTGTACAGTGCACCCAGTCACCCATACCATCCCTGTACAGTGCACCCAGTCACCCATACCATCCCTGTACAGTGCACCCAGTCACCCATACCATCCCTGTACAGGCACCCACACCATACCATCCCTGTACAGTGCACCCAGTCACCCACACCATCCCTGTACAGTGCACCCAGTCCCCCCACACCATCCCTGTACAGTGCACCCAGTCACCCCAACCATCCCTGTACAGTGCACCCAGTCACCCACACCATCCCTGTACAGTGCCCCAGTCACCCACACATCCCTGTACAGTGCACCCAGTCACCCTGTCCCAGTGATGGGTTTATCTCCTGTACTCTGGTTTACCACACTTTTTTTTTTTTTTAAATTGGGGCAGTTTAGACATCTGGTTTCCCACAATCAACTGTTTTAAATACTGAGATGAGCTGTATTGCGTAATTTAAAACAGCTGATCGTGGAAACCGGAAGATTACCGTAATCACTACTGTAGTGACTGTCAGGCAAGCTGTCATCAGGGGCCGCAGTAGAGGGAACATGCAGGGAGGAGATGTGTCAATGTCAGTCTGTCCCAATTTATCACCAATAATTAACACTGTGTAGATGGGAGAATCCTCTCCTTCACATAAACCATCAAGTGAAAAAGTACACACAGAAGGAAAAACCCTATAGTACTCAGGTAACTTCTGGTATATAGAAAAGGGATCCCTAATCTGGGTCCCTATTTGAATGCTAGTTACACACTGCCAAAATATCTGCACGTGTGTACCTTCCTAACATTTTAATCAATATGATTGGTTTGAATTGCTATATAAGAATTTACACTTACAGCTCACAAGGTAACATTGCAGACAACTGAAGCACAAATGAGGGTGAAGTCATTCAGACATTCGCTTATTTCTAGTCTAATATGGTTACAATATTGAAAGCAACCCTATTTCTGCATAACCTAATGTATATACAAATCCAAGCTATTTAATGTAGCATGGGTATCAAAGGATACTTTCTTTACACTGTTGTAATGAATGGAGTACCTATATTACTGTTAGTTAATACGCACACCCTTATTGAGCTAACCTGTTAATTGATTTCCTGCCCTTTGTTATACTGCCTAACCTTTATGCAATGTGGAACACTGCCATTTGCTTTTACTGCATAATCTCCAAGTTATTAGTTAATGTCAATTTGAAGTCTTGACCTTGGAACAATTGAATTATGACCTACTATGAGACTGTTGGCTTTAAGTTACCGTCAGGGATAATGCACAATTTCGGTGTTCATTACTTTTAATACGTATACTTCTTAGAGTAGTTTTAAAATAACCGTGAAAAAGAATAATTCCCTGAAATTACTTCATTTTTAAAACGTTTACTTAATAAAAGAAATGTACACCTTTTTGTACTATTCATCCAGAGATAATCAATTTGCACATGGTTTTTATTTCTAGAGATCTGGGCTTAATAAGCAATGTTGATGCCTTAGCGTCCAGGGGTTAGATCAAGACAGATAGCAAAAATAATGGAATTTAAGTCTTATACTGTCCGTTGTAACAGACTCATAGGATACGGCATGGATGCAGCAAAGGTTCTACATCACAGATGACTAATTTACATCAATTAGTAGAAAAATGCTATTTACTATAAATAACTATGCTTATTATACAAATAAGGCTAAAAATAGGTTGACTGGGTTGATTTAGATCAGTACTCAATCAGCAAATGAAAGGAGTGTTTACTTTCTGTGGATTTAGCTCATACACTGCCTGCATATAAAATAAACACTTAAGTGGCTGAAAATATATCATTATTTTATAAGCTACCAAGTTTTCAGGTTTTGGAATTATCAAGGGTGCTGAAGATACGAAGCCTTGCAGATAGATTTAAACTTTGCGAGGTCTAGGATTGGGGGGGGCGGGTAAATTAGGTTAAATTTACATTTAACATTTACCATTCCCTTTAAACTAAGTAGCAACCCCCAGGGATGAGGACCAAGCCATTTAGGTCCTCGCCCTAGGTACCATTATTTGGTGGATTGGTAGGGTGAACTTATTTTTGGGTATAATGCCCTTTAATATTATTCAATATGCTATGACCTGAGATGATTACATAAAATATCCCCATATAGTTTTAAATAAAGCATTTTGAAATAATGCAAATGTAATAAATTGGGTATCAGAAAGAATTTACATTGAAAAAGGTATTCCACAATAATCTAAAAGCACAAAATTGCAACCAAATAACTATATAAAATTATGTTTTATACGGAAAGGAACATGTGAAACATAACGCAATATAGATAGAGATTGCCAAACTTCCATAAATCCGGTCCGATTTTGAACTTCTGAAAAAGTTTTAAATTGGACCCATAAAGTCAATGGGGACAAATAGTTTGAAAGGAAAGTTTGGATTAAAATAAGGGTAAAATAGCAATGGTAACTACTTCACATGGTTCTGGGACCTGGGAAATGGTCTTCCTTCACACGCACGCTACTTTCAAGCTTCCGCATTAGTCATCTGATCATTTTTCAAAAAAATTCAATATTTTTCAAAAATTAGTTTTTTTTAAAAGTCGAAATTTCTAAAATCGGTCTCTTCATTTCCCCCCGAATGTCTTAAAAGGGGGGTACTCATTATATACAAGAGGAAACATGCCTAGCATGAAGTGGCACAGCTGGAAATTGTCCGTCTTTCCATATAATCACGGCATACCAACTACAGTCATTTGTCGGCATTGTGGCTAGTTGTTTCGGTCCCTACACAATGTCGATACCATTATCGTTAATGTGTATGGACACATTAACGATAATAGCTGATTGGCTCAAAGGTGCTCAGATCTCTACTGAGCAACTGAATTAACCTAATCGCTGGGCTGGACCATAATGGGGGTCCTGCAAACAGAAAGTAAATATTTCGAAGTATTTATTTTATACAGACAAAATGCTGAATGGACAGTTTAAAGTTATTAGCATGGGAAAACAATGCTCTTTTTTCTTAAATTATTTTTGCAATGTGCATTATATTTGCATCATATAGGGGAAAGCGTGCCAAAGGTCAACACCTTCACAAGGCAACCCAGGGGGTTGGCCTGCAAAAAATACTGTCGTTGGTGAAATTAGAACATATGGCTGAATTGTTTCCACAAATTCGATAAAATCCTCAATTTTAAAATTAAACATCATTGAACGTTCGAAATGTCCAAATTGTTCAAACCTTAAAATCTGATTCGAACTCGGGTTCAAGTTCTAGGCCATCTCTAAAACACTCTATTTTAACAATTGTGATGTTCTCAGTGCATTAAGACTAAGCAACCCATAGCATTTATTTTGTAGAATACAATGTTACCACATCAATATTTTTTTATAAAAGTTATTTAATTATATGAAACTTAGATTAAATCTATAAAATATAACAATATGTTTTTCGTGTATATGGGATTCAAAGCTTACGTAAATTCCTATCATCCTGCCTCTGTAGTGTAATACAGTAGCCAATACACAACTAGATATGGGCAAGGAAGGTCATAATTTGATAAATGGTTCATTATTGATTTGAAATAAAACCAAACAGCATTTGTGCAAACGGACTGATTTATGGCTATGAGCATCAGTTAAGATATCTTTGGGGCTACCAGCTAACAGGTGTCTTTGAAAAGGGGTCAGTTATGGAACCAGACAAATGTGTTATTGTATGCAGATATTCATTGCACTATATAGATCATAGATGGTATAACAAATACATGTTTGTAACCCAAACCACAAAAAAAAAGCAATTTAAGAAACAATCAGGAGAGTCAATAAAAGTTCTTATCATGAAAAATGGTGCTAATTTTAAACAACCAATCAGATGTTAGCTTTGAAATGTTAGGCTGGGTACGCAGATTTTTTGGCCCAATCAACCGATACTTCCATGTATTGGTCTATCGGGCTGTCGGTCGCAAGTTAGACTGGATCAGACGTGTTGGTAAATCCTGGCCGATCAGGACCTTCTTTAGAATTTTTGGCACCTGAAAAAAAAAATCCAAATTCTGCTCCCCCTTGCTGCTGGAAGGTGTGATGATTTGTCCGAAAGTGGGGTGTGGCTTATCTAACATGGGAGGGACTTTTTACACATGACTGGTAATAATGCCCACAATAACTGGTAAATGATGCACACAGTGACTGGTATTAGATGCCCACGTGACTGGTAATGATGCCCACCATTGATTTTTTATCTGCAGGGCTGACAAACATTGATTTTGATAAAATGAATTGCCAATCAGAAGTGAGGGAGGAGTCATAGCTGCATTCTATTGGCAATGACATTTTTTTCCCCTTCTTTCTGGCATCAGAACTGCTGCCTCCATACAGAGTGCTGCTATGTAATGTGCTTCACCTTGCCTTTTACAGAGACAGCCCTGTGTGTTCCCTATGGTACCGCATGATCGGTCTGTGAACTGTCGGCCAAAGCCACTATTGCCGTGACCAACAGTCATTTTTCCCGGCCAAATGATCGCTCATAGCGAATGCTCGGTCGGGACAAAATACCCCTTTGTGTGTACCCACCTTAAATAGGATCTGATTGGTTGGGGCAAAATTAGCACCATTTTTAACTATAAGAACTTTTGTTGAATCTCCCAGTATCTTTGTAATGGTTCGGATACAAAGATAAAAATAATTCACAAGGTGATATTTCTGCAGTCCAAATCATTCCAGGCTTCATATGAATTCACTTAAAAAACTGCCTTGCTGTTGTTTCTAAGCCTAGATAATATACTTTTTAACAAAGCTTAATTATCTTGGTTTCCTTTTCTAAATTGCATTAATGTGGACCATATATTAGTAACATACCTCCTGACATTCCCTAACACTGGGGCGATCAATTTCAATCGACTTTTAAACCACAAAATGAATGGGCCAGAGAGCAGGGAGCATCAGAGGTACAAAAAATCACAACAATAGATGTTAGATTGATTCAACTATCAAATCGGCCTCATATCTGTTTAATGCATGGCCAGCATTTCACAATTTGTCTCCAATATCAGACTAGATTTGCATTCCTTAGATTTGCATTTTATTTTTAAAAGATTTTTTTGAAAAGGAAAACTAGAACAACATAAAATAAATTGTCCATTTAAGGAAATGTTGTTATCTTAAAAAAGAAAATTCTTTATCGTAAAATATAGACTTGAGCTAAGATATTGCCGAGCAGACTTATACCAGGGATGTGTGATAATTCTTAAGACTGCTTGCACTTTTTTAACTTGGAACATAATGGTAATAATAGTATTGATTTTCAGGTTCTCTGTATATTTAATAAATTGGTAATGTGTTGCTTCTACACAAGATTGTTATAAGAGGATAGACTGAATTACAGAACTCTTCACTCTCAGACATTCTCTGATTTGCAGCAAAGTATTAAACAATCAGGCAATTCAACTATTCCTTGGGCTAATTCTCAACAACATGCAAATATTAATAACGTCTCTCATTTTCTGGATAGCTAAAAGTGCTTTATTCCCCTACTATATAAATGCTATATATTGAATTCTGCAGCACTACAAAAAAGAACATTCTGAAGCATGACAAACTCTACGGGATGTCCTTAGTGAATACCTTGCACTAAGCATGGGTACATAGTTCACAGGGTGTAGAAAAACAAACCTCTCCTTGTTTTTCAATTTATAAATAAGTGGAAGCAGTCATAATGTTAGCCCAACACTAGAGCGAAAATCAGCATCACCCCTGAGATAGATTATACAGTTACATTTAAATCTATGAAAAATGCTGAATACAAACAAAGGCTGATATGAAACATGCTAGACCCTAAGAATGCTTTCACAAATAGAAGTGTTAATAGATTATTTTTTATTATAATAATGCAAGTGAATGAAAGAAGAAATGTAAATCAAATCAATATTTGGTGTGACCACCCTTTGCCATTTAAACAGCATTATTTCATATACACTTTTTTTCATAGCAGTTTTGGGGTTGTTCCAAAACATTTGAAACACTGCCCTAAATCCTTCTGTCTCTTTATGTAGATCCAGACACACATGATGTTGAGATCAGGGCAAGTCATCATCACTTCCAGGACTCCTTGTTCTTCTTTACACTGAATTTCTTATTGCTGTATGCTCTGCCACTGTATGATTGGGGGGCCAATCAGACTTATCTATCATGGTACTGCCCGTACAAGTATCTACTTGTATTTCTCAGCATTGAGAAAACATTAAAGGGCATGCTCAGCCTAAAAAAAACTTTTTATATTTATGTCCAGCTACCCCACCCCCCAACCCCAGTTTCACATTATAGAAAACTTCCAAAGATGCCCCTAAGGGACTTACCTGACCCGCTCCCTCGCATCTCTGCTGTGCTGCTCCTCTGCTTTGGATACTTCTACAACAGCTAGAGCTAGCAAATATTGTTTGTTTAAAGAGGGGGAATAGATTCAAAAGAGAAAATATTTTTCTCCCTCTTTACAAGGCACTGTAAGCCTCATTCGGATACGCCTGTGCAGTTTTGGAATCCATATACAAAAGGGACATCTTGGAAATGGAAGCAGTTCAGAGAAGGGCAACTAAATTAATAGGGAATGGAGGGGCTTGAATATGCAGGCAGATTAGACAAGTTAGGGCTGTTTACATTGGAGAAGTGACGTTTGCATGGGGATATGATAACCTTACACAAATATATTAATGGGCCATAAATAAACTCTCTCGTGGACATCCTTTAGGACTGGGTACATCTGAGGGACTATTTGTCTCTCGTGGACATCCTTTAAGACTGGGTACACATGGAGGGACTATTTGTCCCGACCGAACGCTCGCCATGAGCGAGCACTCGCGCGGGACATATGTCCGTCGGTCTCAGTAAATTCATCCGCGGACGAATTTGCAAACAATTGCCGTGTGTCCCATAGGGAACCCCCTTGTCGTGTGTTGTTTCCAACCCAATCGACATCCGGACGATCGAGTGGTCTTGTGGCCCCTCGCCCCACCACACCAGAAGTATTTCAAGCCGACTGACCGAAAGTGCCGGTGAATGTTTGGGCTGGCCGAAAATCTCTTCGGGTGTGTACCCAGCCTAAGGTTGGAAAAGAAGATTACATCTTCAGCAGGAAGGTTTTCTTTACAGTAGAAACGGGAAACTGTGGAACTCAGCAGATGTGGTAATGGGAAGTTCATTAAATTGCTTAAAAACGGCCTGGATAGTTTCTAAAACTAAAAAATATTGAGAATTTCTGTTTTTAATACATATACTGTAGATCTGGTTATCCAGGGATACTTTCGAATTGCCGTTTGGAGTCCGGAAGGAATTTTTTCCCCCTTTTAGCTGTTTGGGTTTTTTTTGACTTCCTCTGGATCAACTGTTAGGTAGGGTTAAAGGTAGGGTTAAAAAGGAGGGTGAAAAGGTTGGACTTGATGGACGTATGTGTTTATTCAATCTCAATTACTATGTTACTTCCTGGTTGTGGCTGTCAGTTAAGATGCGTGACGTTACGTCACGCCCAATTACCTGGCAGCCAAGACCAGGAATCGTCTTACTGCTGTTGTTGAGTTTTTGCTCGAAACGAGCTCGTAATAGCAGCAGTGGAGCAGTACCCAGGTAGCGAGGGACCGGGTCAGGAAAGTCCCTTCAGGGACATCTTGGTAAGTTTTCTATAGTGCGAAACTGGGGTTTAGGAGGTAGCTAGACATAATATAAAAGTTTTTTAAGGCTGGACATGCCCTTTAATGCTTACCAAATCCCCAACTCTATTTATTGAAATGCAGCCCAAACTTGCAAGGAACTTCACCATGGATCACTGAGCTGCAGACACATTATTGTACTTCTACACGGCCCTTCAAACAGACTGCTTTCTGCTACAGCCAAAGATTTAAAGTTTTGACTTCTCATTCAGAGAACCTGCAATGTTTTTCAGCACCCCAGTTCTCATGTCTTTGTGCACAGCGAAGTCACTTGGGTCAGGTTTCATGTCGGATGTATGTATTTTTTTTGCTGTGACTGACTAATCTTAGTTGTTGTTTTATTTAAATTAGATGAAAGTTTAATCTGACATGTTATGAAAATTTCACCCAATTGTGTGGCGTTCTAAGGCTGCAAGATAGTTTGCTACAATATATTGGATGCAGATAATTTGTCTGCCACCAACATTTGGACCTGACCTGCAGATAGAAAATGTAATTCTGTGCCTGCCAGATTATGCGACAGCCTAAAGAACAGGGTTTCTAATCTTGGAATCTGTAAAAGAAGACTTTATGCTTCCAGTCTCCCATATTATTCATCTACCGTGCGCCAGTCTCCCATATTATTCATCTACATCGCCAGCCTCCCATATTTTCATCTACCGTGCGCCAGTCTCCCCCAATTATTCATATACAGTGCGCCCAGCCTCCATATTATTCATCTACCGTGCGCCCAGTCTCCCCCCCATATTATTCATCTACCGTGCGCCCAGTCTCCCCCAATATTATTTTATCTACAGTGCGTCCAGTCTCCCTATTATTCATCTACAGTGCGCCCAGTCCCCCCCATATTATTCATCTACAGTGGGCCCTGTCTCCCATATTATTCATCACAGTGGGCCCAGTCTCCCATATGATTCATCTACAGTGGGCCCAGTCTCCCATATGATTCATCTACAGTGGGCCCAGTCCTCCCATATGATTCATCTACAGTGGCCCCGTCTCCCATATGATTCATCTACAGTGGGCCCAGTCTCCCTAGATTCATCTACGTGGGCCCATCTCCCATATATTCATCTACAGTGGGCCCAGTCTCCCATATGATTCATCTACAGTGGGCCCAGTCTCCATATGATTCATCTACATGGGCCAGTCTCCCATATGATTCATTTACAGTGCGCCCAGTCTCCCATATGATTCATCTACAGTGCGCCCAGTCTCCCTATTATTGATCTACAGTGCGCCCAGTCTCCCATATGATTCATTTACAGGTGCGCCAGTCTCCCATATGATCATCTACAGTGCGCCCAGTCTCCCATATTATTGATCTACAGTGCGCCCATCTCCATATGATTCATTTCAGTCGCCAGTCTCCTATTATTCTCAGTGCGCCCAGTCTCCCATATTATTGATCTACAGTGCGCCCAGTCTCCCATATTATTGATCTACAGTGCGCCCAGTCTCCCATATTATTCATTACAGTGCACCCAGTCTCTCATATTATTCATCTACAGTGCCCCAGTCTCCCATATTATTCATCTACAGTGCGCCCAGTCTCCCATATTATTCATATACAGTGCGCCCATTCTCCCATATTATTCATCTACGGTGCCACCCAGCCTCCCATATTATTCACTACGGTGCACCCAGCCTCCCATATTATTCATCTACGGTGCGCCCAGTCTCCCAATTATTCACTACGTGCGCCCGTCTCCCATATTATTATTTACAGTGCGCCCAGTCTCTCATATTATTCATTTTCACCCAGTCACCCATACCATCCCGTACAGTGCACCCATTCCACCCATACCATCCCTGTACAGTGCACCCAGTCACCCATACCATCCCTGTACAGTGCACCCAGTCACCCATCCATCCCTGTACAGTGCACCCAGTCACCCATACCATCCCTGTACAGTGCACCCAGTCACCCCACCATCCCTGTACAGTGCACCCAGTCACCCATACCATCCCTGTACAGTGCACCCGTCCCCCATACCATCCCTGTACAGTGCACCCAGTCACCCATACCATCCCTGTACATTGCACCCAGTCACCCTCCATCCTGTACAGTGCACCCAGTCACCCATAGGGGCACCCAGTCACCCATACCATCCCTGTACAGTGCACCCAGTCACCCACACCATCCCTGTACAGTGCACCCAGTCACCCACACCATCCCTGTACAGTGCACCCAGTCACCCACACCATCCCTGTACAGTGCACCCAGTCACCCATGTCCCAGTGATGGGTTTATCTCCTGGTACTCTGGTTTACCACACTTTTTTTTTTTTTTAAATTGGGGCAGTTTAGACATCTGGTTTCCCACAATCAACTGTTTTAAATACTGAGATGAGCTGTATTGCGTAATTTAAAACAGCTGATCGTGGAAACCGGAAGATTACCGTAATCACTACTGTAGTGACTGTCAGGCAATGCTGTCATCAGGGGCCGCAGTAGAGGGAACAATGCAGGGAAGGAGATGTGTCAATGTCAGTCTGTCCAAACTTTCTGCTTTATTTGCTGCTGTGTCTACCTGCTCTATATAGTTTAAAGGGGACTGCCCAAAAATAATCAGCTTCTGACATCTACTACTGTATGTGTTTGTGGTGGTGAGTGCACAAGACAAGCCAGGAGAAAAGGAGATTTATTACCCAAAACAAGTCATTTGATTTTATGTTTGTGCTCACTGTTTTTATTCTTTAATTCTTGTCTCACTGTTCACTGTTTTCCATCTCAAATGTATGTCTTGTAATTTAGGGGTTAATAGTCACTGGCTTTCAACTCAAACTCCTGTGTGGTAATGTAGGGGCTAACGATCATAAGATGTATAAACCTCAGTATTCTGGTTAAAGTGTCATGTTGGCACTTTGCAATAAATTAGAGGGCTTTGGGTTGCAGTTTGGGCACTCGCCCTCTAGTCTAAATGGTTCCCCATCACTGTGCTAAACTGTCAAAATATCCCCTTGTGTGTACCTAGCCTAAAGGAAGTATGCATGGTGTATTATCTGCCGCACAGGTTTCCTTGGCTGACTACTGTTTTTCAATGTTGCCCATTCTTCGTGCTTTTTCCAAGTATTTTGAAACTCCAGTCTGCTTTGAAATATTTGACATGGAGAGGCTTGTCTTGTTGCTGAGCTCAGTCTTGCCATAGTATATAACCTGTGGTATAAATCATTTTAAGTGTATTAAAATTCTGTATACTTGACTTAATGCTTCCCATTGTTTCAGTGAATAATCCACATTTCTTACTGTTCTAACCAATAAAATAACCTCTGTTTATGCAAGAACATACAGCTAAAGAGTTTATGCAGTGTTAGACCTAAAGGGTTCTGGCTTGCAGCAACTAGAGGGAAGCTTGTGATGAAGACAACACATTTCAGGTGTATTTAATTAGACAAGGATTATTACTAGTCATAAAGTGGCAAAATGGGAGCCAAAGTAATCTGACGTGGGAGGTATGGAATAAGCAGGAACGCATCCTTCCCTGTGGAAGGATTAGGAATTAATTGCTCCAGGCTCCCCACACGGTGGAAGAGAGTATTTTACAATTTATCACAAATAATTATCCATTAAAGAAGAACTAAAAGGTAAAAATCAAATTTAATACAGAAACGTGGACAACCAGTCCAGCACTGTGGAACACTACATTTTAAAGATACCTAATAATATCTTCCTGAATGGTTCCGGTCCTAAAGTTACACTGCCAAAATACCATCAACCTCAATTACAAAATACATGCGAGTGATGTAATGCATGTGACCACAGCCAGCACAGATAACAAGGCAATCAGTCCATCAACTTTTATCTAATTCATCATCTTTCTAGATGCCACAGGCAACTAACAGATGCAGGTCAAAGAGTTTTTGAGAAGGTCACATGCAATAATGGAAACGGTAAAAAAAGCTTTGTTTTGCCATACATTTGCAGACACACTTTTCTTATTTAATAAAATGACACCACTAGAGACAGAAAATGGAAAAATCACTCTGTGTGTCGTGATCACATTATGTGGGTAATAAATCATATCTGAAAGTTCTGTTATTTAGAGTAGAAAGATGCCAGTGTACTTTACAGACCTAATGTGGCATGCATTCATACAGAAGCTTTATGGTAATTATCTAGACGTCACAAGGGCTACAAATCTATAAAATTATCATAACTCACAGACATATTCAATACTACATATAAGATGTAAAAACAAAGTGAAGGTTTTCTTGGGGGGAGGGGGGTTTACAAAGATTTCAAATTTTAAAAAAACGCACAATGTGTATGCACTTTATCGTCCGAAATGGCCGTTCGACGGAGACCGTTGCCTAACTCCCCCTACGGATCTTCAAACGAGCAGACGTTTCGGACGATAAAGTGCCCATACAGGGCACGAATATCGGCTAAAATGGCCGTTCATACACATGGTGCTTTGCGGGTCAGCACTTGCGATTGCACGTGTGTATGAACCTTAAAACAGCAAAAGAAGGTAGTCCAGTATATAAAATAACTAATTTTTAATATACTTATGTCAGACGAATGGTCTTTTAAAGGATAACTATACAAATTTTAAATCATTTTAGCACTAAAAAGAAATCCTATTCCAGCCTCCCTGGTTAACAGTTTGTGTGACTGTTAAAGGGACACTATACTGAAAAAATTACTTTTCCTCATCTTAAACTATAAATAAATATGTGTAAGTAGCACTTACTCTGAGGTTTGTGTGTTGCTGCATGCCTTCAATCCAGCACATGTTTTGCTTAGGAGCAGTATTCCTCGTCCCTCTTTTAACCACTCCCACTTTTATCTTATCTGACTTTTTTCCCACAAACCAACTGTCAAAACAGCATACAGTATTCCAACTATCAAAACTCTGTCACTATTCCAGCTACAGCAAAACTTGAAGAATAATAGTTTATTACAGCAATGCACTTGATTGACAGCTGAAATTTAAGATGTTTTAGATTGGATATCTAAAGAAATAAGGGGGCAGGTCGACAAAATAATGGCACAGTGGTGTTTGGGAAGAATTAATTAAAGTTTCCATTAATGATCAATTTAAAACAACTTTTTCTTCCAGTATAGATGCCCTTTAAGCTGACAGTATGCATGACTGCCAAAAATGATCACCCAGGTAGGAAGGAAAAGGATTTCCTGCTTTTCTGGGAGAGGAATTTTCTAAGGGAACAAGTATTTTGGGAGGCATAGTTGCCTTTTTAAGACTAAATGATAAACAATTATCTGAACAATTTACCATAAAATGAGAACGCAAACCACTGTATAGCATGTCACACCAGCTCCATAAGTTTTACTGCATTTTCCTGGTGAAAATTTTTAGGGTGAGGACCTAAAACGCCAAGTCCTCACCTCTGGGTACTTTACAATAGTCCTGCACTACTTACTTGTAATCTCCCTCATCGTTCCGGTCAGATCCTCCCCACTGGCACTGTCAGTGACAGTCCGGGAGGCAGCCAATGGGAAGACACGCGTCTTCCCATTGGCTGCCTTGCGACCTGTCACACTTTATGACAGGTCACCCTTTATTGTACTGTAACTTTGGATACATTGTAGCTAGAAGCATGATTCTGGATCATTTTAAAGGTAGGAGTGTGTCCTCTTAAATAATAAAAATCCAGATATATGGAGACCTCTTTAAAGTTAAAGGAGAAGTTCAGTGCAAATACATATACTTTTAAGGGGAAAAAAAAAAGATGTATTTTTCCATTCTAATGACCTTACCCTGCACATTCGGCAGTTTGTCTGTGTATAATTGTTTCCGAAATACTGACATCCTGTTTGCAGGACCCCTAATAGAGACCGTTATGGTCTTGCCATTGACTCAGTGCCTGGGTTGATTCAGTTGCTCAGTAGAGATCTGAGCATGTTCTGGCCCATCCAACAGCCAATCAGTAGAAATTACTGTTAGGAACACTCTATGGAAGTGGTGCATTCTGGAAAGAAGGACTGTTAGGGCACGGCCACAATGTAACGCGAGCGATTTCGTTGCGTTTGCGCATGCATTTTTTCACTAAGTATTGGAAAACTCATGCGACTGAAAATGCGGAACGCAAATCGCAATTGCATCCAAAAATGCGCGTTTTCGGTGCATTGCCGCGATTTCAATGATTTGAAAAAAACGCATGCGCAAAAGCAGAAAAACCGCAGTAGTGTGGCCTAGCCCTTAGAATCACAAATGCCCACTAATGTGATATAAATAATAAAAAAATAATAATTAGGTATGCATAATACAAACTATTAGTGTTATTCAATAAAGGTTTTTATCATTAAAAATGGTGTTACTTTTGCCCCAACCAATCCGATGTTAGCTTTCAAATGTTAAATAACATCGGATTGGTTGGGACAAAATTAGCACCATTTCTAATGATAAAAACTTTTATTGAATCTCCCTGTAAAATAATATTTTCCACTGAACTTTCCCTTTAACGATGGACATATATATTTTATACTGGGCTTGTAGGGTGATAGAAGATCAAGAATAAAATAACTAATGGTGGCCATAGACGCTACAATCCTATTGTACAATCCGCAGGTCGTACGATTGGATTGCTGGTCGGCCCAAAATTTTTCAACTGGTCCGATGTGGAAATTATTGGAAGATCGTTGAAAGATCTTTTAACGATCTTCCATACACGATCCAACTGTCGTACAATATGCACTTTTGTCCATAAAGCAGAATGTGCTACCTGCACAAATCTTACATATAAATTATAGGAACCTGTTAAGAAAAAGATTCAGACCTGGAGGGAAAATGTCCCTTTCCTTGAAGCATATGCAGCAGATTTGCTGGTTGCTTAGTTGCTCCCCTCCAGGGAAAAGCAGAACAACGACTCTTTCCTCTGTAAATTGGGCAGCAATAGAAGCATAACCAAAGAAAGAGAAATAATGACAACTATGATTTGTTTGTTTCCTATGAGAGACAGAATTAGAATACAAGTTAATGGTAATCTTTATTATTTTACCAGGCAACCCAGACATAGTTTGGGTGTACTTTCATTTCGAGGACACCAAAAAAATGTAAAATGGTCTATGACTTACACACTACATTTTCACTTATTAAATACTGCAAAACGATGAAAAATGTTGATGTGACATGCATGCATTATAAGCTCTGCCAACATTCTAAATTTAGAAACAGGCTTGTAATCAAGATCTATGCTTTCTTTTGCCTGTGGACACCTTAGGGAGAGAAAAAAACTTTTCTTTTTAAGCTTGACACTAGCTTTTAAAATAATAAAGAATTTTGGGGGTGGGGCTTATGATTCAGCTGATGATGTCAAGTCGCAGCAGTAGGATACAAAGTGGGCATGCTCAAGCCAGGACCTGCTGGGGATATTGCAGCTCACTGTGAAAGCACCAACTTTTATACTGCTGTAAGTCTGAATAGTCTGCAACTAGAATCATGATGCTTGAGTCATTTTAAAGGTATGAGTGTGCTTTTTTTTCTATGAAGGCCACAGTTAAGCTTTAATGGATTCTCGAAGAAACTTTGATAAAAGGTGTCCCTAAATATTATTACATTGTATGGAATACAAGAAATGTTCGTATGCTCTTATGTTATTCTATTACAGGGTATGTATACTAGAAAAAAAGGGACTTCGCCTCATTTTAATCTATAATTAAATACATGCGATACAATACTTGTTTCGCTCAGGTGCAGTATGCCCCCTCCCCTAACCATCTCCTCTATTCCCTCTGACCTGTCCTTTTTTAAATTGAGCATGCTCAGTAATCACTATCATCTAGCACTGAGAGATTGAATTCCCCAACTGTCACCAATCCGGTTACAGTTATGGAGGCCATAGACACTAAGATCCTGGTTGTACGATATAGGGATATAATTTTCCCCACCAGGCCAGTTGAAAAATTTTCGGCCAACCGGCAATCCGATTGTACGACCCGCGAGTTGTACAATCCGACTGTAGCGTCTATGGCCACCATTACACCCTTCCAGTAACAACAAAATCCAGTACTTGTTCACAGCAGAATTTTTTATAAGATAATTGATTGACAGCTTAATATTATATATCTATTTCCAGTAATGGCCAATTTAAAATCACTATTTCCAGTGTACATACCCATGTACATCTGCGAGCCTAAGGCTCGCAGATTATATTAAAGTGTAACTGTGGTCTCCAGTTCTTCCAAACTAGTAAGAATTATATAAAAGACCTTTCAACACCTTCAAAATAAAACCTAAAATCACGTCTCTAGATAAAATGTGTGAGAAGTTATTGCTGGAAAGGTTCAGCAATATTACTTCCTACTTGAACACTTCCTGTTTTCAGGTATGTGAGCAGCTTGTAGTCATGTGACCAGCCGCTGCCTGCATTAATAGGCTCCACTTCTCAACTGTCAATTTTTTCCCCAGATACTTTTCCGATTTCCCCAGCATTAAGTCTTAACTGAGCATGCTCTGCCCCGCCCCTTCACCCCAGGGGAGGTCAGGTGATGTAACTCAACCTACTGGAAGCAGGAAGTGTGAAGATTCACCCCAATGTAAATTCTCACAGGCTCCATCCAGAGATGTGATTGTTGGCTAATTTTAAAAGGAAATACTGGTGACTTTCATTCAACCCTAACTTGTTTTGAGACCACAGTTGCCCTTTAATTATATCAACAGTTACTAACTCCTGTGTAAATATGCAATTCCCAATGCCTATTATTTATGTTTTTTAATAAAGAAAACAGATGCATTCATTTTTCATGTATTAAACAAATGGTCACTTTAGATTATGTTAAATAACACTGTAATCATCAAGTAGACTACCTTCACACCACACATGCCTTAAAATTGCACTGAAAAGCATTGCTAATAGAAGTGAATGGTACAGCTCACACTTGGCAGCTGCCATATAGTGCATTATAAAAACGCACTACATGCAACACTACATGCGTTAGCGCACAGAGGTGCCATTTAAAATAATGGATACGCTATGCAACAACGCAGGGAACATCTCACTAAATCAAATGTGCAATGCTCCCCTACATCACGGACACTCTAGTGTGAACAAAGCCTTTTTGTGAAACCTGTACTGAAAAATACTAAAATGACATATAAATGTCTTTCTAAATCTATTAAGCCAAAATAAAAATGTCCCATGGTGACTTATTTATTACACTTTACAGGGCATATCGATGGGTAACCCTTTTTTGCTACAGTAAAGGCATTTACTATAGAATTTTTAGTAGATGCATCAATAATGAAAATTATTCAATAAACCTTTTACCATGGACCACAAAATCTACTTTAATCCAGGGATGGATGAATAATAATATCAGAAGCCAGTGAGATAACAGAGCGTTTTTAAAGGGCATGTCCACCCCCATACTTTGCATATAACCTAATTCCCCCCAAACCTAGACCTCACATGGTTTGATCTTACCTACCAGGGCTGGTTCTGGCCATTTAGGTTCTCCCACCTCTTGCATTATTCTTTGTATAGATTAGAAAACTCAGCCAAAATGATTATACTACAGTATATGCAAATAGGGAGACCACAAGAAACTGGTAACAGTTTATTTCACAATGGCCCTAACTTTTAAAAGACAAAACACTATGAATGGCGCACTCCACACTCTTAAGGCCCTAGCAGTTCGCCTAGGTCACCTATGCCTAAAAATATCCCTGCTCTGCTTTTAGTTTAGGGGGGTGAGCATGCCCTTTAAGTTACCAACTCCATAGACATCAATAGAAAACCTTTTTAAAAGTTTGTCACTAGAAAGTAGTAAGCACTTATGAATCCTGGTTTCAAAATTAATCATGTTTTGGATTTGGTTTTGAAAAAACGCCAATCCAACAGATTCTGAACTCTGAACTTTTCATAGAAAAAATTAAAATAAAATATAAGGAACAAAAAACAAGAATTCGAAAAATTGCATTTAAAAATCAAAAAAAAAATCCAAAAATTATTATTCAATTGGGTTTGAATGAAATTTTCGGGAACTGCAATAAGTTCACTGGAACCACTATTCGAACAAAACTCACCATTTTTGTTCATATGGTACAGTAAAACAAAGTTCACCAAAACAACGTGTACAATTAAACATTTTAAGAGTTAAACAGTCAAAGAAATAATTTGTGTTTTAGATTTCATGGTATTTGCAATAAGATTTTTATTATGTAAAACACTTAGTTTGTCTTCCTATGCAGTCAGCCAAGCAGTTAATAATAGCACTCATCTAATTACATAAATCAATGCCTCTATCAATCCTCATTGTTGAGATGGATACATAGAGCGGTCTCCTCTCCAAGAAAACCAGTCCTGAACTGTAATGTTACGGTTGGATCCAAGGTGCCATTTAAAAATATATGTCCAATATAGTACATGTATATTGTATTGTATATATAATGTGTAAATTTTAAAATGAAATGGAAAACTTAGCTGCAGTACTGCAAGTTAAATGTGGATATATAATAGTGCTATGCAGTATATAATTGTATAAACATTAAAAATATATCCATGGAATACAAAAACAATGTATAAGAAGACACTATGCCAATGGGCAGAAAGACCAATCGGAAACCCTGGTTAATCTATTCTCAGATTATTTCAATGGGTATTGTATGGCAACAGCATAGCACTGAATGTCAGTGAAATCTGAAATGTATCCACATATAAGAAAACACTTTATCGTGTGACTGATTAAACTATAGCTGGGAAATCAGGTTACAAGGATCATTTGCAGCTTTGGAACCCCTATTCCAGAGATGTAGAAATTTGGCACTCCACATGTTTAGAAACTACAATTCCCAGCATGCCTTGGTAGCAGAATTAGGATCTGTAGTCTCCAAACCTCTGAAGTGCCAAGGCTCCACACGACTGCCCTATTCTCTATCAATGTAATGTAACTGTAAGGGAGCTCACTGCCTCATGGTGGCCATAGATCCCGGGATGTCCTAATATCGTACGACCGTCTGATCGTGTATGGAAAATCGTTGAAATATCTTTCAATAATTTCCACATCGGACCAGCTGAAAAATTTTTGGCCGACCAGCAATCCAATCGTACGACCTGAGGATTGTACAATCGGATTGTAGCGTCTATGGCCACCAAAAGTCTTACATGAAATCTCTTGGTTTAATCTAAAACTAGTCCTGGGGACAGAATGGAAAGAGCCCTGGCAGCCCTGGGAAAGACAATCCTGCAGCAGCTGTCACCAGACTACATTGTCCAACAGGCAGAGAAGTGCAACAGGTCCACACTGGAACTGCCCAATCTCCTCCACTGGGTACATGGACAGGGGAACCTGTTGTGATTGTGTTCCCATCACTGTCAGTGTAACAGGAAGTCCCTAGGACATTACTGCAGGTCAGACCCAGTGGGTGTCCCCCATCTTGGAGGTCACGTGTAGAAAGTGGAAGGCGCAGAACCCTGTTACTTTGTAACCATGGCACCCAGTCTGTGTGTACACAGGATATAAAATACATACTTCATACATACTGTGTGTATACAATCCAGGATATAAAATACATACATGTCGTATCCAGGGTACACAGCGTGGACAGGGTCATGGACATGAATAGGGAACCTTCCCACCATAGACAAACTCTATCCCAGTCACTTACCGAGAATCCTGCCCAGAAGGGACACGAGTGTCTGACCCTGGCGGAGGTGGTGAGGGCGAGAGCCGCGAAGCTGACGGCCACAATGAGACATCCGAGAACCATCTGGGACACCCCGAGACACAGCATGATCCGGGACCGGGTCCGGTATTCCCTAAGGCGGGAGAGACTGCGGGACAGACCGGCCGGGCTCAGTGAGCGAGACACCGGGAAGGCGTTTAGGGGCACCATGGGGGCGGGAGGTCAGTATAACGGGGAACTAGAATAAGGTCTCGGTAGTGAGAGATCTAGCACCGCGTTGGGTCAGGAATCCGATGTCCATCGGCACGGTGACCCCGGTGAAGGTTCAGGTAGATCAGTGGGGAGGGGACACAATGACCGGACATGACCCGCAGATAACCAGATCCCAAAGTGCCGGTGAGTGTGCGGGACCCGGAGCCCGAGCAATAACGGGGACACAAGACTCTTAATGGGGGAATCAGGGACCCGGTCCTGTCAATGGCTCCTCCATGTTCCTCCACAACTGATCGCACCTCCAGGCTGCCCCTATATCACTCAGACCCCGGTCCACCAAGGGCAACTTGGCTATTCAGCTCCATCCATGGCAGGGGGGGCACTGCCAACCTCACACCATCCCTGGGATGAAGTCACTGTACAAATAAACACGGGGCGGAGACAGAGGGATGTGGGGGAGACACTGAGCAGCGGGAACAGCGATCGGGGATAGGGGAACGGGTGGAAAGTCCCGGGCAATATACAGACCAGCTCCGGGCTCCTATACAACTCAATGGAACTCACCCAGGAGGTATTAACCCGATCTACCACCAGCACCATCACACTCCATTCCCCACTGAGCGCTGTAGACGCTGTATTCCTCCCATTAGCAGTCTGTCCGCTATAGTGTCACTCCCATTAGTCTCACTCGCCCCACCTGATCTCCTTACGCCATCCCCATCTCACCTGGACAGTGTTCAATGCAGTGTGTTGTACATACAACCACCCAGCAGGGGGCAGGAGTGGTCGCTGGGGCAATGGCAGCGGTGGTGCTCAGACTAGTCCAGGGATATTGTTTATCACAGAGTTTTGATGGGGTTGGAAATACAATGTAACACTAACAATAACACCTGACTGTGCTGCACGGTATCTGTTTATCTATTGACAAACTTCAACTCCCATCCCTCAAGCAGTCTGGGGTTAAGGGTTCTAGGACAATCATGGTAAGAAAGCTCTGCATACATACATACATACACACTCATATACACATACATACATACATACATACACACACACATACATACATAAATATACACACACACATACATACACACATACACACACACATACATACACATTATTTAATCCAGGCTCGGATGTTACATTTCCTGCAGATAGAAAATTTAATTCTGTGCCTGCCAGATTATGTGACAGTGTAAAAGTACAGGGTTTCTAATTAAGGAATCTGTAAACCTAAACTTTACATTGCGCTGTCTCCAATATTATTCATTTACAGTGCGCCCAGCCTCCCACATTATTCATTTACAGTGTTCCCAGTCTCCCATATAATTCATTTACAGTGCACCCAGTCTTCCATATTATTCATTTACAGTGCGCCCAGCCTCCCATATTATTCATTTACAGTGCGCCCAGCCTCCCATATTATTCATTACAGTGCGCCAGCCTCCCAT
The DNA here is from genome assembly GCA_019447015.1 of Hymenochirus boettgeri. NCBI lineage: Eukaryota > Metazoa > Chordata > Amphibia > Anura > Pipidae > Hymenochirus > Hymenochirus boettgeri. The sequence continues at coordinate 181,710,985 of CM033471.1, forward strand.
ATATTCATTTACAGTTGCCCAGTCTCCCATATAATTCATTTACAGTGCGCCCAGCCTCCATATATTCATTTACAGTGTCCCAGTCTCCCATTAATTCATTTACAGTGCGCCCAGTACCATAGTATTATTGACAGTGTGCCCAGCTCTTCCATATTATTCATTTACAGTGCGCCCAGTCTCCCATATAATTCATTTACAGTGCGCCCAGCCTCCCATATTATTCATTTACAGTGCGCCCAGCCTCCCATATTATTCATTTACAGTGTGCCCAGTCTCCCATATAATTCATTTACAGTGCGCCCAGTCATCCATATTATTCATTTACAGTGCGCCCAGTCTCCCATATTATTCATTTACAGTGCACCCAGCCTCCAATATTATTCATTTACAGTGTGCCCAGCCTCCCATATTATTCATTTACAGTGTGCCCAGTCTCCCATATAATTCATTTACAGTGCACCCCGGCTTCATATTATTCATTTACAGTGCGCCCAGTCTCCCAATAATTCATTTACAGTGCGCCAGCCTCCATATTATTCATTTACAGTGCGCCCAGGCTCCCATATTATTCATTTACAGTGCGCCCAGCCTCCCATATTATTCATTTACAGTGCGCCCAGCTCCCATATATTCATTTTACAGTGCGCCAGCCTCCCATTTATTCATTTACAGTGCCCAGTCTCCACTATTATTCATTTACAGTGCGCCAGTCATCATATATTCATTTACAGTGCGCCCAGTCTCCCTATTATTCATTTACAGTGCAACCAGCCCTCCAATATTATTCATTTACAGTGTGCCCAGCCTCCCATATTATTCATTTACAGTGTGCCCAGTCTCCCATATAATTCATTTACAGTGCACCCAGTCTTCCATATTATTCATTTACAGTGCGCCCAGTCTCCCATATTATTGATTTACAGTGCGCCCAGCCTCCCATATTATTGATTTACAGTGCGCCCAGTCTCCCATATTATTCATTTACAGTGTGCCCAGTCTCCCATATAATTCATTTACAGTGCACCCAGTCATCCATATTATTCATTTACAGTGCGCCCAGTCTCCCATATTATTCATTTACAGTGCACCCAGCCTCCCATATTATTCATTTACAGTGCGCCCAGTCTCCCATATTATTCATTTACAGTGTGCCCAGCCTCCCATATTATTCATTTACAGTGCGCCCAGCATTCCATATTATTCATTTACAGTGCGTCCATTATCCCATATTATTCATTTACAGTGCGCCCAGCCTCCCATATTATTCATTTAATAGCGCACAGTCTCCCATATTATTCAGTTACAGTGCACCTAGTCTCCCTTATTATTCATTTACAGTGCACCCAGTCTCCCTTATTATTCATTTACAGTGCGCCCAGTCTCCCATATTATTCATTTACACTTTGCCCAATAGTGTGGGGAAGTCAGTTACGGGGCAGTGCAAACCTATTCCTCCCTCGCAATGTAAATGAATAATATGGGAGACTGGGCGCATGTAAATGAATAATATGGGAGACTGGGCGCATGTAAATGAATATAAGGGAGACTGGTGCACTGTAAATGAATAATAAGGGAGACTAGGTGCACTGTAACTGAATAATAGGGAGACTGTGCGCTATGTAAATGAATAATATGGGAGGCTGGGCGCACTGTAAATGAATAATATGGGAGGCTGGCGCACTGTAAATGAATAATAAAGGAGGCTGGGCGCACTGTAAATGAATAATATGGGAGGCTGGGCGCACTGTAAATGAATAATATGGGATAATGGACGCACTGTAAATGAATAATATGGAATGCTGGGCGCACTGTAAATGAATAATATGGGAGGGCGGGCACACTGTAAATGAATAATATGGAGACTGGGCGCACTGTAAATGAATAATATGGGAGGCTGGGTGCACGTAAATGAATAATATGGGAACTGGGCGCACTGTAAATGAATAATATGGATGACTGGGTGCACTGTAAATGAATTATATGGGAGACTGGGCACACTGTAAATGAATATATGGGAGACTGGGCGCACTGTAAATCAATATATGAGGCTGGGCGCACTGTAAATCAATATATGGGAGACTGGGCGCACTGTAAATGAATAATATGGAAGACTGGGTGCACTGTAAATGAATTATATGGGAGACTGGGCACACTGTAAATGAATAATATGGGAGGCTGGGCACACTGTAAATGAATAATATGGGAGGCTGGGTGCACTGTAAATGAATAATATGGGAGACTGGGCGCACTGTAAATATAATATGGATGACTGGGCGCACTGTAATGAATTATATGGGAGCTGGCGCACTGTAAATGAATAATATGGGAGGCTGGGCGCACTGTAAATGAATATTATGGAGGCTGGCGCACTGTAAATGAATAATATGGGAGGCTGGGCCACTGTAATGAAATATGGGAGGCTGGGCGCACTGTAAATGAATAATTGTGAGGCTGGGCCACTGTAAATGAATTATATGGGAGACTGGGCGCACTGTAAATAAATATGGAGACTGGGTGTCTGTAATGAATTATATGGGAGACTGGGCACACTGTAATTAATAATATGGGAGGCTGGGCACCTGTAAATGAATAATATGGGAGTCTGGGTGCACTGAATGAAATATATGGGAGACTGGCACACTGTAAATGAATAATATGGATGACTGGGCGCACTGTAAATGAATTATATGGGACTGGGCACACTGTAAATGAATAAATGGGAGGCTGGGCGCACTGTAAATGAATTATGGGAGACTGGGCACACTGTAAATGAATAATAGGGAGGCTGGGCGCACTGTAAATGAATAATATGGGAGGCTGGGCGCACTGTAAATGAATAATATGGGAGGCTGGGCGCACTGTAAATGATAATATGGAGACTGGTGCACTGTAAATGAATTATATGGGAGACTGGGAACACTATGTAAATGAATAATGTGGGAGGCTGGGCGCACTGTATGAATATATTTGGACAGCGCAATGTAAAGTTTAGTTTACAGATTCCTTAATTAGAAACCCTGTACTTTTCACTGTCACATAATCTGGCAGGCACAGAATTAAATTTTCTATCTGCAGGAAATGTAATCCGAGCCTGGATTAAATAATGTGTATGTATGTGTGTGTGTATGTGTGTATGTATGGTGTGTGTTATTTATGTATGTATGTGTGTGTTTTTGTATGTATGTATGTTGTGTTAGTGTGTTGTTGTTGTATGCAGAGCTTTCTTACCATGATTGCCTAGAACCCTAACCCCAGACTGCTTGGGGATGGGAGTTGAAGTTTGTCATAGATAAACAGATACCGTGCAGCACGTCAGGTGTTATTGTTAGTGTTACATTGTATTTCCAACCCCATCAAAACTCTGTGATAAACAATATCCCTGGACTAGTCTGAGCACCACCGCTGCCCATTGCCCCAGCGACCACTCCTGCCCCCTGCTGGGTGGTTGTATGTACACACACTGCATTGAACACTGTCCAGGTGAGATGGGGATGGCGTAAGGAGATCAGGTGGGGCGAGTGAGACTATGGGAGTGACACTATAGCGGACAGACTGCTAATGGGAGAATACAGCGTCTACAGCGCTCATGGGGAATGGAGTGTGATGGTGCTGGTGGTAGATCGGGTTAATACCTCCTGGGTGAGTTCCATTGAGTTGTATAGGAGCCCGGAGCTGGTCTTATATTGCCCGGACTTTCCCCCCGTTCCCCTATCCCCGATCGCTGTTCCCGCTGCTCAGTGTCTCCCCCACATCCCTCTGTCTCCGCCCCGTGTTTATTTTGTACATGACTTCATCCCAGGGATGTGTGAGGTTGGCAGTGCCCCCCCTGCCATGGATGGAGCTGAATAGCCAATTGCCCTTGGTGGACCGGGGTCGGAGTGATATGGGGCAGCCTGGAGGTGCGATCAGTTGTGGAGGAACATGGAGGAGCCATTGACAGGACCGGGTCCCTGATTCCCCCATTAAGAGTCTTGTGTCCCCGTTATTGCTCGGGCTCCGGGTCCCGCACACTCACCGGCACTTTGGGATCTGGTTATCTGCGGGTCATGTCCGGTCATTGTGTCCCCCCCCACTGATCTACCTGAACCTTCACCGGGGTCACCGTGCCGATGGACATCGGATTCCTGACCCAACGCGGTGCTAGATCTCTCACTACCGAGACCTTATTCTAGTTCCCCGTTATACTGACCTCCCCCCCCATGGTGCCCCTAACCGCCTTCCCGGTGTCTCGCTCACTGAGCCCGGCCGGTCTGTCCCGCAGTCTCTCCCGCCTTAGGGAATACCGGACCCGGTCCCGGATCATGCTGTGTCTCGGGGTCCCAGATGGTTCTCGGATGTCTCATTGTGGCCGTCAGCTTCGCGGCTCTCGCCCCTCACCACCTCCGCCAGGGTCAACACTCGTGTCCCTTCTGGGCAGGATTCTCGGTAAGTGACTGGGATAGAGTTTGTCTATGGTGGGAAGGTTCCCTATTCATGTCCATACCCTGTCCACGCTGTGTACCCTGGATACGACATGTATGTATTTTTATATCCTGGATTGTATACACACAGTATGTATGAAGTATGTATTTTATATCCTGTGTACAACCAGACTGGGTGCCATGGTTACAAAGTAACAGGTTTCTGCGCCTTCCACTTTCTACACGTGACCTCCAATGGGGGACACCCACTGGGTCTGACTGCAGTAATGTCCTAGGGACTTCCTGTTACACTGACGTGATGGAACACAATCACAACAGTTTCCCCTGTCCATGTACCCAGTGGAGGAGATTGGGCAGTTCCAGTGTGGACCTGTTGCACTTCTCTGCCTGTTGGACAATGTAGTCTGGTGACAGCTGCTGCAGGATTGCTTTCCCAGGGCTGCCAGGGCTCTTTCCATCTGTCCCCAGGACTAGTTTTGATTAAACCAAGAGATTTCATGTAAGACTTTTGGTGGCCATAGACGCTACAATCCGATTGTACAATCCTCAGGTCGTACGATTGGATTGCTGGTCGGCCAAAAATTTTTCAGCTGGTCCGATGTGGAAATTATTGAAGTATTTCAACGATTTTCCATACACGATCAGACGGTCGTACGATATTAGGACATCCCGGGATCTATGGCCACCATGAGGCAGTGAGCTCCCTTACAGTTACATTCATTGATAGAGAATGGGCAGTCGTGTGGAGCCTTGGCACTTCAGAGGTTTGGAGACTACAGATCCTAATTCTGCTACCAAGGCATGCTGGGAATTGTAGTTTCTAAACATGTGGAGTGCCAAATTTCTCCATCTCTGGAATAGGGGTTCCAAAGCTGCAAATGATCCTTGTAACCTGATTTCCCAGCTATAGTTTAATCAGTCACACGATAAAGTGTTTTCTTATATGTGGATACATTTCAGATTTCACTGACATTCAGTGCTATGCTGTTGCCATACAATACCCATTGAAATAATCTGAGAATAGATTAACCAGGGTTTCCGATTGGTCTTTCTGCCCATTGCAGATGTGTCTTCTTATACATTGTTTTTTGTATTCCATGGATATATTTTTAATGTTTATACAATTATATACTGCATAGCACTATTATATATCACCATTTAACTTGCAGTACTGCAGCTAAGTTTCCCATTTCATTTTAAAATTTACACATTATATATACACATACATATATCATGTACTATATTGGACTATATTTTTAAATGGCACCTTGGATCCAACCGTACATTACAGTTCAGGACTGGTTTTCTTGGAGAGGAGACCGCTCTATGTATCCATCTCAACAATGAGGATTGATAGAGGCATTGATTTATGTATTAGATGAGTGCTATTATTAACTGCTTGGCTGACTGCATAGGAACAAACTAAGTGTTTTACATAATAAAAATCTTATTGCAAATACCATGAAATCTAAAACCAAATTATTTCTTTGACTGTTTAACTCTTAAAATGTTTAATTGTACACGTTGTTTTGGTGAACTTTGTTTTACTGTACCATATGAACAAAAATGGTGAGTTTTGTTCGAATAGTGGTTCCAGTGAACTTATTGCAGTTCCCGAAAATTTCATTCAAACCCAATTGAATATAATTTTTTGGTTTTTTTTTTTGATTTTAAATGCATATTTTCGAATTCTTGTTTTTTTGTTCTTATATTTATTTAATTTTTTCTATGAAAAGTTCAGAGTTCAAATCTGTTGGATTTTATTTAACCTCTGAACCATTTCATAAGTGCTTACTACTTCTAGTGACAACACTTTTAAAAAGTGTTCTATTGATGTCTATGGAGTTGGAACATAAGGGCAGCACCCCCTAAACTAAAAGCAGAGCAGGGATATTTTTAGGCAATAGGTGACCTAGGCGAACTGCAGGGCCTTAAGATGTGGATTGCGCCATTCTAGTGTTTTGTCTTTAAAAGTTAGGGCCATTGTGAAAAAACTGTTACCAGTTTCTTGTGGTCTCCCTATTTCATACTGTAGTATAACATTTTGGCTGATTTTCTAATCTATACAAAGAATAATGCAAGAGGTGGGGAGAACCTAAATGGCCAAACCAGCCCTGGTAGGTAAGATCAAACCATGTGAGGTCTAGGTTTGGGGGGAATTAGGTTATATGCAAAGTATGGGGTGGACATGCCCTTAAAAACGCTCTGTTATCTCAGGCTTCTGATATTATTTATTCCATCATCCCTGGATAAAGATAATTTTGTGGTCTGGTAAGTAAAAGGTTTATTGATAATTTTCATTATTGAGTGCATTACTAAAAATTCTATAGTAAATGCCTTTACTGTAGCAAAAAAGGGTTACCACTCGTATGCCCTGTAAAGTGTATAAATAGTCACCATGGGACATTTTTATTTTGGCTTAATAGATTTAGAAAGACATTTATATGTCATTTTAGATTTTTCAGTACAGGTTTCACAAAAAGGCTTTTGTTCACACTAGAGTGTCCGTGATGTAGGGGAGCATTGCACATTTGATTTAGAGATGTTCCCCTGCGTTGTGCATACGGATCCATTATTTTAAATGGCAACCTCTCTGTGCGCTAACGCATGTAGTGTTTGCATTAGATGCGTTTTTATAATGCACTATATGGCAGCTGCCAATTGTGAGCTGTACAATCAATTCACTTCTATTAGCAATGCTTTGGCAGGGGCACGCGTGGAAGAAGCAGAGGATAGGGGGGGAAGGTAGCGACCGGGGAGGAGGACAGGGGGGCGGTGTTGATGCGGGGGAAAAACAAAGAAATCGATCGACAGTCTGAGGCCCATTGAGGGGGCGGTGGGGGAAAAGGGGAAAAGGAGAAAAAAAATTGTGTTTAATACAGGAACGGGAATGGCCCCAGCTGGTGGTTTCTCCTGTTAGTAAAAGAAACATATATAAGTGCATCTTAGTGGGAATTGCAACTCACATTTGGACAGGAGTTAGTAAACTGTGGATATAATTAAGGGGGGCAACTGTGCGTCTCAACACAAGTTAGGAGTAGAATACTGACGTCTAGGGGAGACAACCGTGTATTCTCCTTGTAAAATTAGCCAAAATCACATTTAGAGTTCTCTTGGATGGCAGCGCCTTGACGGTAATTTAACACAATTGGGGTGAAATGCATTCCACACTATCCTGCTAATCGTAGTTGTAGTTACATGCACCATTGACCGATCCCCTGGGGTGGTGACAGCTATAAAAAGCGGGCACAGACTTCATTGCTCATTATTAATACTAATGCGTGGGGGACTGGGGGGAAGTACGGAAAAGATATACATCTGGGGAACCAAATTGACAGTTAGCAGAACATGACGCCTATTAATGCAAAAGGCGCGGCGTCGGTCCACACAAACCCCCCCACCCCCCCCCCACCCACCATGACGTTGCGCCCAGCCTCCCATATTATTCATTTACTGTGTGCCCAGTTTCCCATATTATTAATTTACAGTGCACTCAGTCTCCCATATTACTAATTAACCCACTACTGGCCCCACTGTGTAGTGTAGTAAAATCCTTACCTTACATCCCTGCTCCAATTTGTTCTCCTGTAATGTCCCTCCAAAGTCCAAAAAAGTGAACACCAGGAGCCTGGCTGAGCCTATTCTGTATCTCCTCCAGGAGAAAAATGACTTGCGCGCAGCAGCCCTCCGCCTTCCCTCTCCCTCCCATTTCTCTCTCTCTCCCTCTAGCTCAAATCATATTTTCTGTAGTTTTGGGCTCCCAACCCCAACCGCCATAGTTATTTAAAGCAAAGCTCCCCCAATCATTACTTACATTGCCTCTTTCCGCCGATGTTCAGTAAAACCGGAAGCCGCGTCTGTGATTGACTGCCTCTCAGCCAATCATAGATGCGGCTGCCGGTCCAGCCCCATGCTTGCAGTTTTATGGAGAGGAGGAGGGAGGTAAGTAATGATCAGGGGAGTTTTGCTTCCAATAACTATGGCGTTTAGGGTTGGGAGGGAGCCTACACTACAGCAAAAAATTAAAAAAGGGGTGGACATGCCCTTTAACAATGCTTCTGGGGTGAAGAACGCCATGGCACAGAAAATAGCTGCTAAGTGATTTATTGCTTAACACACATACTACTGACACCATCACCAGTCCCACCAGCCATTAAAGGGCAACTAAAGCCACAGAACAAAACTGAACCAGAAGGCAGAACACCTTGCTATAAAACCAGTAATCTGTATCTTACCTCTCATTTTAATACAGTCGCTGGGAAATTTACCTAAATAACTCAGCATTCTAGTATCACACAGTTTGGTCAACGACCATAATGTTCTGCACATGCTCAGTCCTTAGCTATGGCACAAACTTGTTACAGTTGGTGACACCCATTAATAATATCTAGCCAATCCTTTTACAGGACAGATAAAGCAAGGAAGTATGTGACTGAGGTCAGGAGGTGTGGCCTGACACTGCACATACACACAGATACTTCATCCAGTTCTTAACAGGCTTACATTTACTTTAACAGAGTTTACTAAAGTGTCATTTTATAGCTTATTGGTATTTTTAGGTTTTTTTTTCAGATTCTGGAGTATAAAAAATTGGGTTCAGTTCTCCTTTAAGCCACAGAAAGAGGAATATTTACAGCAAGGAAAAGAGGAAAGTCACCCACATAAAATAAAATATATTGGATGAGGCACTAATAAGGATATTTACTTGCTGCCACTACACACAGACCTGTACTGTTACATTCTTATTCCCCAATCCTTCTGCTGGAATGTTAAATAGAGATGATAAACTTTGACTATGCATGCTATAGCCTTAACAGTTCTTCCATACTTCAGTCAGCAGCTTAACGCACCAGAAACGACTCAATTGTGAGATTAAAGAGGGCAACGTTTTGGGTGACACTGCCCCTTTATCAAGCCTTGAGTAATAAACACTTTCTTCAACTTTGGAGCTTCTCTCTCTTTTGCTTGCAGTAAATAGATTAACGACAATTAGGCCTGTTATGTTCTGTACCATTTATAAGCTAAAATCTGATTGGTTGGGGAACAATTAGCACAGTTTTAACAATAACTACTTTTAATAAATAGGCCTGATAGTGTTTTATTCCTAGTAAACACATATATAGTTTTATAAGCTCTATTGCTGGGCTTTTTTCTTTATTAGGACGATTGTCAATTAATCACAATATTAGCTTAAAGGGCATGACCAGGCTTCCCATAAAATGTTATACTTAACGTCCTCACCTCCGAAAACCCTTCACCTCGCAATACTAAAGCTGGGTACACACATTACAATAAATGGTAATTCCAACAGATCCAATGGAATTGCCCCTTAATCAGTGTGTACCATGAAAAAAATCCTTCCCAAGGTCACAATTGTTTGGTACAATGTGCACAGGATGGAAACCATTCGGTCCTTACGCCTGGGTTTGCCCTAGATGCCCCATTGGGACTAATCCTAGATGGGCGAATAGTAAGATATTCTCCTTGATTCCTGGATCTATGGAGGAGGTAGAGAGAGACCAGCACTACAAGCCGGATTATTATAGAATAGTATGGGGCATCAAGAGCAAATCCCAGGGGTGAAGACCTACTCACCCTGGGTACTATGAGGAGTCTTTGGTTGGGTTGAAGGCAACATAGATCCCTTTACAACTGGGATATATTTTAGCCAATAAAAATCCTTGTTTTTTTAATGTATGTGTTTAGCACAAATTCTATTGGTCCTGGGCCCCATTAACTTATTCCCACTGGGAATTATCTATTTGGTTGACACATGTTCAAATACATGATTGTTTAGATGTTTATCTTTACACACCAGATCCTGATACTATGAAGCCAAAATACAAATCATAGTCTGATCCCCACATTCAAAGGGAAATATAAAGGGAAAGAAACCCAGACACAGATGGTTGAAATTTATAATGTTTTTTATTATTTTTTTTATATGATAACCAACACTCCTCCATCTCCCAAATCCTACCCTATCCCAGAGTTGATCCAGAGGAAGGCGAAAAACCCCAGAAGGGGGGGAAATTCCTTCCTGACTCCATGTGGCAATCGGATAAATCCCTGGATCAACTTGGAGCATTATTATTTATGTTTAAAGGGAATATAAATTCCAACTTTTGGCTGTACCCAGGGTGCGTATTTGAAACCGCTTTGTCCTCACCCCTGGCAGTGCAAGGTTAGTTGGACTTACCTCCTAGCTGCTGTGCTTCCTTCTGGCCTGCCCCCTATCCATACTAGCAATTCAGGGATGACTGCCTATGGGTGGACACGCTTGCAAATCATGTCCTCCATTGTTGGCCTGCATGCATAGAGAAGGAGGCGAGGACAGACTGGTCAAGTACAGAGCACCACCTGCAGCAAAGGTAAGTACCCAGACTACCTGCTATACTCCCAGTGGGTATAGCCAAGAGAGGGATTTTGTTCCCCTTTAAACAGCCCAAATCCTAACAACCCAAAACCCAAATTCTACCCTATCCCAAATAGATCCAGAGGAAGGGGAAAAAATCCTTCCTGACTCCATGTGTCAGTCGCATTTATCCCTGGATCATCTTGGACATTAAAACAAGTCTCCATTAAACCTTGACTGCTATGACCTGGTACAATGTGCACAGGATGGAAACCATTCGGTCCTCACGCCTGGGTTTGCCCTAGATGCCCCATTGGGACTAATCCTAGATGGGCGAATAGTAAGATATTCTCCTTGATTCCTGGATCTATGGAGGAGGTAGAGAGAGACCAGCACTACAAGCCGGATTATTATAGAATAGTATGGGGCATCAAGAGCAAATCCCAGGGGTGAAGACCTACTCACCCTGGGTACTATGAGGGGTCTTTGGTTGGGTTGAAGGCAACATAGATCCCTTTACAACTGGGATATATTTTAGCCAATAAAAATCCTTGTTTTTTTAATGTAGTGTTTTAGCACAATTCTATTGGTCCTGGGCCCCATTAACTTATTCCCACTGGGAATTATCTTTTGGTTGACACATGTTCAAATAACATTGATTGTTTAGATGTTTATCTTTACACACCAGATCCTGATACTATGAAGCCAATATACAAATCATAGTCTGATCCCCACATTACAAAGGGAAATATAAAAGGAAGAAAACCAGACACAGATGGTTGAAATTTATAATGTTTTATTATTTTTTTTTATAATGATAACCTAACACCTCTCCATCTCCCAATCCTACCCTATCCCAGAGTTGATCCAGAGGAAGGCGAAAAACCCCAGAAGGGGGGGAAAATTCCTTCCTGACTCCATGTGGCAATCGGATAAATCCCTGGATCAACTTGGAGCATTATTATTTATGTTTAAAGGGAATATAAATTCCCAACTTTTGGCTGTACCCAGGGTGCGTATTTGAAACCGCTTTGTCCTCACCCCTGGCAGTGCAGCAGGTAGGTTGGATACTTACCTCCTAGCTGCTGGTGCTTCCTTCCGGTCCTGCCCCCTATCCATAGCTAGCAATTCAGGGGATGACTGCCTATGGGTGGACATGCTTGCAGATCGTGTCCTCCCATTGGTTGGCCTGCATGCATAGAGAAGGAGGCGAGGACAGACTGGTCAAATACGGAGCACCACCTGCAGCAAAGAGGTAAGTACCCAGACTACCTGCTATACTCCCAGTGGGTATAGCCAAGAGAGGGATTTTGTCCCCTTAAAACAGCCCAAATCCAAACCCAAAACCCAAATTCTACCCTATCCCAAATATGATCCAGAGGAAGGGGAAAAAATCCTTCCTGACTCCATGTGGCAGTCGCATTTATCCCTGGATCATCTTGGGACATTAAAACAAGTCTCCATTAAACCTTGACTGCTATGAACCTGGTCCATATGTTCATCCTTTTACATCCATCTCTGATTTCCTTCATCCCAGAGTTGTCCAGAGGAGGGAAATTACCCAGTCTGATGGCACAGCCAATGTTCTCAAGAGGAGAAACATTTACTTAAGGGGAAGGGAAAGATAAAATCTACCCCCTCCTTTGGCTGTACCCAGGGTGAGGCACCTAACACACTAGATCCTTACCCCTGGCAGACAGTAGATAGTGTGGACAATTACCTACCAGCTGGTGCCTCTTATATCCTATCCTGCCTCCTCCACATGGCCGGGCTCCTAGTGGAGGAGTGTGGGACCAGACTGGTCTGGGATAGAGTGGCACCTGCAGCTAGTAGGTAAGTATCCAAACCTGTACACCAAGGGGTGAGGATCTAGTCATTTAGGTTCTCACCCTGGGTACAGCCAATGACTGTTATCGGCAATCAGACTAACCTCTGGATCAATTTGAACTTACATGGCTGTCAAAGTTTAAAAATACCCCCAAACCAACTGTCTACTTACCTATACTACCTGTCTACCTACCTATACTAGGTATTGGAGAAAAGGCTTGTAGGCTAAAGGGAAAAGACAATGAAGAGGATTAGGAAAGATAATATTTATAATAGTGTGTGTGTTAGTAGATTATATGGGGGTACGGGGTATAGTATAACAGACAGACTGGGGAACGGGTCATGTGACCACATTGTGTTATTAGCAGAGCAAGGGGAAATCTAAATGGCCGGCAGGTTTTGCATGACGACAATATATTATTATGTAGAATATAAATAGGTTTTATTTGTGTTTCAATAAGCCCAACTTTCTGCTTGGATTATTATAAATGGTGCTGCCATACGGCTTTTCCATAAACACAAAAGTACAAAGGAAACAATAAACGCATTTTTCTCCCCTCACCCCTTGTGGAAATCCAGCCACCCAAAAACTACTTACCTAATCCTTTTCTGGGGACACATTTAGGTTCCAAGGACGGCTACGTAATAGTATTATCCGTCCTCTTTATTAAGGAAATCTACAATAGAGAAGAAAACTGTCATTGGGACTGGGAACTGTAACATTGGTCAGGGAATTGACCAGTGGGATCATGGGATTTGGTCTCTATGGTCAGTTACAATAAATGATACAATATTCTATTTCTTGTTGGATTTAGTATAATAAAGAGACTGACTGTACCTGATGGTCCCTGACCCTGAACAACAGCTTCGCTACTGTCCTGACATCTTATGTAGCTCTCCCAGCCTTTTATTTACAGCCTCCAGTTCCTGGTCAGGCGTTTCTGTTCTTTATTGTTCCTTGATTTCGGATCAGCGTCAATGCCTCACAGATATCCAGGCACTGAGCATCTCGATAACCTCTTCTCTGGCCCTGTCAGCCTTTAATATCTCTGCCCCAATAGTCTCCGCACCCCCTGTAGGTAGACTGTGGGTGTTGAGGCCGACAATGCAATGGCTTGCCTTACATCCTTCATCAGCGGGGAACCTTCGTTCTACAAAAATACAATTAAAGGGATATATTCATTTCCTTTACGGACAATAACACCTCAGACCTTAAAGAACCCAGACATACCACCTTAACTGCTTGATTTACAGCTTTGGAATATAAATGTATTTGTGGTCACTGCACATTTTATGACCATTAATAAATGTAATCTAAAACCTTTTTTCCAACAGCCAATCAGATATCTCCTTTTTACTGGACTACAACAGTTAGAAAACATTTCCTGATTGGTTTCTGCAGATTAACAGCTCAGGTAAAATATTGCCCCTATTATTGAATAATCCCTTTTTAGTTTCCCTTTTATTTAAATCCAAAATCTGCTCTCTGTGGGTTTTTATGTAGAGTTAGATATGGGATTTTCAATGCACAAATTGTCTCAACACAACATTATCATCTTCCCCATATTAACTTAGACCATGAATTGTTTCCTGTGGTCTTACCTTAGTGAGACGCTTTACACTTCTTGTGTTTCCCATGTTAAAATGTCCTAAAGGATAAAACACACAGTCACATATCCACTGACGCTACTTATTCCTTCATTACACAATATGGATAAACGGGAGGACACATTTTTAGTTATAATTACCCTTGGGATTGTAACAATATCAATTATATTATTAGAAATGTTGAGATAATCCATCAGTAATAACCATTAATATGAGAAAACTAAGTAAATCCACAAGTTTTACTGGTAAATAAATTAATTCGCATCAGTAAAAAAATATTATGAATAATTTTTTTTAGATATTTTTCTACTAGATATTTCAGTCCAGTTATGATATTAAAAAAATGTAAATTTACTTTTAAACATTAAAAATCAAACCTGTAATGTAAGATACTTACAGAGAGTAAAATCCTGTAAAACATCAGACAATTTTGTCACTGAAATCTGTTAAGATCTGCCTCCTTTTATACAGCAGCTGGACTGTGACATAATAGTAGTTACCATGGTAACAGTTTAAGCTCCACCTATTTTTATACAGCAGCTGGATTGTGACATAGTAGTTACCATGGTAACAGTTTAACCTCCATATCTGTAAAAACAAGTAAGGCCCAGTTCATTAACAGTATTTTCTGTAGCTATAATATCAGATTTCTATAAAGAATATAATTTAATTGCTACTGAACTAGAATTATTAATTTGAGAGATAAATTCCTGTTCTTTTCTATTTCTTCTTCCCCTTTATTCTTCCTGTTATTTAAATAATAATAATCCCTACATTCCATGTAATATCGTATAGTGCCTACTATAACACATTGTCCTCTGTGTACTGTATGTATAATAATAATAATCCCTACATTCCATGTAATATCGTATAGCACCTACATATACACATTGTCCTGTGTACTGTATGTTTAAATAATAAATAATCCCTATATTCCATGTACAGTAATATCATATAGCGTCTACATATAACACACTGTCCTGTTGTGTACCGTATGTTTTAATAATAATCCCTACTTCCATGTAATATCGATAGTGCCTACATATAACACATTGTCCTTTGTACTGTATGTTTAAATAATAAACATCCCTACTTCCATGTAATGAAAGCCCCGGCCCGGGTTAGGGGGCGGGCCCTGACTCGGGTGGGGTCCACCCTGAGGATGCTGGGAACTGTAGCCGGTATTTTATCCCCTTCTCCCGCGGTCCCGGTCGCGGCGCGCGCTGATGACGTCAGCGCGCCGGTACGTCTCTTCTCATTGGCTGCGCGGCCTCACGAGATTCGGGATTGTGACTGTCACGAGTGACATCACGGAGTTGTTAAAAGGGGGCGGCCACGAGTCTCAGCGCCATTTTGATTACATTGCAAGAGGAATTCACTTCTTCTCAGGCAATCATATCAGCAGGCACTGTGGAGACAGCCATAATGGCGCAACAGGACAACCAACCGATGCTGAACAGGATTAGGGAGAGGATCAGCACAGAGGGGCCAGGATGGCTGCAGGAGATTCTTAGTGCAAATCTCCTATTACCAGGAACGTGAGTACTGGGCCTAGCCAATACCAGGTCTGTTAGCCAGCTTGTAACCTTGAGACACAGGTATGGAAGACTTTTCTTAATCAATAATAACTTTATTGCAGTGACTTATAGTTCTTGTCACAGCAAACAGCACAGAGTTTTTTCTTTTGAATATTGTTTACCTTTCCCTGACATAGACTACTGTCCCTTGCTCTATCACTGCCTGAACACCAAGCCCACTCCTCTTCCTGTTCCTGTCCTCCTCCTCTTCTTTCCCCTACAAAACAATCTCATACTTAACATTTAATTACATAGTCTAATTTAGTGCTCACTGACACCTAGTGGCCAAACTTAGTATACATCATATATTAATATATTGTACCTCCTTACACTTCTCCCTTTCGAAAATCAGACACGTCCTCGTGTCTGATAATCACTATCTAGTCTATCTTAACGCATTCCTTGTTATATCAAATAAAACACTTTAACTTAGTTAACACAATCTTCAGTGGTTTCTCCTGAAACCTGCTATGGTACAATGGCTGCTGCAAAGTAATATCAGGTTATAACATCCTAATACTATAACTTAAATGACTATGAACAACCCATTTGACATTGTAAACATATCATATCACAGTGCTAATCGAACATCCACTTCTGAGTGGCCAACCGGCCCACTCTGGTACAATGGCTCGCTGTGGAAGAAACAACATATTTACATTTTTTTTCTTGTATGTCTCAGCACAGTTTGTAATCCATTAATCTGACAGGCAGCTGATTGCGGGTGGACCGCACCGGATAGCGTCCCTCCTGCTGTCCATTAGACTGGTCTTCAGCTCCTTCAACTCTGTCCGGGGCATCCCCCTCCTGGAAGACATACCCCTCTGTTTCCTCCTCCCCTGAACCAGTCTCCTCTGAGGCCTCATCCTCCATTTCAGGGAACCTTTCCTCAAAAGTATTTGCAGAGTCAGCAACCTCCTCAATCCTGGAACTTTCAGGGATGTTTGCTGCTGTAGATAGCCCCAACTGATTATCAGTTGGTAATGCCTGCCAGATCAGTAGTGGCCCTGCTGGTGCAGAGGTGGGGACTTCCTTGGATTCCCCTCCAGGCTCAGCTAATACTTCCTCTGGGTAGTGAAATACACAAAGTTTGAGCAGATCTCTATGTACACGTTTACACTTTCCTCTGTCTCGCTCAGGTTCTACCAAATAGACCGGAAAATTCTGTCGCGGCTGAGATACCACTATATAAGGATCAGGTTCCCACCTGGGGCACAGCTTAGAGCCTCGTGTTGCTTTTGGGTTCCGCATCAACACTCGATCTCCTGGCTTTAACGGTGCTGGTTCCACCTGTGGCACCTCTTTGCGGGTCTCCTTTAGTACTAAGTTCCGTGCCTCCCTCAACCGCCTAGCCAGCACCTGAATCCACTGTTCTGGACTGCGTTTCATGGAGTCTTCAGCTGCCGGCAGTATTAGGTCTAGCGGCAGTCTAGCCTGTCTACCGAACAACAAGAAAAAGGGGGTATACCCTGTAGATGCATGTACTGTGTTGTTGTAAGCCCACACCACATCCGGCAGAACCTCTGGCCATCTATCATGGTACTCCACCCCCAGGGTTCTCAACAGATTTAGCAATGTTCGATTAAATCGTTCACAAACTCCATTTCCCTGTGGGTGATAGGGAGTCGTGCGTGACTTACGCACCCCTTGAAATATGCAGAGTTCAGTGACCAGCTGTGATTCAAAATTTGGACCCTGATCTGACAAGAATCGCTGAGGGCAACCATATGGCCTTATAACATGAGTCCACATCAGTTTAGCTGTAGTCTGGGCTGTTTGATCCTTTGTGGGCACTACCATGGCAAACTTAGAGAAATGGTCAATAAATACCAGGGCATACCGGTACCCTCCTGGTGCCCCCGCTATCGTTATAAAGTCCATGGCTACTAGCTCAAAAGGTTCCCCAGTGCAGATCTGACGGGGAGTGGTGTTATCTGGAGGAGTCTTATAAATAGCACATTTTGGGCACTGCTGGCACACTTCCTTGACTACTGTACCTAGTCCTGGAGCAAAGAAGTAACGCCGGACTAGCTGTTCAGTCTTTTCTGCCATGAAGTGGCCCCCAGTTTCATGCATAATGCGGCACACTTCCCGCAGTTGAGCGGCAGGGACCACCAACTGCCAGACCTTCCGTCGCTCCTTCTCCCATTCACTTTGGCGGTATAGTAGCCCATGGCGTTCTTGCAGCCTGTCCCAATGCCGCAACAATGTTCTAGCCACTGGAACCATCCGGACCCTCACCCGACCAGGGGGGCGTTGCTGCTTTCTCACCCAATTGAGTACTTGCTGGAGAGCAGGATCCTTCTTTTGGGCCTCTTTCCACTGGTCCACTGTGTAGATCTCTGGCATAGGGCCTTCCACCCCGGCTATTTGTGCATTAGAGGCCTCCTGTCTGCCCCTAGCCCTTACTTTCAGTGGGGGAATCTCAACCCTTTCTCTTTCCTCATCCTGCTGCCCAATCGGCACATCTGTGGGGTTACGAGACAGGGCATCTGCATTTTGGTGGCACTTCCCAGGCTTATAGTGAATTACATAGTCAAACTGGGCTAGCCGGGCCACCCAACGCTGCTCCAAGGCCCCTAATCGTGCAGAGCCCAGGTAGGCCAATGGGTTATTGTCTGTGTAAATGTCCACATGATGCCCCACCAAATATTCAGCAAACTTTTCAGTGACAGCCCAAACAATAGCCAGTAGCTCCAACTTGAACGAACTATAATTTGTTGGATTTCTCTCAGTAGGTCGCAGGCTTCGGCTGGCATATGCTATCACTCTTTCCTTCCCCTCTTGGACCTGGGCTAGTACCGCCCCTAGTCCCTGCAAGCTGGCATCTGTATACAAGCAGAATGGCAGGTTATAATCCGCATATGCCAGTACTGGAGTGGAGGATAAGCAGGTTTTTAACTGCTCAAAGGCTCTCTGTTGTTCAGATCCCCAAGTCCACTGGGTCACCTGGCGTCTATTTCCTTTCCCCTTCATATGCCCTTCTAGTAGCTTAGTCAAAGGGGCTGCCAAGCAGGCAAAGTTCTTGACATAGCGCCGATAGTATCCAGCCAGGCCCAGAAAGGATCTCATTTGCCCCACATTAGTGGGAGGAGGCCAACTTTGTACGGCCTGCACTTTACCGGGGTCAGGAGCCACCCCTTCCTTGCTAATAATATGTCCCAAGTAGGTTAGCTGCTTCTGGGCCAATCGACACTTAGCAGGCTTTAATTTCAAGCCAAATGACTCTAAACGGCTTAGCACAGTGTCCAAGTGTAGGATATGTTCCTCGAATGTTCTGGAGAAGATTACCACATCATCGAGATATATTAGTACTTTGTCATAGTTCATGTCCCCCAGGCATCGTTCCATTAGCCTTTGGAAAGTGCTGGGGGCATTTGTCAAGCCAAATGGCATTCTGTTGAATTCATATAGGCCCATGGGAGTGATAAAAGCAGTTTTGGCCCGGTCTTCTGGTCGCACAGCCACTTGCCAATAACCACTGGCCAGGTCCAATGAGGAGAAATAAGCAGCCTGTTTCAATGTGGCCAATGATTCCTCAATTCGTGGCAGCGGGTATGCATCCCGGCTGGTGCAGGAATTTAACCGCCGGTAGTCTACACAGAACCTGAGAGAACCATCCTTCTTTCGGACCAGGACAATGGGAGCTGCCCAGGGACTTTGACTTTCCTTGATTACTCCCCCATCAAGCATCTTGCGCAATAAGCTCCTTACTTCCTGATATAATGCTGGGGGAATGTTCCTGTACCTTTCTCGGATGGGAGGGGAAATTCCTGTCTCAATTGGGTGGTCAATAGCTTCAGTAAATCCATAGTCCTCATCATCACAGGCATATACCCTCCAGTGCCGCAGCAGCACCACACTCAGGGCCTGCCGCTGTGAATCTGTCAACCCCAAATGGCCCACATTTAGTTGCTGAAGAATTGACTGTTGCTGGGACTTATCTGGAAGACAATTATTTTCTGTGGGGCAGTATCTTCCTTCAGAGGCATCCAACACATCATCGGATGTGATAGCAAACACTTCCGCTACAATAGTATTAGTGGGCATAGTCACTGGTGAGGGGCCTAGGTTCATTATCCTCACTGGCACCCAGCCATCCCGTACCTTCCCCACAGATCGGGCAACTAGCCATTCCTCTCCACGCCCATTGATGTCAGCATAGGGCTCAATGATCACAGTAGCCCCTTCCATCGAGAACTGGGTGCCCACCCGCATAGGCACTACTACTTCATGCCTACTTGGAAGGTGAGGTGGCTGTTTAGCTGATGTACGTACAATTCCCGCACGGCCAGGCAGCTTTTGTAGCACTTGCTGTTGTTCACACCTCCGGTCCACTTGCCGCAGTAGCTGGCGAGCTTCTAAGTTGGCTGGGACCTTATTCCAGTATTCTGGCCCCACACCAGCCAAGAGTAATCCATCCAGCTCCTGCAGGACATTCATGCCAATGATAACTGGAGAGCTTCGGGTCTGGGCCTGTTTCACCACCACAACCCCCTTACAAGGCACACATTGTCCAA
The DNA here is from genome assembly GCA_019447015.1 of Hymenochirus boettgeri. NCBI lineage: Eukaryota > Metazoa > Chordata > Amphibia > Anura > Pipidae > Hymenochirus > Hymenochirus boettgeri. Next base: position 181,731,293 of record CM033471.1, read on the forward strand.
ACAATGTAATGTCCATCCAGGTGATGCCCACCACTTCAATAGGTGTGTTATTCACTGCCCAGAGAGAGAAACCCGATAACTGTCTTTCCAGGTCCTGGAATCCTCCTTGTTCAAAGAAGGACAGGGTCATGGTAGTTACCTCTGAGCCAGTGTCCAACAGGCAATGGGCTTGTCTCCCTCCCAGCTCTGCTGTCACAAAGGGCCGAGTGCCAATAAGCCCTTCCTCTTGTTCCATGGGGCAGGCATCCGCTTCCCCCGCAGTCGGCCCCCTGACTGCGGGCCCCATTAGTTTAAATGGTGGTCTTCTGAGGCAGGGCATGTTCGAGCAAAATGTCCTGGTGCCCCACAGTGCCAACATCGTTGGGGTCCTCTACCACTCTGTCGTCGCTGGCCCCTGGCTGGCTTGGGTAAGTTTGAATTTGCTTGGTGGAGACTGGCCACCTCTTGCTGTATTGCTGCCAGGGACGCCTGCAACTCTTTTACCATTCCCTCTAGTCTATAGGAGGTTCCACCTGCCGCTGACTCAGAGACAGCTACTGTCACAGCTTGGGGACCTTCTGGGGAGATTGGTTCCTCCTCTTGGCTCCGCTCGATGGCCTCCCGCAGAACTACCCGGAAAAGAATGTCAGTATTGGCTCTCACCTTTTCTTTTAATGCGGTTCTCACTCTGGCTTCGCGTAGGCCTGCCACAAACTGGTCACGAAGGAGGCTATCTGGTTCAGTCACCACAGCAAGTCCATGGCTATCCACCTTAATTAGCTTATTCCAGAGTTCCCGTAATGCCACTGCAAACTGGGGGAGTGTCTCTCCTTCTCTCTGTATTCGCGTGAAAAACCTGGTGCGTAGATCTGTGGCTTTAGCAACTTCTCCGTAGAGCCCCTCCAAGTGGGCCACTATTTCATCTAGGGAACTTCTCTCTGCCACTGATAACTGAAGCACTGCCTTGCGAGCATCTCCCTCCAGTGAGCCGAGCGCCAGGTCAGCTGTATGCTCAGCGGGCACCTTGTATAAGCGAGCAGCCCCTTGCAGCCTCTCAGCCCAGTCTGTCACAGTCACATTCCTCCCATCAAACTTGGGTATACTGGCCAATGCTGCACTAACCGGTAGGAAGAACATCGCTGCCGCTGGCGTCACCACTCCAGAGTCTTCCATCCTGCCGACTACGCCAAATGTAACCTTGAGACACGAGGTATGGAAGACTTTTCTTAATCAATTAAGCTTTATTGCAGTGACTTATAGTTCTTGTCAGACAGCAAACAGCACAGAGTTTTTTCTTTTGAATATTGTTACCTTTCCCTGACATAGACTACTGTCCCTTGCTCTATCACTGCCTGAACACCAAGCCCACTCCTCTTCCTGTTCCTGTCCTCCTCCTCTTCTTTCCCCTACAAAACAATCTCATACTTAACATTATAATTACATAGTCTAATTTAGTGCTCACTGACACCTAGTGGCCAAACTTAGTATACATCATATATTAATATATTGTACCTCCTTACAAGCTGGCTGGCAGGCTTATGCCCCCCTCCTTTGCCTCCTCGCGTCTGAGTCCCAGTCCCCCACGAGCCAGTAGGGGACGCCGGGGTTCACAGATCAGGCAGTCGGGCACGGCAAGGGGCCGGGCAGTGACTGAGGGCCTGCTCAGGTCTTTTAATATGATACATCCATCCCAGTTAGTTCGGGTGGATGTCCATCGTCCTCATTCGGAGGCTTTGGAGGTAGGGCCTGTGGTTCCCGACATCCCCGTCTCAGCATCAGGTAGAGGAAGAACCAGGGGTAGAGGAGGCCTTGCCCCATGGTTACCAAGGTCCGCCCGCCCAGCTGTTGCAGCAGCAACGGCGGGGGACATAGCTAGCTACCCTCAACCAGTGCCGCAGGCAAGTGAGTCTGAGGAGGGTGAACTGGAATTTGTGGATGCTAGGTCCACGGTTCGGGGGATTACCCCGGCGCCTACCAGAGTCAGGGAGCTAGAGGAACGTAGGTCACACAGGGTCAGGAGTCAGCCTAGGAGGGCCAGGAGCAGCCGCAGACATGGCAGGAGAAGGAGTAGGTACTCATCCTCTAGCGAGAGTACCGATGACTCCCGCAGGCATGGGCGCAGGGGACGCCATGGGAGCGCTCGCCATAGGCGTCGCTCACTTTCCAAGGGCCACAGTGAATGCCAACGCTCACACTCCAGGGGCAGGAGAAAGAGGGCTTCACGTTCATCCACGTCCGACAGAAGCAGGGTGTCCTCGGCGGCAACCTCCGGAAGGGATCGCACCAGGGGGCAGAGCACTCCTCAAGAAGGCCAGCAGCTGCAGCCTTTGCCAGCGGAAACACCGGCCCCTGCTGAAGTCTCCACGGAACCAAGTCCTTCGGGCGTGGCAGGATTTCCGCAGGCTCAAGCCGGACGCTCAGCAGCAGGGATTGGATTGCCCGGATTTTCTATGGGAGATAGTCGGCAGCACCTGACGCAGTTGGTACAGTCATCAGTCGCCCCTTCGACATGGGCGAGCCACGGTGTTCAGCAGAATTTGGTCTGGCTTGTCGGGCATTCTTATCTCTACTGGGCGGCAAAAAGGGCGGAAGTTCGGCCAGGAGGAAGCAATTTAGGATTTCAATCGGCGACATTGTATTGGAAGGGGATAAGGGGGCTAGCTTGGTGGCAAGTGATGCTTGAAGTAGTGCTGATAAGCAGAGCCGATCCTGGACCTACAGTCCTGGTCATCCATGCATCCGGGAATGACCTTTGCCGGAATCGCCTCTCGGATCTACTTTTTCTGATGAAAACGGATTTGATGAGATTTCGTTCACTATTCCGAGAGATGATCATAGTCTGGTCAGAGGTCATCCCTAGGGTCCAATGGCAAGGGGCCAGAGATCAGGGCGCAGTAGAAAAAGCCAGGAGGGTTCTGAATCTCTAGGTTCATTAGGTCTCAAGGCGGGGTAGTGGTTAGACATCGTCAGTTAGAAGGCGATAATAGAACGCTTATGAGGCAGGACGGGGCCCACCTTAATGAGATTGGATTGGATATATTCTTATCAGGGCTTCAAGATGGGATTGAACAGGCGCTATATATGTTGGGTGGCGGTCGGAGTGCAGTGTAGGTTTACACTGTCTCCTTAGTGGCGGATACATCCTTGCGAACGGTATGGTTTCACAAGCCGTTACATGCCCTCTGGGGACCGAGAGGCCTGGCATTTAGCATTGGCTACGGCTGGGAATTTATTGGAGTGAACGCAAGGATATAAATAATTAAGATCTGGCCTATTGTGGTAAACACATGTTGTAATGTGTTAAAATAAAGCTGTGGCCGTTTATTTACACCCAACTCTGTTCCTGCCTGTTCATTCATCTAAGTTAAGATCTAAAAAGCTGGTAAAGTTAAAATGGGAAAGCAGCCTAGTTCATCCCAGACTAGGTCTGATAGCCCCGGCCCGGGTTATCAAGCCTTGAGTAATAAACACTTTCTTCAACTTTGGAGCTTCTCTCTCTTTTGCTCTTTTGTTTTTTTTTTGAACCTCATTTAAGGCACTTCCCATGAGCGATTAGCTCTGAGCGATTTCCTGTTTTAAGAGATTTTTCTGTTTTTTAAGAGAATTGACAGCGTTAAAAAACTAAAGCGTTTATTAACTGTGGTTGCAGCCTAGTAAATGTACTAACCTAACACTATTTATTTCTAGGAGGGTGCCTGTGTAAGTAATTAATCACTAGTGTATTTTTATTTTTTTTTACTACTTACTGCTTGAATAAGGTGGTAGGAATTGTTTGAGTAAACTCAAAGCACTGGATTACTAAAACAAATACTTGTGTTTAAAAAACACTGTTACCTGTGGAGCGGGGGCTGGTAGGAGACAAAGGAAAAGTTTTTTTTTTTCTCTCTCTCTCTGATTGGATGGGGGTGTAACTAATTGGTTTAAATTGGCTGAGGCCTGTTGGCTCTGGTTGGTTTTGAACCTCATTTAAGGCACTTCCCATGAGCGATTAGCTCTGACGATTTCCCTGTTTTAAAGAGATTTTTCTGTTTTTAAGAGAATTGACAGCGTTAAAAAACTAAAGCGTTTATTAACTGTGGTTGCAGCCTAGTAAACTAACCTAACACTATTTATTTCTAGGAGGGTGCCTGTGTAAGTAATTAATCACTAGTGTATTTTTATTTTTTTTTACTACTTACTGCTTGAATAAGGTGGTAGGAATTGTTTGAGTAAACTCAAAGCACTGGATTACTAAAACAAATACTTGTGTTTAAAAAACACTGTTACCTGTGGAGCGGGGGGCTGGTAGGAGACAAAGGAAAGGTTTTTTTTTGTTTTTTTTTTTCTCTCTCTCTCTGATTGGATGGGGGTGTAACTAATTGGTTTAAATTGGCTGAGGCCTGTTGGCTCTGGTTGGTTTTGAACCTCATTTAAGGCACTTCCCATGAGCGATTAGCTCTGAGCGATTTCCTGTTTTAAAGAGATTTTTCTGTTTTTAAGAGAATTGACAGCGTTAAAAAACTAAAGCGTTAAAAACAAGAAAGCGTTTAAGAACAACACTATTTCTCTGCTGTGTCTCTGCTGTGTATTGCTGTTTAGTATGGACAGTTTTGTTGGGGCCGCGCAATGTGCATCCTGCCGCATGTATGGGATCTTGGAGCAGCCGCCCCAGGGGACCTATTTATGTGTCAGATGTGAGTGGGTTGCCCATTTGGAATCTGAGGTACAGAGTCTAAGGGGTAAACTTGCAGCATTGCAGGACTTGGCAAACCTGGGGGAAATGCAGGTACTGGCAGGGGCCAGTAAACTGGTGGGTGGAGATGGGGCAGATAAGGTGGAGAAGGAAGATAGATTTGTAAGGGTCACCAGGGGAAGTAGGGGACGGAAGGATAGGGGGGCTTCTTCCCAGCTGGTCGATCCCAACAGATTTGCCATTTTAGGTGAAGATGTGGAGGACGATGGCTCGGAAGCAGCATGTATGGAGCGGGCCTTTCCCTTGAGCACCCAGGGGACGGCCATCTCCAATACAAGTGAGGGAGAACTGGGGGCTAGGAAGGATAGACAGGTGGTAGTGGTAGGGGATTCTATTATTAGAAGGGTAGATAGGGTAATCTGTCGCCAGGACCCTGCATGCCGAACAGTGTGTTGTCTGCCTGGTGCTAGGGTTCGACATGTGGTGGATCGTGTAGACAGATTATTGGGTGGGGCTGGGAGTGACCCGGCGGTCTTGGTTCACATTGGTGCCAATGACAAAGTTAGAGGTGGAGGTGAGGTCCTTAAAAATGATTTCCGAGAATTAGGGGCCAAGTTAAAAGCAAGGACCTCCAGGGTAGTGATTTCAGAAATACTACCGCAGCCACGTGCTACGCTAGGGAGGCAACGGGAGCTCAGGAGTATAAATGCGTGGCTAAGAGAGTGGTGTAAGGAGATGGGGTTTGGGTTTTTAGAGAACTGGGCTGACTTTTCTGTTGGCTACAGGCTCTTTAGTAGTGACGGATTGCACCTCAATGGTGGTGGTGCAACTGTTTTGGGGGAGAAGATGGCTAGGGGGTTGGAGGAGATTTTAAACTAGGTATGGGGGGGGAGGGAACGTTTAACTACACAGGGGTAGATAGAGAAGTTAGGGATCTGGGGGCTAGTAACACAACGGAGGGAGGAGAAGGAGGAGGGGGGAGCATAGAGGATAAGGAGGCATGTACGACCATGTATGGAAGTAAATCAATTGATAATCTAAAATGTATGTTTACAAATGCAAGGAGTCTGGCTGGAAAAACCGGCGAACTTGAAATAATAGCTTTAAAGGAAAGGTATGATGTAATTGGTATAGCAGAAACATGGCTTAATGATTCACACGACTGGACAGTAAATATTGAAGGGTACTCCTTATTTAGACATGACCGAGTTAATAAGAAAGGAGGAGGAGTATGTATGTATGTTAAACAGGAATTGAAGCCAAATTTAAAAGATGGAATAGATGGGGGAGCAAACGATGTGGCAGAAACATTATGGGTGGAACTGTGTACAGGAAGCAAGAAGGTGGGTAAATTAATTGTTGGAGTGTGTTATAAGCCGCCAAATGCCGGGGAAGAGGTGGAAATGAATCTCCATATGCAGTTGGCGAAGGCTGCTGGTATGGGGCATGTTCTGGTTATGGGGGATTTTAACTACCCTGAAATAGATTGGAGTAATGGAACTGCCAGCACCTCAAAAGGTATAAAGTTCTTAAATTTCCTATATGAGCATTTTCTTTCACAGATGGTAGAAGTTCCTACTAGAAAGAAGGCGTTGTTGGATCTGGTGATATCTAATAACCCAGAGCTCATTTTGGAGATGAAGGTAATGGGAAGCTTAGGGAATAGTGACCATGATATAGTGTCATTTAATATAGGTTGCAGAAAACTAAAGTGCACTGGCTTAACAAAAACTTTTAACTTTAGGAAAGCTAATTTTATGCTTTTAAAGGAATCGCTCCTGCTCATAGACTGGGGGGAACTGTTTCTAGGTAAAGATACTGAGCAGATGTGGACCACTTTTAAAGGGATATTAAACTATAACATTTCCAAATCGGTACCTTTAGGAAACAAGTGTAAAAAAATTAGGTCCACTCCTGCATGGCTTAATGCTCAGGTAAAAAGGGAAATGGAAAAAAAGAAAAGGGCTTTTAAAATTTTGAAAGCAGAAGGCACAGAACAGGCTTACAGGGACTTCAAAAGTTGTAATAAAGAGTGCAAGAAAGCAATTAAACTAGCTAAAATAGAAAATGAAATACGGATTGCCGAACAAAGCAAGTCCAACCCCAAGATGTTTTTTAAGTATATAAATGGTAAAAAAATGAGGACTGAGAATGTGGGACCATTAAATAATGGAGCTGAGGTGGTTGTAGAGGATGCCGAAAAGGCTAATCTGCTAAACCGTTTTTTTACATCGGTTTTTACTGTTGAGAATCCTTACAGTAGGGATTGTAACAATGTGCAGGGAGGAAATGAAGAGTTTTCACATTGGATAACAGAGGATATGGTACGGAATCAATTAGACAAAGTTAATATCAATAAAGCGCCAGGACCAGATGGATTGCATCCTAGGATTTTAAAAGAGCTTAGTTCAGTTCTAGCAAGACCACTGTGTCTCATATTTTCAGATTCGCTTTTGTCTGGGGATGTGCCGCTGGATTGGAAAAAAGCCAATGTAATACCAATATTCAAAAAAGGTAGTCGTTCACAGCCTGGTAACTATAGACCTGTAAGCCTAACATCAGTGGTAGGGAAGGTGATGGAAACTTTGTTAAGGGATCATATCCTTGACTTTGTCTCCAGAGATCATCTTATTAGTAGTAGTCAGCATGGATTTATGAGAAATAGATCATGCCAGACAAATTTAATTGGTTTTTATGAAGAAGTGAGTAAGAAGTTAGATTCAGGCACAGATGTGGATGTGGTATATTTGGATTTTGCAAAAGCCTTTGATACTGTGCATCCCAGAGTTGATCCAGAGGAAGGCGAAAAACCCCAGAAGGGGGGGGAAAATTCCTTCCTGACTCCATGTGGCAATCGGATAAATCCTGAAACCGCTTTGTCCTCACCCCTGGCAGTGCAGCAGGTAGGTTGGACTTACCTCCTAGCTGCTGGTGCTTCCTTCTGGTCCTGCCCCCTATCCATAGCTAGCAATTCAGGGGATGACTGCCTAAGTTGATCCAGAGGAAGGCGAAAAACCCCAGAAGGGGGGGAAAATTCCTTCCTGACTCCATGTGGCAATCGGATAAATCCCATATTATTCATCTACCGTGCGCCCAGTCTCCCCCCATATTATTCATATACAGTGCGCCCAGCCTCCCATATTATTCATCTACAGTGGGCCTGTCTCCCATATTTTCATCTACAGTGCGCCCAGTCTCCCATATTATTCATCTACAGTGGGCCCAGTCTCCCATATGATTCATCTACAGTGGGCCCAGTCTCCCATATGATTCATCTACAGTGGGCCCAGTCTCCCATATGATTCATCTACAGTGGGCCCAGTCTTCCATATGATTCATCTACAGTGGGCCCAGTCTCCCATATGATTCATCTACAGTGGGCCCAGTCTCCCATATGATTCATTCTACAGGGGCCCAGTCTCCCATATTATTCATCTACAGTGCGCCCAGTCTCCCATATTATTCATCTACAGTGGGCCCTGTCTCCCATATTATTCATCTACAGTGGGCCCAGTCTCCCATATGATTCATCTACAGTGGGCCCAGTCTCCCATATGATTCATCTACAGTGGGCCCAGTCTCCATATGATTTCATTACAGTGCGCCCAGTTCCCATAGATTCATCTACAGTGGCGCCAGCTCCCCATATTATTGATCTACAGTGCGCCCATCTCCCATATGATTCATTTACAGTGCGCCCAGTCTCCCATATGATTCATCTACAGTGCGCCCAGTCTCCCATATTATTGATCTACAGTGCGCCCAGTCTCCCATATGATTCATTTACAGTGCGCCCAGTCTCCCATATTATTGATCTACAGTGCGCCCAGTCTCCCATATTATTGATCTACAGTGCGCCCAGTCTCCCATATTATTCATTTACAGTGCACCCAGTCTCTCATATTATTCATCTACAGTGCGCCCAGTCTCCCATATTATTCATCTACAGTGCGCCCAGTCTCCCATATTATTCATATACAGTGCGCCCAGTCTCCCATATTATTCATCTACGGTGCACCCAGCCTCCCATATTATTCATCTACGGTGCACCCAGCCTCCCATATTATTCATCTACGGTGCGCCCAGTCTCCCATATTATTCATCTACGGTGCGCCCAGTCTCCCATATTATTCATTTACAGTGCGCCCAGTCTCTCATATTATTCATTTTCACCCAGTCACCCATACCATCCCTGTACAGTGCACCCAGTCACCCATACCATCCCTGTACAGTTCACCCAGTCACCCATACCATCCCTGTACAGTGCACCCAGTCACCCATAGACCATCCCTGTACAGTGCACCCAGTCACCCATACCATCCCTGTACAGTGCACCCAGTCCACCACATCATCCCTGTACAGTGCACCCAGTCACCCATCCATCCTGTACAGTGCACCCAGTCACCCATCACCATCCTCTGTACAGTGCACCCAGTCACCCACACCATCCCTGTACAGTGCACCCAGTCACCCACACCATCCCTGTACATGCACCCGTCACCCACACCATCCCTGTACAGTGCACCCAGTCACCACACCATCCCTGTACAGTGCACCCATTCACCCACCCATCCTGTACAGTGCACCCAGTCACCCATGTCCAGTGATGGGTTTATCTCCTGGTACTCTGGTTTACCACACTTTTTTTTTTTTAAATTGGGGCAGTTTAGACATCTGGTTTCCCACAATCAACTGTTTAAATACTGAGATGAGCTGTATGCGTAATTTAAAACAGCTGATCGTGGAAACCGGAAGATTACCGTAATCACTACTGTAGTGACTGTTCAGCAATTGGACAGTAGAAAATTATTCCTAAGTGGATTTTTTTACAACACACAGATCAACAAAGGAAAAAATCTGGATTATGGAAATTCAAGCAAATGGACAAGCTAATTAGTTACCTAGGTCGATTATTCTCTCTACACCTAAAAGTTTGAGAACAGAGATTAATATGATTCGGGTTTCTTTTAATGTGGCTAAAACAAATCCTAGCAGCTGCATTTCAGTAATAAGTGTTGCTTTGTGATACAAGCACCCTTTACCTACTGGGCATTCTAAACACAAATCAATTATTATCATTATCTGGTACTACAGCAAGTGCTAATTGAAGATGGTATAAAGTGCAATTAACATGATCTCTATGACTGGGAAATATCAAATAATAAGTTGCTGTAGCGGGGGGGGGGGGGGCTGGTACTTGCCCTGCATACAGTTATTTTGCTTAACTTTCCTCCACAATTCTTTCTTAAAACACAACCAAAACAAACCTCACAATCTGTTTATTTACTTGTATTGTGAGTATTTATCCATATTGTTTCACATCTGCATCTAACAAATCAAAAATTGAAGGTGCTTGGCCCAATTAATGTCAGACTTTTTCAGAGGATCCGCCTCAAAACAAACCAATCTTACTAAATCAAATCCCCCAGTAGTTTATCTTGGCTTCCCCTGACTGGAAATGATGTTCCCTTGGCAGCTTAATTATATAAAACCTGTCAGATCTATATGTGATGGCGTGGAGGGGGGCGGGGGGGGGGGTCGGATCGGGGGGTGGTGTGGGGGTGGGGAAGGGGAATGTGGGGGCAAGGGCAAAAAAAAAAAAAAACAAAAAGAAGAAGATGTCTTTAGAAGAACCTGACCCTCATGGCTGCAATGTAAAAAAACCTTTGTCAGTGTTTTCAGAGAATTGATCCTCTCGTGAAACCAGGAATTGTACAAGCAATTTGTCTTTGAATCAGCCCAAAATTTACACCATCATTTTCATAACAGGTCATGTTTTAAATTTGCTATTTTAACAGTTGTTTATAACCAATTTATGATTAACCACCCCCTCGTGCAATCGAGATTCAAACGGTCTGCTAACCTCATCTTGGGCCAATGATTATTCAGCAGTTAAACTAGGTTCGTGTGTTTACTAAGTCATTATATTGTGATGATAATTATTGAATTTTTTTCTGGTGGTCATCCCTGAAATGACGATCAATGATAAACAAGTTAAAAAATGTAATATTACATAATTATAATTAAAATGACCAAAACCAGCAGTAATAATTATGGAATTTTAACTGTGTCTCCTTTGTGTATTTTTTCCATACTCCTTCTAACAATAAAGTAGGTCAACATATTACCTTCTTATTTGACATTTTATGAGAAGCTTCTTCACAACTCTTAACTTTTTTTCCACGATAATAGTCCTGTTTTCCAAAAAAGCTGCTTAAATTCAGATTGGCATTATTCCAAACTAAATACAAATGTTCATTTGCGTTCCTGCTGCCCGGACGAATAAGCACTGCCAACATCTGTTCCTCATCCCTCCATCGATGGTGCATGTATGGCAGCTCAGTCAGGCATCATTTTGTTGATCCATTGACGACAATTGACAACATCCCAAGGCTCCACCACACACGTTCGATTGGGACAGCATAAGGTACTCAGATTGGACGCAAGAGTTATCAGAAATTATAAAGTCCTATCAGATACACCTCTGATGTACAATCTCACAACGATAACAAGGTACCCATACCGGTAAAGGTAAAAAAGATCAATATTATAATAATGTCTTTTACATAGCGCTAACAGACTCAATTTTGAGAAAGGGTTAAATATGTAGAATACTGTAGGCGTATTGAATATCACATAACACAAGTTTCTATATCACCAGCATTTTCCTACACAGTTTGCTATTTTGTCGCTCCTAGGTGCCACTCAAAAATTAACCAAAATTCATACTAAATGATTTACAGTGATTTCTAATTTTAATGGTTTCTTTCAAAAGGCAAACATTAATTTTGTGACGTTATAGAAAATGACACCCGGTTTTCCTTCCCAGTACTAACCAGCTTACAGTTTCATTGCTCCTGGCATGACATACAACAAAATGACACTTTTCAGGATCCTTCTAAATCCATGAGTTATAATTCCAGTATTTTTTTGCCCCAATGTAGTTATAAATACATTCAGAAACTCATTACTGTAATCAGTTTATTTAAAATTTTTGTCACTGGATAAAACAGACAAACACGTTTTACTGTCTTTTCCTTTTCACAGACAGCAGACTCCTTCTCCTCGATTCATAGACATATGGCCCTTAGACGTTTCAACCAATTACTATTTCAGTTTACCAGTTTTCAGTGTACTTTTTCTATAGACCTTTGTACATTGCGGGCCTCCCACCATAGAATCAAACGTCCTCCCAGTGTCAATGAATTCTGTTACACCTCTTTTTCATTTCAGCTAAAATGATTTACGGTTCTAATATGCTAGGCCTCTATTGTTATAGTTTTTCTGCATTTAATATAACTTGATATAGTAGGAATGATGATGGGTGTTTGCTCAAAGTTACTGTAAATGCAAATTATGCAGAAGCAAAGTGACAAATCTTGTTTCTCCTAGGATAACGGATCAAAGTCCTTGTGTAGGAAACTTGATACATCTCTAATGGCAGACTTAACATGTTCCAGCTGAGTTGACATACCAGACTATCCTCAATACAAACAATCTAATAATACATCTTTTTTAGATATAATCCCTGCCTGTCTCCTTCATAAAGACCAACTGATTTCTATCAGACGAATAAAATATAAATGTCTGCTTCGCTCAATTAAAGAGAGTACCTACATGATGATATATGGCAGTCCTGTTGGTCCAGATTGGAATTGTCCCTTATGGCTAATGTCTGTATGTGCAAAAGGACCCCGTTTCCTAATGCCGGAAAATCCTTGTTGGTCGGGCCCCCTGTAATAAATTATAGGGATTTTGTCTGGCATCTTCTAACCTAATAAAAAATTATCCCTGCCATCCAACCTCCAACCCCTTGTTATACCTTAATGCTGCCATAAGATCCCTGCAAACTCGCTTTGTGAAGCTGCTTTCAAGGCTCATTTAATTGGGATGACCAATGGAATACACCCTAATTACGAGTGGTGCTTCCCATTTTGGTTAAATACTGGGAAGTGGAGAAAATAATTGGGGGGGTGGGGGGAACGGGTGTGCCCTGCAACACAATGGTCTAATTCTTAAATATATTTATGTTATGTTAACTTTCACAGAAAATAAATGTCCTGAAGACATTTGGATTTTTTTTTTACATTTTCGTTATTTTTACTCTTAAAAGGACAACACCCACCCTCATAATAACATGCTTTCATATAGAAATGGCCTCTGATATAGCAACTCTATTTTAAATACTATCATACTGCTCTAGATGCGTTATGAAACTGAGCAATTTAGAAACCTGTACTGACCTGGGCAATCGCTCAAATAGGCAGATAGGGGATTAATATTCAGTCCTTGATGTGATGTCAACTGTCAACTCCATACCTTACAAGTTACTAACTGGAAGAACCGGAATCAAACGGGCACAAACATTTCAGGATTTTTAGGTTAGACTTATATGATTTCAGATTTGCAAAAACCTTATCGTTCAGGGTTTGGGGTTGATTTACCGTATGGTAAGTTTTCATTTAGGGCGCGGACTTGCCCTTTAAAGGTAACTAATTCGTGTGTATAAAGTTTATTTTAAAAAAACAACATTTAACTGCAAAGTACTTAGGATAGGGCTGTAGGGATTGGTAATCCTAGGGAGGAACACCAGCCAGAAACTGATTCTCCAGTCTTCCTCCTGCTTTCTTTTTCTCTCTATCTTTAATAAGGAATAGTCTAGGACCTATCCGGGCCAATGAAAACTTTATTTGCTGTAGCCCTCAACAAAAATTATATGTGTGACGGTAGGAATAAATCAATCCAACCTCCCTGCTCCAGGTTCTTTAATTTTTAAACAGTTAAGTTTTTACAGAGTCTATTATTTATCCTTTAAATACTTAAGTAAGAGATCAAACACAAGACATTAAACAGAGTATTATGTTTCTAAAGGTGTCAAACACTAATACTTGGATATGACAAAGATTTTCTGGAAATTGCCAGGCATCCTATATGTGATGGTACGAAAACAAATCGGCCACAATGACAACAACAATCCCCGTTTACAATCAGGATCAAGGAATTAATTTTAACATTTTAGTTAACTGTATAACACTTGGAGGCCCATACAGACGTGTGATGTAATAACATACCATTTTGATGAATCATCATACATGGCATTCGTCCCAGGGATCATTTGTTGATTCCCCAGGACAGATCCCCAAAGTGCCTGACAGAAGCAGCCATACATATGCATTGTCACACGAAGTGGCCATTTTTTTCGCCACCAGTTTGACACATTTATTGGCTCAAAAATTCCACTTTGTTCAAAGACGGTTAAGTGTAAATGTTCTCCAAAAATTTGACGATTTTGAAATTTTACCTGTATAACTGGACAAAATTACAGTCAAAAAGTGTCTTGTCCCATTATATTTACCAGGTACCATTCTCTACATTTAAGTACTGGGCAAAAGTGCAGTGTGAATTAACGTGTTGTTTTGTAGTATATGTATCCTTGAACTCTAAGTCTTAAGTTAATAATTCTTAAAGATATCAGTCCCAGAAGGTTCCCTCAGGCTGCTGTCACTGAAATGCGTCTTAGCACTTCCAAATCACAACAGCCCCTTTGGCTCAGGCTAATCTTCAGTGTTTTTCAGAGGCTTTAGAATAGGTTACGTGACATCTTGGAAACGTCTACTTGCTTTTCATAAGATAGTTTCTATTACATTGCAGCCCGGTTGCTTGTCAATGTAAACTTATCATCTGCTACAGAGACGACAGATAAATCGATAGATAGATAGAACTTAATTAATAACATACTGGAATAATAGTAAAGGAACAATGTTTTTCTGGATGATAGATTTATATTGCAATTTAATTAAACCAACCCAGGGCTGCAGTTGCCAAATCAGAAGAAGCTTTCTGCATGTATAAGCATGTGCTCCTATTGTCCAGATTAGTGGAACACATCTAGAAGGCAAAACTGAGGAAAACCGGGTTCCTCCAATTCTACACCACAGTCAGAGAGTCACACAGTATGTACCACCCAGGGGTGAACACTGTTGTCGTATTAGGTAATTTCATTGGCTTTATTAAATTGTCTTTTATTGTTGGGCAAGGTGAACCAATGATATAACACAATGTTGCCTTGGCCAAAAATTGCATGGTGTATAAACAGTTCAACCACCACTCACAATGTGGTACACTGCACAGACTGGAAGTGAAACCCAAAAATATTGCTGGACCATAAGGATAACCCTAACAACCTCGATTCCAATTAGATCTAAGGGTTTTATTCTTATCCCTATAGTGGTGGTATTAATAGAATGTAAACCATACAAGGTAAAACGTGAATAAATAGTTATTAAAATTCAAACTTTGGTAATCAAAAACACAAAATCTTAAGCACTTAAACGTTATTAGAATTGGCTTCATGGTACGCATACATAACTTGGTTAAATCATGTACACCAATGGCAACTGGGTTACACACTCAAAAGCGGTTTGCCTTCAAAAGGCCATCCATAGCTATTTTTTAAAATCTATTTTACATTGGGCAGGGGCGGATGTAAGGGAGATATGACTATTAAATGGTCATAGCCATGGCAGCTATAAGGGGAAGAGTAAGTGAAGCTTCATCTGTGGACTAGTGGACTATTGTCCAGCTACACCTGCTCCTTTATGTTGAAGAGGGGAGGGTAAGGAGTATATGTATCCTACTTCATAGAAATTAGAATAGAATATGATTTTGGGTATTCTGCAACATGTGTACAAAACTCTTTGTGCCATCCATGGTTGTAGAGAAATGGCCAAGCGTTACTTTTTTAATTATTTTTTGGTTTTGACACAGATCTGGTATTTTAATTTTCTCGTGTTTATGTGCTTTGCTTGCCGAGCCACTACTTGATATCTTAGACTTTGGTTTTTTACAATCAGAACAATATTCGCACCCTACCCTACGTATGCCACCTTGTTAAAAATAGAGGATAAGGCAGTAATTGGTGCAATTGTTATAGAACCATTTAGATACCCTAAATGGTTAATATAACAATCCACCCATAACTGCCATTAGGGGTAATTGTTTTGCTATGCCATTTTAAAAATCATAGTTGGTCCGTTTAGCAGACTCCATTATTTATCAGGAAACTGAGTTTTTGGTCAAAACCTCACTCCTCAATAAGGGCACAATCAACAGAAATTCGCAAAAAACAAACACAGAGAAGCAGAGTATACATTTTTCTATTCCTAATTAGTTACTCAGGT
The DNA here is from genome assembly GCA_019447015.1 of Hymenochirus boettgeri. Classification (NCBI taxonomy): domain Eukaryota; kingdom Metazoa; phylum Chordata; class Amphibia; order Anura; family Pipidae; genus Hymenochirus; species Hymenochirus boettgeri. The sequence goes on from CM033471.1 coordinate 181,747,124, forward strand.
GGGTTTTCTGGCTTATAAGAAACTCGGAAAAGATGGGGATCTGGGAAGTTCAAGGACACCCTATAAAGTAATGCCAAACATGGCTTTTGATTTAGGTTCTCCAAACGCAAGGATCCTTTTATCAAGGGTGACGATCACGTTTAGGCATACTTTATGGTGTCGTTGAACTTCAAGATCCCCATATCTTTCCTATTTCTATGTTTGGCAAATTGTCGCACGCAGGGGATCGACCGGAGGATACCTGGGTGTGAGCACATGTGCGGCTGTTATCCTTAGCTGGTTTTATTGACGTGTTCTCCTGGCGTTGTACCCGCTGCAGCAGATTGCTGCTGCAGAGACTCCATTGGAACAGGATATTACTTCACTTTTAATAGGGTGCAGTTAGCATATTATGAACAGGTTGCCAAGGGCATTGTCAGAGAAATTAATCTAGTGTGTAATACATGGGACCTGGCATCGAGCACTCACAAAGAACAGTAGAACAGAATTTAAGGAAAACGCTATGCCATCAAATGATGGGGTTTTGACAGCATGCGTCACGTGACCCCCGTGTCTCTGAATCAGTGATAAAAACAAAACTTGCAAAATTAATCACATTTAACACAGATTTACAAGCTCTTTAAAAAACATACTATTTTTTTAGATTGAGAAAAACTATAAACATCAACCACAACTGAATATAATTCTGTAAAAATGGCACAACTTTTTTTTATTTGTATTGCATACAATCCATGAAGTTTCTGCACAAAGGGGCTAGTTTCATAACACAGAGCGCACCACCCAGCCAGAAGGTCACAATAAACATGCTAAAAAAGTAATGCATGTAATATCTCACACCATCATTCAATTATCACTATGAAATACCAATTGCTTTTTCTGTTGATAGCTTGCAATAACATGGGTTCGCTGGTCATCTGAATTCAGAGATATTCTTATTAAATGTATTACAGGGCTGTGCCCTTCAAAGTGAGTGCAATTGAAACAGCCTTAATTCTAACTCGTCATTTGGCATGTGTTTTTATAGGTGTTGCTGGTTTTACTAGTTTGGCAACACTGGGCATTAGCCAATGTTCCACAAAAATTGAGAAGAAAGGACTGCAGAAGTGTAACATCATTCTAAATGAATCTCTTTTGACAGCAAGCCCTTTGAATGTACCTCACAACATCGCTGCTATTTGCATGTAGCTCATAAATATGGCAGAGAATCCCACAAAAGCCAAACCAAAGATTTTTTTGGACAAAAATGTGGAAAAATAATCAAATCTCTAATTAAAAGCAAAAATGAAGTAAAATTGAAATGGAAAACATTCGTAAGAAGGCTAACTTGCCCCGTATCTGAAGCGCCTCACAGAGGCTCCAATATGAATGCTATAAAATTGTATAATACTAAAGGAAAAAAGGCAGTCCGACATCACTGAAAAACAAAGGTTCCAAGGTTCTTCTTGCACTATACGTGTAGTCCGGTTAACAGTCCTGTCAAATCTTTAAAATGATTAATAAAAAACAATGCTACATGATGAAATATATCGTTAAAAAAAGAGTTCACATTATGTGCAAATTATCAAAGTATCAATGAGCTTAAAAAAGGGTGTAATGATTAGGTAGTGGCAGAAAGCAATCAAAATGGCTTTTCTATGCTGGGTTTTAGGAAATGACAGTTGACAACAACTATTTCACTCAAAAATGTAGTAAATTCGATTACTTTAATAGTTTGCTTGAGACAGGGCTACTTTTTCGAGACAGAGAAATCACAGCTCTAGTATTTGGGCATTGTTATTTATAGTATATAATTACATGTTCAATGGGCTCATAAGGAATCACTTTCTGTAATGTGGGCTTATCCACATATCAGTGGATGAAATGTGAAAAGTAAAATATATTGGCAAAAGTACATTGATAGATTTACATATGTTTCAATGATGGTGTTCTGTCTCATTGACATCATGCATTTACAGATACCTTTGAAGGCCAATAAACTCAATTTTCAAAGTGAAAATAAACCTATTTCTGTGGTATAATTGGACCTATGTCAGCACCTGTTGTCTAGTACAGCTAGCTAGTGATGTAACAGATATATAAGTGGCCTGGTGTTGTATAAGCTCTGGGGCTGAGTGCAAATGTATTTAAGACGTCATTAATAATAAAGTTCTGTTTAATTGAAAGTCTGGTTATCGTGTGAAATCACATAACATTGGTGTCGAAGTTGTTTAAAAGAAGACCAACAGAATTTAAAACTGGCACATTTCAACACCACTCCAAATCTGAATCTACATGGATCTGTCTGTTTCTGAAAACTGGAGGACATGGATCCAGAGATATGATCTATTCACCTGCCGTGGATTGAGGACAAAGAGTGAGAGGTTTCAATGTGCTGCACATTTCTCCATGTTGCTGGAGAGGAATCAATAAAAGATAACACATTTGAATTTTGGATGGTGTAAGAGACAAAATAAAATGTGCTGAAGTACTGTGATGTATATGTGACAGACTTAAAAAATAAGCAAAAGACTGAATTTGGGCAGCTGCAATGATTCCCTAATCAGAGACAGATTGTCCTGTGGTATAGAAATGACCAAGTCAGAGGCAGGAAGCCAGACCTGAGCCTAGAAAAGCCATTGATATTTGCAGACCATAAAAATTACATCATAGTAACATAGTAACATAGTAATTAGTTTGAATAAAACATACGTCCATCAAGTCCAACCTATTCACCCCCTTTTTTTTTTCTTTTTCTTTTTTAACCCTACCTAACAGTTGATTGCCAGAGGAAGGCAAAAAACCCAGCTAAAAAGGGGGAAAAAATTCCTTCCTGCTCCAAACAGCATTCGGAAATTATCCCTGGATCAACCAGATCTATATGCATTAATACCAGTAATTCTCAATATTTTTTAGTTTTAGAACCTTATCCCGGCCTTTTTAAAGCTATTAATGACTTGCCATCACCACATCTCTGGAAGAACAGTTCCACAGTTTCACTCGTTCTTCACTGTAAAGACCCCTTTCCTAACCTGAAGATTAAACTTCTTTTCTTCCAACCTTAAAGGATGTCCACGTGTCCTCTGATATGAACCTGTTTAGTGAACAATGCACCAGAGAGTTCATTGTATGGGCCCATTAATATTTTGTATAAGGTTATCATGTCCCCACGCAACGTTCGCTTCTCCAATGTAAACAGCCCTACTGTCTAATCTGCCTGCATATCAAGCCCCTTCATATCCCTTTTAATTAGTTTGCCCTTCTCTGAACTGCCTCAATTTCCAAGATGTCCCTTTTGTATATGGGATTCCAAAACTGCAGCACCCATATTCCAATGAGGCCTTACCAGAGCCTTGTAAAGAGGGAGAATAATATTTTTCTCTCTTGAATCTATTCCCCTTTTTATACAAACCAATATCTTGCTAGCCTGGCATTGTTTTGCTATAGCTAATATCTGTTAATCTACCAAACCCCCAAATCTTTTTCCATTACAGATGCACTTACACAGAGTTATTTATGGTGTAGTGGCACAGGGATTATTAAATCCCAAATGCATCACCCTTACATTATCAACTGAATCTCATCTCTGCCATTCTACTATGCCCTTTTGATAATCAATCTAGGTCTGCTGGCAGCACTTGCACATCATTGGAAGTTTCCAAAGCTCTTGCATTAGTGTCTCACAACAACAGAGACCTTGCTCTCATGCCCCCTTCTAAGTCATTTATAAACAGATTAAACAGAAGCGGCCCCAGTACAGAACCCTGAGGCCTCCGCTTAGAACTTTAGCCCACATAGATGTAGCTCCATAACACCACTCTGTTTCGGTCCAATAACCAGTTTCTCTATCCATGACAAATGTTTTCCTTCGAGGCCAACAGTCCTCAGTTTATACATTTCGCATATGTGGCACAGTCAAAAAGCTTTTGCAAAATCCAAATATACCACATCCTGCTGTGCCAGAATCTAATCTCTTACTCACTCTTCATAAAAACCAATTAAATTTGTCTGGCATGATCTATTTTTCATAATCCTGCTGACTACTACTAATAAGATGATCTCTGGAGACAAAGTCAAGGATATGATCCTTAACAAAGTTTCTCACTTTCCCTACCACTGATGTTAGGCTTACAGGTCTATAGTTACCAGGCTGTAACAACTACCTTTTTTGAATATTGGTATTCACATTGGCTTTTTTCCATCCACGGCACACCCCAGGCAAAAGCGAATCTGAAAAGATGAGAAACATGTCTAGATAGAACTGAACTAAGCTCTTTTTAAAAATCCGAGGATGCAATCCATCTGGTCCTGGCGCTTTATTGATATTAACTTTGTCAATTGTTTCCCCGTACCATATCCTCTGTTGCCAATGTGATATCATTTCTTTTTCCTGCATATTATTACAATCCCTACTGTAGGACAAGGATCTCAACAGTAAAAAACCGATGTTAAAAAACGTTTTAGCAGATTGCCTTTTCGGCATCCTCTACAACCACCTCAGCCCCATTATTTAATGGTCCCACATTCTCTTCTTGTTTCGGCAATCCATATTTCATTTTCTATTTTAGCTAGTTTAAATTGCTTTCTTGCACTCTTTATTACAGCCTTTGTAATCCCTGTAAGCACTGTTCTGTGCCTTCTGTTTTAAAAAAATTTAAATTTTCCCTTTTTACCTGAGCATTAAGCCATGCAGGAGTGGACCTCATTTTTTTCACTTGTTACCTAAAGGTACGATTTAGAAATGTAATAGTTTAATATCCCTTTAAAAGTGGTCCACATCTGCTCAGTATCTTTACCTAGAAAACAGTTCCCCCAGTCATAAGCAGGAGCGATTCCTTTAACAGCATAAAATTAGCTTTCCTAAGTTAAAAGTTTTTGTTAAGCCAGTGCACTTTAGTTTTTTGCAACCTATATATAATGACACTATATCATGTCACTATTCCCTAAGCTTCCCATTACCCCATCTCCCCATGAGCTCAGGGTTATTAGATATCACCAGATCCAAACCACGCATTGTCTAGTAGGAACTTCTAACCATTCTTGAAAGAAATGCTCATATAGGAAATTTAAGAACTTTATACCTTTTGAGGTGCTGGCAGTTCCCTTACTCCAATCTATGTCAGGGTAGTTAAAATCCCCCATAACCAGAACATGCCCCATACCAGCAGCCTCGCCAACTGCATATGGAGATTCATTTCCACTCTCCCTGCATTGCTTTGGCGCTATAACATACTCCACACTTAAAGCCAATTTAAAGCTCTAAATGAAGATATTGAAGTGCACAAATCAAGAAGTGGAGCAAACAGTTAAGCACAGAGTGAAATTAAATCCTAAAGTTACAGAGCAGTTACAAAAGCTGTAGCAGATGAGGTTACAACACGAGTATAACAAATGCCCAGCAATAGACAGACATGTAAATTGTGTCTAAAGAAAATCACTTTGCAAAATGTGCAAATCATGAATGCAACAAAATCCCGCTAAAGAATGATGGGATTGGCAATTAAAAAGACACAGATATGTTTATTGGGACAATTGAAACTGAAAGTGAGAAATATACTTGCTAATGGAAATGCAGAGACTGGAAGTACTGAAGGAAATTGGTCTGAAAAGTTAAGATCAACAAGTGTTGTTTAAACTTGACACGGAGAAATGCAATGTAATGTGTAGAGAAACTTTTAAAGGGTATGTTCACACCTTGAAATTATTTTTTGATATATCATTCCCCCCCTGTCCCCCCAGCCCCAACCGCTCTATTTTTTTAATTTAGAAATTGCCCCAAACTTTACTTCTCTCTTTTCTTCCGCCGCACTGCCAGGCCCTCTGCTTGCGAGAAAATGCAACAGAGGGCGGGACCGGCAGTCGCGTCTGTGATTGGCTGAGCGTGCAGCCAATCACGGACGCGGCTGCCGGGAGTTCAGTGCGGCGGAGGAAAGAGGGAAGGTAAGTACATTTTGGGGCCACTTTCTAAAATAAAAATAGAGCGGTTGGGGCTGGGGGGACAAGGGTTTTACACTAGGGGGAGGGAATCCTAATCTTGCTATCCTTCTGGTGGGCAGTTTTTTTGGAACTTTTGGGGGGGCTACAGGAGAACCATATGGAGTAGGATGTGAGGTAGGATTAAACTACACTACATGATGGGGCCATTACTGGGGGATTATAGTTTTGGGGTGTGACATGCCCTTTAATTTTTGTTTTGATGTTTAGCGCGCTTTAAGGCATGTCCATCCCCAAAACTATAATCCCCCCCAGAAATGGCCCCATCATGCAGTGTAATAAAATCCTTACCTCACATCCCAGCTCCATATGGTTCTCTGTAGTCCCCCCCCAAAGTCGCAAAAACTGCCCACCAGGAGGATAGCAGAGTCCATATAGGACTCTGCCTCCTATCTGGCCTCCGGGAGAAGTTTGCATGCGTACTGCAGCCCTTCTCCCCCTCCCTCCCTCCCGTTTTGCGATCCCTCCCCCTAGCATAAAATACTTTCCATATAATATTCCCCATCCCCCCAGCCCCAACCGCTATATTTTTATTATAGAAAGCGCCCCAAACATTACTTAACCTTCCCTCTTTCCTCCCGCCGCACTGAACTCCTGGCAAGCCGCGTCCGTGATTGGGCTGCCGCTCAGCCAATCACAGACGCGACTGCCGATCCCATCCCTCTGCTTGCATTTTCTCACAAGCAGAGGGCCTGGCAGTGCGGCGAGAAAGAGGGAAGGTAGTAAAGTTTGGGGCACTTTCTAATAAAAAATATAGCGGTTGGGGCTGGGGGGACAGGGGGAATATTATATAAAAACATTTTTGGAAGGGTGACATGCCCTTTAAATCTTCCAAACTCAAGCTCATTTCTTATTCTGGCCACAAAGGTTTCACCACTAGGTAATATAGCGCTGCTGTGTGAACATAACGGCAAAAGCACTATATCAACTGTTGAAATCATACAACAAAATGCTTCATCAATACTGGGTAGAGCTGAATGTCTTAAGTTATGTTTGATAAAAAGACTGTATGATGTTACAAAAGAAGTAGACATTTTTAAAGACTACAGTTATCTTTTTAATGGTCTAGGTTGCTTACCAGGACAACACCATATAGAAATTGATGACATATTAAACCAGTTGTACATGCCCTAGGAAATACCAGTAGCTCTCAGAGAAAGTGGTTGAAGAGTTACACAGAATGGAAAAAATGGGAGTAATTTGCAGCAACAGAACCACAGAATGGGTCAATAGCATGGTAACAGTGACATCATCAAACAAAACAGAATTTGCATGGATCACGAGACTTAAATAAGCAATCAGAAGAGAACATTACCCATTGCTAACAGTGGAGGAAGTTGTTTCAAGTATGCCAAATACTTTTCAGTATTAGATGCAATAAGGGTTCTGGCAAATACGCTTGATGAAGAAAGTTCCAAGCTATGTACATTTAATACACCAATAGGGAGATATCGCTTTCTAAGACTACCTTTTGGGATTTCATCAGCATCAGAAGTATTTCAAAAAGCTACTGCACACAGATGATAGAATATCTTGATGAGTTGTGATATAATTGATAATTTACTTGTCTGGGGAGATTCTATAGAAGAACATGATGCCAATTAATAAACTGTTGCAAAGAGTAAGAAAATGCAATTTAAGTTGAACAAATGCAAATGTAAAATCAGAACATCTGAAATCAAATACATATGTCACCCACTAAGTGCAGATGCCTCAAACCATGAAGAAAAGTTAGAGCCATCCACAGCTTCAAGAACCAAATAATAAACAAGAGTTAATGAGATTCATGGAATGATACAATACTTAGCTAATTTATTCCAAAGTTATCAGACATCAGTGCACCTTTGAGAAAATTACTGGAGCAGACTTGAGTGGCACTGGGAAGAAGCTCAGAGAAAGAGTTTTGAAATTCTAAAGGAAAAAGTACCAAATGCACCTAACACTAGATTTTATGATGTGCAAGGATATCAACATTGTCAGTAGATGCTATCTCAGAAGGCATTGGAGCTGTAATACTTCAAGGTCAGCCAGTAGCCTATGCATCAAAAGCACTAACAGACTGTCACGTAGATATGCACAGATAGAAAAAGAACTACTGCTATAGTGTATGGTTGTGAAAAATTTCATCAGTATGTGTATGCCAACAGATTGTTGTTGAAGTGATCATAACCCTTGAAAGTATTTTTAAAACCCACTTTAATCAAGCACCAATGAGATTACAAAAAGTGCTTTCTAAGGTTTAGAAAAGATACCATTTGAAAGTCGTATACATTCCTGGCAAAGAAGTATTAAAGGGCACCCCCACAAACTATAATCCCCCCCAGTAATGGCCCCATCATGTGTGTAATAAAATCCTTACCTCACATCTTAGCTCCATATGGTTCTTCCTGTAGTCCCCCCCCCCAAAGTCCCAAAACTGCCCACCAGGAGGATAGCAGAGTCCATATAGGACTCTGCCTCCTATCTGGCCTCCGGGAGAAGTTTTGGCATCGTACTGCAGCCCTTCTAACTATTTGTTATGTGTGGATACTTCTCAAAGTTTCCAGAAATTCTAAATTACTGATACAAAAAGCAAAAGTATAATCACTGCCTTAAAGTCTAATGTTTGCAAGACATGGTATTCTTGATATTGTCATCTGACAATGGACCACAGTATGTTAGTGATGAATTCATCTGTGTTGCTAAAAGTTGGGAATTTAACACATAACTTCAAGTCCTTTCATTCTCAGTCAAATGGACAAGCTGAGGGAACAGTACAAACTGTTAAAAACATGCTGAAAAAATCACAAGATAATAGGCAATGATCCCTACATTGCTTAATGGCAATATCGTACTACAACCACTTGAAGGGATTGGGTTTTCACCTTCACAACTTTTATTGGTAGAAGGCTAAAAAAAAACAAATGCATGATTGCTAGAATAGACTTCATATCACAAAAAAAATGTGATGTTTTAAACAAATAACATCCTGCAACAAAACAAAGCTCACCTACAGAAGTTTTTTTTTGTATACCTGTATTAATACACAAACCAGTAATGACCCCACAAAGTAAACTAGCCCTTTTATCTTACATTATTCAGAGTAGGTAACTGCCGAAGCAGGGATTTTTTTTTTTCTTTTATTTCCGTGCCATACAGAAATGCCATGGTGAAATATTAAGGAGGTAATACCAGGGGCGATGCGGGTGGTTGTAATAGCTTAAACTGCCGGATACAGTCCTTTCTGAATGCACATTTCTTCAGGTGAATTCACATGTTTTCACAGATATTGTAGATATTACATGTTTTTTATGATAATCAGTCAGAAAAAGAACGACAAAAAAAAATTAATATTCTTTCCACTAGATATATAAAAATTCATATGTATAACGAAGAAGGTACAAAGGCACATATAAAGGTTACCCTTACATAAAAAACAAGCCCGCATGAGGACTGACTTGGAAAGTGGTGTTGAAAGGTTCAGGAGAGTGAGGAAAATATACATTTCATAGATTCTTTTGGCAAATTGAACATTTGTGCGATTTTTTTCATACTTTCAAAATTCTTAATGACACTAGAATCATAATTTGTCCTAATCACAGCTTTTAAGATAATGTGTAATTTGGCTCTACACAAAAAATATTTTTATGCTTTAATGGAATTCTGCTTTTAGTATTTTTTTTTCTGCCACATTGGATACATTCCATTGAGTTATGCAACCTTACTTTTTTTATTTAACTCACGGTAAATACATATCTAAGATGATTTTAGATGGGTATTAATTGGAAATTAGAAAGAGGGTAAAATTAGGCTGATTTGCAATAATTTTTTAACGTCAATATTCTCTTAATAGATATGCAGCATCTTATCTCATGATATGGTGCGCCTACACACTTACACGCTACATGTAGGATAGCAGCTGCCAAACATAAAATGAATGACAAATTACATATATGTATACCTAATGTACACCTTTCCATCGTGTTATAACAGGATTTTCTTGTGTTACATTGCATACTATTTGTAATGTGATCTTTAAATGGAAGTCCAGCCCTTAAATGAAAAATTATATTTAGGTAAATCACGCCAAACTGCAATAGTTGAAACATGGGCAACAAGGCATTGTCAACATTTCAGATTATGTGGCCAAAGACGCTTAAATCCCGGTCGTACGATATCGGGATATCCCGATATCGTACGATCATCGGACAGTGTATGGACGATTGTTGAAGATCTTTCAACAATTTTATAATAATTTCCCCATCAGGCCAGTTGAAAATATTTGGCCAAACGGCAATCCAATCGTATGATCGGCGGATTGTACAATCGGATTGTAGCGTCTATGGCCACCATTAGTCCTATATAGTTCAGCTTTCTACTGCCTGGTTAGCAACTGTCAGTCATGGATGTGCAGTTACATCACAAAGGGCATCTATACCGAACGAAAATAGGTTATTTTAAATTGACCATAACTGGAAACTATAATTCTTCCCAACCACCACTGTATCATTTTTTTGTTGATCTGCCCCTTATTTCTTTAGATATCCAATCTAAAACATCTCCTATTTCAGCTGTCAATCAAGTTAATATGCTAATGATTCCAGAAGACAAGGTAGGATATACAACATATTTAAAACGGGCCATTTTCCCTAAAAATGTCCATTATGTCATTGTGTCATGTCATTGTCCTTTAAAGGCTATAAAAAAAAGCTCTGGCTGCAACTGAACTTATGAGATCATAACCAAAGTGAATTTAAAGGATACGCAATGTATTGAAAAAGATACGAAAGACCATTCTTAGTGGATAAGCACTCTCAGCAGTATTTCCAATTACAGTAATTAACAACAGGCATTACTGCCATTAGGAGAATTTGTGAAAAGTTTTTTCATTGACTTCCAAAAACTGAAACACAGTCTAATTAACAAAGAGGGCACCCAGCAGGAGGCACACCCAGGCAGCAAAGGACCGGGTCCTATAAGTATTTTCAGGGGCATCTTTGGGAAGGTATGTTAAATGAAAGTGGGGTTTGGGGGGTGCTGCACTTATAGGTGAAATTTCATTTTATGGCCTGACATGCCCTTTAATGATAAGTTCTAGTCCTTTTTGGCAAAGGTATCGGCCTCCAACCTCTGCTAAATGAGCTTTTTTTTTTTTTATAAGCTTGACATGTATAGAGGAGGCAGTGGCTGAGACATCAGTTGTCACGCCTTGATTAACTACATGGAGGGGATAACATGGATACTCTGTCAGAATGGGGCAATAATTATCCTAAATATCTACTGAATGCACAGGTAATAAAGTTGAATACATCAGTAGATGGGTGCAGATAAAGGACAATGGACCTGTTTGTTTTTTTAAGGAAGGACATGCCCTTTAACCTTAAAAAACCACTAATATAACCTAAAAAGATCTGGACATAAATAATTGGATATAATTTTTTTAATTAAAGGAGAACTAAACTTGTTGCCATTACAACTCACACCCTAGGTAGTCTTCAAAAGAGCCTTGTGAGCATGTGCACTCATTGCTTCGCCCCATGACTGACTATTCACAAAGTATTCTCTATACAGATGTCTTCACAGCGTTAGGAAAGTCCCCTAATAAGACTTAAAAAAGCTGCTTGTTCTCCCAGTTTTTTTCCAATTATTAGGCATTGCTGACAGCTTTCCACACTTTCAAGAATACAAAATATGTAGCAATGTAACTCGTTTTGTTCATTATGTGTATCTACATTATTAAGGGCATGTCCACCCCCAAAACTATAATATTTTACCCACTACTGACCCCACTCTGTAATGTATAAAAATCCTTACCTTACATCCCTGCTCCAAATAGCTGCCCTGCTACGCCCCCCCAAAGTCCCAAAAACTGCTGGCCACACAAGAGCCTGGCAGAGTTCATATAGGACTCTGCCCTCCTGTCTCTCCTCCTCTGGGAAAATTTTGCAGTGCAGCCCTGTCCCCCCTCCCCCCCGTTAGCTTCCCCCCTTCCCCCTCAGCACAAATCCCCGTTGAGGGTATAGTAGGGCTTCCTCCCCCAGCTCCAACCGCTATAATAGTTTTGTCAGAAACTCCCCCTGAACTCTACCTTACCTCTCTCCCCCGGCGTTCTCCACTGCCAGCAGCCGCATCCATGATTGGCTGCCTCTCAGCCAATCATGGATGCGGGTGCCGGGTCAGCCCCTGCTTGGCAGTTTTATGCAAGCAAGGGCCGGGACAGTACACCGGAGGAAAAGGGAAGGTAAGTAGAGTTTGCGGGAGTTTGTACAAAACTATTATAGCGGTTGGGGCAGGGGAAGCCCTACATATCCCAAAGTGCCTAAAAGGGTAAACATGCCTTTTAAGAATTCAATCATTTTGTGGTAATTAAGCAGGAGTTTTGCTTATGACAGGTCAAAACACAGACAATATTAAAAATAAATATGTTAAATAGTACCCATCTGGTCAACAGATGAGCAAACTACTGAAATCAAAATCAGTAATATTGTGCCAAAACAACCCATGAATGTAAGATTTCGGCTTCAATGTGTTTTCATTACATAATAAAATATATTTCACATTTTAATTTCAAGGGTGTATTAGTTTGGTTATTCATTGGCTAACCTTGGTGTTACGAAAACACACTACAAATTATCCTGTCATCAAATTATGGAAATCATGGAAACCTCCCAATAAGCGGGTTACCCAATAAAGCTCTAAAAATATTTAAATTAAGTTTGTGTTAAAAATTATTTTCTTTTTCACAGTCAAGGGCCCAATAAAATATATTGAAAGATTACATTTATGAAACACATACATAACTTTTTTTGTTTTTTTATACTAGCTTTATGGGTTTATATATTGCAAACAAAAGACCTCTTTCACCTGGCAGTAATTAGTATTACCCAACTCAGAGCTGTTCAACAAATAAGGCTCTGGTACAAACAACTTTGAATAAAGTATCTCCAGAGTAAACCCCTTTAATATACAAGAGGAACTGTGTAACTTTTAATATTAAAAGGGACACTCATTCAGTACCAACTGCACTCCGACTCTTCCCACAGTCAATGTCCCTGACACTCCTCCTATCTCTGGCAAAGGTGATTATATGTTAATGAAGGGGAGGTCAGACTGTAGGATGAGAGAGCAATTATGTGCATGAGTATATGGTCTTATTAAATACATTACATTGCCTTAAATACTGGAACATATGAAAACTATATGAAAAGATATATATCTGAATTTCTGTCAGAAACCGATTCATGTTCTGGAGCACGGTGCATAGCTGATATATGGTTGTTAACAACAAAACACGTCAATTCAACCTTTATACTTTACTAACAATTCTGAGGTAGCCTTTTGGAGGTTATTGTCATTTGACCCTTTCTTTTAAAGTGTAAGCATTTGTCAGTACAAACTATGACTGCACAAGGTCCCCATAAAACTAATTTAACTTTAATCTATTTCCCAGAGAGGTAGGCCAGAGTACTCCAACCTCCCTTTTCACAATTGAACATAAATAGTGAGATGTGAAATCGTTTTGTGGTAGTCATCTGTTGCTGCTTAGTTTTCCCCAGGCTTGGACTGGCAACCAGGATGCTGGTGGTCCTACAAGTCAATCTATCTATAAAACACAGGATATTGTGATTTAAAAGTTAAATTGATAAAAAGTTATAAAATAAATTATTCAATACAATGAGGAAGGAAAGTCTCCATATCAGCGGAATCATAACTTGTTATACACCTGAAACGTTTCTAATATAACGTGAACAATCTGGAAATGCAGATTTAACATTGTTGTGTGTGGCACGATAAACGCCCTTTGATTTCAGCAAGTGTCTTAAATGACATACTGGTCACCCATGGCAGAAAGATGTAGGCGGTGGTGAAACTACCGCTCACGCCCCCGTGACTGTGGACAGTTAACTAGACAGTTGTGGCTTTAAATTCTACATTGTTCCAATCTATCCTCACCTGCATTTACAAGGAATTTGAATGTTTTCACTGTTTATGTAGGTTTCCTTTATTTTCCACCATGTTATAAAACTATCATAAATATGTTGTGAGTGTTTGAGGTAGTTAAAGATACTTGTGGGCTGATTCAATAAGAATTGCAAAAAGTATGCTTACAATTTCCAGCAACCAATCAGATGTTATCGGTTTACTGGGTTACCATAGTTAGCTGGGTACACACAGTAACGATAAGCCCCGATAACCGTCGGATCCGACGGTATCGGGGCTTTATCGTTATGTGTGTTGTTCGTTTCCCGAACGAGCGCGTGCCGCCGAACTCAAGTCGGCCGAACGCTCGTTCGGGAGAGGCCGAAAATTTCCATCGCCCGCGCTAGACTCCCTATAGAGGAGTCTAGCGCGGCATGGAAACACACAGTCCCGAGCGTTCTCCTATGAGGTTCATAGGGAGAACGCTCGGGACTGGGTGTATGCAGATCTTTGAAAGATGGCAGACTGGATCTTGCAGATCCTGTCTGTCATCTTTCAGAAATCTGGACTGTGTGTATAGCTAGATAACTTCTGATTGGTTGCTGCAGATTAAAGCATTGGAGAACTTTTGCACCATATGTTGTCTATACATCCAAAACTTGCTTCCCCGTAATGTCCAAACAACCACCTTGCCCAATCATCTTGCATCGATATTACAATACAATAATTCAATATAAAATGTTACATCCAGAAATGTCAGCAGGTAAAACTGCTGCCTCCACTCGGGATTTTGTGGATTTGACATCACAGGATCAAATGTCTAATCATGTAATGTGGGGTTAGTGTATGGACAGCTTTAGAATAGAATTTCTTCAAGGTCAGGGTCTGAGGTCTATAAGCCTTGTAAAGCATGTCACATATGTTTAAATGATGGATAATGCAAACAATATATACACAGACAAAATTTGAATCTTCTTTACACCAATTAAGGAAAAAATGTGCAAAGACTTTAAAAAGCTAGGGAGCTAAGCTTATGAAATTATGCACACACAAAAAAGATGTCACAAAACAAAATGACATTTGTGACAGTTTGCCTTAATAAGAATGAACAGTTAGAAAGGGATTTGTCATTTAACTTCAGAAATAAGAGACAGACCGATAGGAGTATGTTGCAACACGAGCACATCTACAATCTCAATAATGCCCAACCCACGTGTGTTATACAGCTGGCCGCATTTCTTCATGGATCGCACAGAGCCACTGTGTGGCATGAAAGGGTGGGCTGGGGGCTTAACCAGGGGGCAGGCTACTCCCCGCGGCCTGCTCACAGTGCTCAGTGCGAGGGGGCCCCAGCAATGGGTGGTGTTGGGCACCCCTGATGTAAAATAATTGCAGAACCTGTGTTTTTAGCTTTATTTCTGGCTATGGGTTATGGGAGTCTTAGTCCAGTTAGCCAAATATCTTTTGAGGCTGAGGAACGTAGTATTAATACAAATTAAAGGCCAAGTGGCAATGAGATTTATATAGCAAATAGTTCATTTTGTGTGGTCTATAATACATTCACCATTTGTCTTGTGGATATTATCTTCTCACCTCTTTATTTTCTGTTGGTTAAATCTATTGGCTTTGGCATGTAGTGCACATCCACTCCAAGATTCGACCAGCAGATAAATAACAGTTACTGCTTAGGTTGTTTGGATTGAACACTGGTGTCTGTTCTGATAAAATTCTCCTGGCAATTTGCTTTATTTTAGTAAATAAAAACACTGGCGTACTTTCTCCTGCTAATGCAAGGAATACTAATGAAAGCTATTGTATTTCTAACCTTAATATCTCGGTCTGACCAGGATTACTTGTCAAACAAATGAAAAAATAAGGTCACAGACTGAGAATGATTAAATACTTTTTAAATTTATTAGGAAATCAATGTTTCTTCTAACCAACCAGAAGATTTGTTTACCCATTTAAAGTAGAATATGGCAGGATTTCTAAAGGTTCGTACACACGTGCGATCGCGGGTCCCGGGGATCGTTGCCCGACCGACCGGGCGGATCTCCGGTGTGACATCACGGACAACGCGGCGCGATGAACGCGATTGATGCTGCTTCATGTGCGCTGTGGCGTCACTGTGCACACGGACATCACAAGCACGTATTTGGAGGCTAAGGGAGAGGGGAAGCAAGCAACCCTCAGAGGGAGGAGCTCACCAGCCTTACCTTCACATCCAAGATGTCACCAACTTTTACAGCCACACAGGTAGGCTGTTTCTGCAAATGTAGCAAAAATGGACCACTGCTGCTATAAGTTATCTGATAATCTCATGCAGAGAGCGATAGTTTACATTGTTAGGACAGATTGACTATAACTTGGTGGAAAGCCTATCACATATGACTGTGAGCAAAAAGGACATCTTGGAAATGGAAAGAGTTCAAGAAGGGCAATAAAATTAATAAGGGGACTGGGGGAGCTTGAATATGAAGACAAAGTTACATTTATGCACATAGAGAAAATACACTTTTGCTGGGATTGATCACTGTTATAAATACATTAATGGGTCATAAAATAAACTGGTGCATTATTCACCAATAGAACATTTAAAGAAGCACACGACATCCCTTAAGACTGGAAGAAAGACGTTTAGTCTCAAGTTTGGAAAGGGTTTTGAGAATGGTAAATCTATGGAACTGTCTTCTATTGGACGTGGTGATGGCAGGTTCATTGGCTAGTTTTTTAAAAGCCGGATGAGTTTCTAAAATGTACATGCTAAAAGCTTATTAGCAGGGGGAGAGACAGCAACCTCTGCCAGAAAGGAGAGAATGGGGAAATGCTATTAATATCTGGTTAGAAACACATTTAATAAAGTGCCAAAAATAGCAGTTGGGGTTAGGGGCAAATAAATGACAAGTGCCTGTTTTTTGTTTTAGCAGTGGACAAGCCTTTTAATTATATTTATTCCCGAATCAAAAGTATACATGTTTAAATAAAATAAAATGTTTTACTATTGCAGTTAAATTTAATCTGTGCTATTTAATTAAATCAACTGGACTTTAGGTTTGCCTCTTTAAGACATTTAACTAGTCATCCGACTGGCTTTCTCAATCAGAATGGCTTGTACAAGAATTTGTTTGCAAAAATACCCTGGGATTTTCCCAATCAGTATATACATCGGACAGCTTTTCATTTTTCTGGAAAAGACGGGATATGTTTTACATGATAAATTCCTTTTTCATATTTAAGGTGGCCAACCCTCTCCTGTCCAGGAAAATTGTGCCTGCTGGATTGGGAGTCTAAAAAACAGAATGGTCAGGCTACTGCCTGGGGTGCAGCTTGCCTGATGAAGTGCCACTGGTGCAGCCCCTCCCACAGTGCAGTGCCATTAAATACACTGAAAGGAATGTTGACGCCCTGAGCACATATTAATTTGCCTCATAGGTGCTACACTTGAAAGTTAATAGCCCAAATGAGGGTACAATATTCATCTTCTCACACTTTTTTAGATGCAAAGTATCAGCACTGTGTGAAGTACATTTTACATGACAGAATCACCAAAACAAGCATTTTACAAAGGCGGGTTAACATTTTTCTATTGTTCTAATGCAGCTGAAAATTAAAGAAGAAACAAAATGTCCACACCTTTAGACAATCACCCCAAATATAAAATAATTCAACTATAGCACAAGCTTGAATTCTCATCATAACTCCCAATAGCCTTAAAATCCAGGAGTGATGATAAAGCTTTGGACTTTCATTTCAAGCTTAGATTCCATTTTTTTAAACCGACTGGTGCTTCAAAGCCTTGGAAAAATTGTCCTTGTTTCTGTTGTTATTTTTCTTTCCCCTCATTTGCATTGTATTTATTTCTCTGGCTCTCCCTGAGGGACGATAAAGATTATCTAGAAAGTCTTTAGGAAATCATGATCTGCTCTTGGCAGGTAATATACAGCCCCAGGATCCTCTTCCCGCTGCTTTTGCAGATATGTCTATTTCAAATGGTTTTCTTCACTGTAAACTGCAGTTTGGGAGCTAAGCAAAAGGAGTATTAAATGCCATTAGAATTGTACACTGTTTATTTTCAATTATATTTTTATGACTCTTTCCAGATTTCACTGCTTCTAATAAGAAGTCCTTTATATTTCTGTGTACCTGACCCAGGAAAAGTTTTTTTTCTTTCAATTAAATAGTGTTCTCTGGAGAAATCCCACTAAAAGGCATGATCCAGATATAAACCCCCCCCCCACTACTGGCCCCACTCTGTAGTGTTATAAATCCTTACCTTACATCCCAGCTCCAAATGGTTCTCCTGTAATCCCCCCCCCAAAGTCCCAAAAACTGGCCACCAGGAGGATGGTCCATATAGCACCTGCCTCCTGTCTCTCCTCCGGGAGAAGTTTGGCATGCGAACTGCAGCCCTTCTCCCCCTCCCTCTCCCACCACTTTGGTCTCCCTGCCCCTAGCGTAAATCCCCTTTATTATATTATAGTCCATGTTCCCCCAGCCCAAACCGCTATAATTATATTCTCAGAAAGTCCCTCGATCATTACTTACCTTCCTCTCTCCTTTCCATTCTGAGCAGCCAGGTCTGTGATTGGCTGCCTCTCAGCCAATCACAGATGTGGCTGCCAGTCCCGCCCCCTGCTTGCAGTTCCGTGTAAGCAGAGGGCTGGGGCATTGCAGCGAAGGAGAGAGTAAGGTAAGTAATGATCGGGGGATTTTCTGAGTATATAATTATAGCGGTTGGGGCTGGGGGGAGCATGGACTATACTATACATAGTTTGTATAAAGGGTGGACATCCCTTTAAGTTTCTGGAACAGAATGGATGCATCCAAGGCTGTGTACACACAAGCAGATATTTCAGACCGACATTTTCCAAATATCAGCTGACCACTACCACTAGGTCAAAAAATGAAAAGAAAAAGTATACCCCTCTTAATAAATTACCCACACCCAGTAGTAAATCCGAGAACACAAGAAATTAAACGATCAATTTTATTAGGTATACATAAAATAGTTACAAAAACACACACAGGGTTATTCAATAAAAGTTCTTATCGTTAAAATGGTGCTAATTGTGCCCCAACCAATCAATGTTCTTTCAAATGTTAAATAAGATCTGATTGGTTGGGGCAAAATTAGCACCGTTTTAAACGATAAGAACTTTATTGAATAACCCTGACAGAGTTTTAAAAATACATGGGTTGAAGCGCTGAAAAAATTGTATGCTATATACCAGAAGAGCGAATAAGGGGAATAGCAGAGTAATAAGATAGTATCCACTCAAAATAAAGCAATATAAGTGGAAAGAAAACCTCACCCCTAAAAAAAACAGGTGATACAATTAATCACCAATAATTACACTGTGTAATGGGAGAATCCTCTCCATCACATAACCAATCAAGTGAAAAGTACACACAGAGGAGAAAACCCTTAGTACTCAGGTAACTTCTGGTATAGAAAGGATCCCTAATCTGGGTCCCTATTTGAATGCAGTTACACACTGCCAAAATATCTGCACGTGTGTACCTTCCTAACATTTTAAATCAATATGATTGGGTTGAATTGCTATATAAGAATATTACACTTACAGCTCACAAGGTAACATTGCAGACAAACTGAAGCACAAATGAGGGTGAAGTCATTCAGACATTCGCTTTATTTCTAGTCTAATATGGTTACAATATTGAAAGCACCCTATTTCTGCATAACCTAATGTATATCAAATCCAAGCTATTTATGTAGCATGGGTATCAAAGGATACTTTCTTTCACACTGTTGAATGAATGGAGTACCTGATATTACTGTTAGTTATATACTGCACACCCTTATTGAGCTAACCCTGTTAATGATTTCCTGCCCTTTGTTATACTACTGCCTAACCTTTATGCATGTGGAACACTGCCATTTGCTTTTACTGCATAATCTCCAAGTTATTTTAGTTAATGTCAATTTGAAGTCTTGACCTTGGAACAATTGAATTATGACCTACTATGAGACTGTTGGCTTTATAAGATTACCGTCAGGGATAATGCACAATTTCGGTGTTCATTACTTTTAAATACGTATACTTCTTAGAGTAGTTTTAAAATAACCGTGGAAAAAAATAATATCCCTGAAATTACTTCATTTTTAAAAGACGTTTACTTTACTAAAAGATAATGTACATCCTTTTTGTACTATTCATCCGAGATAATCAATTTGCACATGGTTTTTATTTCTAGAGATCTGGGCTTTAATAAGCAATGTTGATGCCTTAGCGTCCAGGGGTTAGATCATAGACAGATAGCAAAAATAAGGGGAATTTAAGTCTTATACTGTCCGTTGTAACAGACTCATAGGATACGGCATGGATTGCAGCAAAGGTTCTACATCACAAGATGACTAATTTACATGCAATTAGTAGAAAAATGCTAATTTACATATAAATAACTATGCTTATTATACAAATAAGGCTAAAAATAGGTGACTGGGTTGATTTAGATCAGTATCAATCAGCAAAATGAAAGGATGTTTTACTTTCTGTGGATTTAGCTCATACACTGCCTGCATATAAAATAAACACTTAAGTGGCTGAAAATATATCATTATTTTATAAGCTACCAAGTTTTCAGGTTTTGGAATTATCAAGGGTGCTGATAAGTATACGAAGCCTTGCAGATAGATTTAAACTTTGCGAGGTCTAGGATTGGGGGGGCGGGTAAATTAGGTTAAATTTACATTTAACTTTTAACATTCCCTTTAAACTAAGTACATACAGCAACCCCAGGGATGAGGACCAAGCCATTTAGGTCCTCGCCCTAGGTACCATTATTTGGTGGATGGTAGGGTGAACTTATTTTTGGGTATAATTGCCCTTTAATATTATTCAATATGCTATGACTGGATTACATAAATATCCCCATATAGTTTTAATAAAAGCATTTTGAAATAATGCAAATGTAATAAATTGTGTATCAGAAAGTATTACATTGAAAAAGGTATTCCACAATAATCTAAAAGCACAAAATTGCAGACCAAATAACTATATAAAAAGTTATGTTTTAATAACGAAAGAACATGTGAAACATAACGCAAATATAGATAGAGATTGCCAAACTTCCATAAATCCGTCCGATTTTGAATCTGAAAAAGTTTTAAATTGGACCCATTAAATGTCAATGGGGACAAATAGTTTGAAAAAGTTTGGATTAAAATAAGGGTAAAATGCAATGGTAACTTACTTCACATGGTTTCTGGGACCTGGGAAATGGTCTTCCTTCACACGCACGCTACTTTCAAGCTTCCGCATTAGTCATCTGATCATTTTTCAAAAAAATTCAATATTTTCAAAAATTAGATTTTTTTTAAAAGTCGAAATTTCTAAAATCGGTCTCTTCATTTCCCCCCGAATGTCTTAAAAAGGGGTACTCATTATTATACAAGAGGAAACATGCCTAGCATGAAGTGGCACAGCTGGAAATTGTCCGTCTTTCCATAATAATCGGCATACCAACTACAGTCATTTGTCGGCATTGTGGCTAGTTAGTTTCGGTCCCTACACAATGTCGATACCATTATCGTTAATGTGTATGGACACATTAACGATAAAGCTGATTGGCTCAAGGTGCTCAGATCTCTACTGAGCAACTGAATTAACCTATCGCTGGGCTGGACCATAATGGGGGTCCTGCAAACAGAAAGTAAATATTTCAGAAGTATTTATTTTAATACAGACAAAATGCTGAATGGCAGTTTAAAGTTATTAGCATGGAAAACAATGCTCTTTTTTCTTAATATATTTTTGCAATGTGCATTATATTTGCATCATATAGGGGAAAGCTGCCAAAGGTCAACACTTCACAAGGCAACCCAGGGGGTTGGCACTGCAAAAAATAGCTGTCGTTGTTGAAATTAGGACATATGGCTGAATTGTTTCCCACAATTCGATAAAATCCTCAATTTTAAATATTAACATCATTGAACGTTCGAAATGTCCAATTTGTTCAAACTCTTAAAATCTGATTCGAACTCGGTTCAAGTTCTAGGCCATCTCTAAAACACATCTATTTTAACAATTGTGATGTGTTCTCAGTGCTTAAGACTGAAGCAACCCATAGCATTTATTTTGTAGAATACAATGTTACCACATCAATATTTTTTTTATAAAAGTTATTTTAATTATGAAACTTAGATTAAATCTATAAAATATAACAAATGTTTTTCGTGTATATGGATTCAAAAGCTTACGTAAATTCCTATCAATCCTGCCTCTGTAGGATGAATACAGTAGCCAATACACAACTAGATATGGGCAAGGAAGGTCATAAATTGATAAATGGTTCATTATTGATTTGAATAAAAACCAAACAGCATTTGTGCAAACGGACAGTGATTTATGGCTATGAGCATCAGTTAAAGATATCTTTGGGAGCTACGCATCAACATGTGTCTTTGAAAAGGGGTCAGTTATGGAACCAGACAAATGTGTTATTGTATGCAGATATTCATTGCACTATATAGAATCTATAGATGGTATAACAAATACATGTTTTGTAACCCAAACCACAAAAAAAAGCAATTTAAGAAACAATCAGGGAGAGTCAATAAAAGTTCTTATCATGAAAAATGGTGCTAATTTTAAACAACCATCAGATGTTAGCTTTGAAATGTTGGCTGGGTACGCAGATTTTTTGGCCCAATCAACCGATACTTCCATGTATTGGTCTATCGGGCTGTCGGTCGCAAGTTAGACTGGATCAGACGTGTTGGTAAATCCTGGCCGATCAGGACCTTCTTTAGAATTTTTGGCACCTGAAAAAAAAATCCAAATTCTGCTCCCCCTTGCTGCTGGAAGGGTTGTGATGATTTTGTCCGAAAGTGGGGTGTGGCTTATCTAGACATGGGAGGGACTTTTTACACATGACTGGTAATAATGCCCACAATAACTGGTAAATGATGCACACAGTGACTGGTATATAGATGCCCACAGTGACTGGTAAATGATGCCCACCATTGATTTTTTATCTGCAGGGCTGACAAACATGATTTTGATAAAAGGAATTGCCATCAGAAGTGAGGGGGAGAGTCATAGCTGCATTCTTTGTGCATGACATTTTTTTCCCCTTCTTTCGGCATCAGAACTGCTGCCTCCATACAGAGTGCTGCTATGTAATGTGCTTCACCTTGCCTTATTACAGAGACAGCCCTGTGTGTTCCCTATGGTACCGCATGATCGGTCATGTGAACTGTCGGCCAAAGCCACTATTGCCGTGACCAACAGTCATTTTTCCCGGCCAAATGATCGCTCATAGCGAATGCTCGGTCGGGACAAAATACCCCTTTGTGTTGTACCCAGCCTTAAATAGGATCTGATTGGTTGGGGCAAAATTAGCACCATTTTTAACTATAAGAACTTTTGTTGAATCTCCCAGT
This sequence comes from Hymenochirus boettgeri, assembly GCA_019447015.1. Lineage (NCBI taxonomy): Eukaryota > Metazoa > Chordata > Amphibia > Anura > Pipidae > Hymenochirus > Hymenochirus boettgeri. The sequence goes on from CM033471.1 coordinate 181,770,399, forward strand.
ATCTTTGTAATGGTTCGGATACAAAGATAAAAATAATTCACAAGGTGATATTTCTGCAGTCCAAATCATTCCAGGCTTCATATGAATTCACTTAAAAAACTGCCTTGCTGTTGTTCTAAGCCTAATAATATACATTTTTAACAAAGCTTTAATATACTTTGGTTTCCTTTTCTAAATTGACATTAATGTGGACCATATATTAGTAACAATACCTCCTGACATTCCCTAAACAACTGGGGCGATCAATTTACAATCGACTTTTAAACCACAAAATGAATGGGCCAGAGAGCAGGGAGCATCAGAAGGTACAAAAAATACAACAATAGATGTTAGATTGATTCAACTATCAAATCGGCCTCATATCTGTTTAATGCATGGCCAGCATTTCACAGAATTTTTCTCCAAATATCAGACTAGATTTGCATTCCTTAGATTTGCATTTTATTTTAAAAGATTTTTTTGAAAAGGAAAACTAGAACAACAAAATAAATAAATTGTCCATTTAAGGAAATGTTGTTATCTAAAAAAGAAAATTCTTTATCGTAAAATATAGACTTGAGCTAAGTATATTGCCGAGCAGACTTATACCAAGGGATGTGTGATAATTCTTAAGACTGCTTGCACTTTTTTAACTTGGAAACATAATGGTAATAATAGTATTGATTTTCAGGTTCTCTGTATATTTTAATAATTGGTAATGTGTTGCTTCTACACAAGATTGTATAAGAGGATAGACTGAATTACAGAACTCTTTCACTCTCAGACATTCTCTGATTTGCAGCAAAGTATTTAAACAATCAGGCAATTCAACTATTCCTTGGGCTAATTCTCAACAACATGCAAATATTAATAACGTCTCTGCATTTTCTGGATAGCTAAAAGTGCTTTATTCCCCTACTATATAAAGGCTATATATTGAATTCTGCAGCACTACAAAAAAGAACATTCTGAAGCATGACAAACTCTACGGGATGTCCTTAGTAATACCTTGCACTAAGCATGGGTACATAGTTCACAGGGTGTAGAAAAACAAACCTCTCCTTGTTTTTCAATTTATAAATAAGTGGAAGCATCATAAGTTAGCCCAACACTAGAGCGAAAATCAGCATCACCCTGAGATAGATTATACAGTTACATTTAAATCTATGAATTGCTGAATACAAACAAAGGCTGATATGAAACATGCTAGAACCTAGAATGCTTTCACAATAGAAGTGTTATAGATTATTTTATTAATTATAATGCAAAGTGAATGAAAAAGAAATGTAAATCAAATCAATATTTGGTGTGACCACCCTTTGCCATTTAAACGCATTATTTCATATCACTTTTTTTCATAGCAGTTTTGGGTTGTTCAAAACATTTTGAACACTGCCCTAAATCCTTCTGTCTCTTTATGTAGATCCAGACACACATGATGTTGATCAGGGCAAGTCATCATCACTTCCGGACTCCTTGTTCTTCTTTACACTGAATTTCTTATTGCTGTATGCTCTGCCACTGTATAGATTTGGGGCCAATCAGACTTATCTATCATGGTACTGCCCGATACAAGTATCTACTTGTATTTCTCAGCATTGAGGAAAACATAAAGGGCAGTGCTCACCTTAAAAAAAACTTTTTATATTTATGTCCAGCTACCCCACCCCCCAAACCCCATTTTTCACATTATAGAAAACTTCCAAAATGCCCCAAGGCTAGGACTTACCGACCCCTCCCTCGCATCTCTGCTGTGCTGCTCCTCGCTTTGGATACTTCTACAACAGCTAGAGCTAGCAAGATATTGTCTTGTTTAAAGAGGGGGAATAGATTCAAAAGAGAAAATATTTTTCTCCCTCTTTACAAGGCACTGTAAGGCCTCATTCGAATACGCTGTGCGTTTTGGAATCCCTATAACAAGGGGACATCTTGGAAATGGAAGCAGTTCAGAGAAGGGCAACTAAATTAATAAGGGAATGGAGGGGCTTGAATATGCAGGCAGATTAGACAAGTTAGGGCTGTTTACATTGGAGAAGTGACTTTTGCATGGGATATGATAACCTTACACAAATATAAATGGGCCATGAGTAAACATCTCTTCGTGGACATCCTTTAGGACTGGGTACTGGAGGGACTATTTGTCTCTCTTGGACATCCTTTAAGACTGGGTAAACATGGAGGGACTATTTGTCCCGACCGAACGCTCGCCATGAGCGGCACTCGGCGGGACATATGTCCGTCGGTCTCAGTAAATTCATCCGCGGACGAATTTGCAAACAATTGACCGTGTGTCCCCATAGGGAACCCCGCGTTTGATCGGGATTTTCCAACATCCGATCGCGACGATCGAGGTCGGTTGTGGCCCCTCCGCCCCACACCAGAAGATATTTTCAACCGACTGACCGAAAGTGCCGTGAATTGTTTGGCTGGCCGAAAATCTCTTCTGGTGTGTACCCACCTAAGGTTGGAAGAAAAAGTTTCATCTTCAGGCTAGAAAGGTTTCTTTACAGTAAAACGGTGAAACGTTGGAACTTCTGCAGATGTGGTAATGGGAAGTTCATTAAATTGCTTTAAAAACGGCCGGGATAAGTTTCTAAAACTAAAAATATTGAGAATTTCTGTTTTTAATACATATACTGTAGATCTGGTTGATCCGGGATACTTTCGAATTGCCGTTTGGAGTCCGGAAGGAATTTTTCCCCCTTTTAGCTGTTTGGGTTTTTTTTGACTTCCTCTGGATCAACTTTTAGGTAGGGTTAAAGGTAGGTTAAAAAGGAGGGTGAAAAGGTTGGACTTGATGGACGTATGTGTTTATTCAATCTCAATTACTAGTTACTTCCTGGTTGTGGCTGTCAGTTAAGATGCGTGACGTTACGTCCACGCCCAATTACCTGGCAGCCAAGACCAGGAATCGTCTTACTGCTGTTGTTGAAGTTTTTGCTCGAAACGAGCTCGTAATAGCACAGTGAGCAGTACCCAGGTAGCGAGGGACCGGGTCAGGAAAGTCCCTTCAGGGACATCTTGGTAAGTTTTCTATAGTGGCAAACTGGGGTTTAGGAGGTAGCTAGACATAAATATAAAAGTTTTTTAAGGCTGGACATGCCCTTTAATGCTTACCAAATCCCCAACTCTATTTATTGAAATGCAGCCCCAACTTGCAAGAAACTTCCAACATGGATCACTGAGCTGCAGACACATTATTGTACTTCTACACGGCCCTTCAACAGACTGCTTTCTGCTACAGCCAAAGATTTAAAGTTTTGACTTCTCATTCGAGAACCTGCCAATGTTTTTCAGCACCCCAGTTCTCATGTCTTTGTGCACAGCGAAGTCACTTTGGTCAGGTTTCATGTCGGATGTATGTATTTTTTTTGCTGTGACTGACTAATCTTAGTTGTTGTTTTATTTAAATTGATGAAAGTTTAATCTGACATGTTATGAAAATTTCACCCAATTGTGTGGCGTTCTAAGGACTGCAAGATAGTTTGCTACAATAATTGGATGCAGATAATTTGTCTGCCCCACCACATTGGACCTGACCTGCAGATAGAAAATGTAATTCTGTGCCTGCCATTATGCGACAGCCTAAAAGAACAGGGTTTCTAATCTTGGAATCTGTAAAAGAAGACTTTAGCTTCCAGTCTCCCATATATTCATCTACCGTGCGCCAGTCTCCCATATTATTCATCTACAGTGCGCCCAGCCTCCCATATTATTCATCTACCGTGCGCCCAGTCTCCCCCCATATTATTCATATACAGTGCGCCCAGCCTCCCATATTATTCATCTACCGTGCGCCCAGTCTCCCCCCATATTATTCATCTACCGTGCGCCCAGTCTCCCCCAATATTATTTATCTACAGTGCGTCCAGTCTCCCATATTATTCATCTACAGTGCGCCCAGTCTCCCATATTATTCATCTACAGTGGGCCCTGTCTCCCATATTATTCTCTAGTGGCCCAGTCTCCCATATGATTCATCTACAGTGGGCCCAGTCTCCCATATGATTCATCTACAGTGGGCCCAGTCTCCCATATGATTCATCTACAGTGGGCCCAGTCTCCCATATGATTCATCTACAGTGGCCCGTCTCCCATATGATTCATCTACAGTGGGCCCAGTCTCCCATATGATTCATCTACAGTGGGCCCAGTCTCCCATATGATTCATCTACAGTGGGCCCAGTCTCCCATATGATTCATCTACAGTGGGCCCAGTCTCCCATATGATTCATTTACAGTGCGCCCAGTCTCCCATATGATTCATCTACAGTGCGCCCAGTCTCCCATATTATTGATCTACAGTGCGCCCAGTCTCCCATATGATTCATTTACAGTGCGCCCAGTCTCCCATATGATTCATCTACAGTGCGCCCAGTCTCCCATATTATTGATCTACAGTGCGCCCAGTCTCCATATGATTCATTTACAGTGCGCCCATTCTCCCTCTATTATTGATCTACAGTGCCCCAGTCTCCCATATTATTGATCTACAGTGCGCCCAGTCTCCCATATTATTGATCTACAGTGCGCCCAGTCTCCCATATTATTCATTTACAGTGCACCCAGTCTCTCATATTATTCATCTACAGTGCGCCCAGTCTCCCATATTATTCATCTACAGGCCCCAGTCTCCCATATTTTCATATCAGGGCGCCCAGTCTCCCTATTATTCATCTACGGTGCACCCAGCCTCCCATATTATTCATCTCCGGTGCACCCAGCCTCCCATATTATTCATCTACGGTGCGCCCAGTCTCCCATATTATTCATCTACGGTGCGCCCAGTCTCCCATATTATTCATTTACAGTGCGCCCAGTCTCCCATATTATTCATTTTCACCCTCTGTACACTGCACCCTGTCACCCATACCATCCCTGTACACTGCACCCAGTCACCCATACCATCCCTGTACAGTGCACCTAGTCACCCATACCATCCCTGTACAGTGCACCCAGTCACCCATACCATCCATGTACAGTGCACCCAGTCACCCATACCATCCCTGTACAGTGCACCCAGTCACCCATACCATCCCTGTACAGTGCATCCAGTCACCCATACCATCCCTGTACAGTGCACCCAGTCACCCATACCATCGCTGTACACTGCACCCAGTCACCCATACCATCCCTGTACACTGCACCCAGTCACCCATACCATCCCTGTACATATTATTCATTTACAGTGCGCCCAGTCTCCCATATTATTCATTTACATTGCGCCCAGTCTCCCATATTATTCATTTACATTGCGCCCAGCCTCCCATATTATTCATTTACTGTGTGCCCAGTTTCCCGGGGGGGAAAATTCCTTCCTGACTCCATGTGGCAATCGGATAAATCCCTGGATCAACTTGGAGCATTATTATTTATGTTTAAAGGGAATATAAACTGGATCAACTTGGAGCATTATTATTTATGTTTAAAGGGAATATAAATTCCCAACTTTTGGCTGTACCCAGGGTGCGTATTTGAAACCGCTTTGTCCTCACCCCTGGCAGTGCAGCAGGTAGGTTGGATGAAACCGCTTTGTCCTCACCCCTGGCAGTGCAGCAGGTAGGTTGGATACTTACCTCCTAGCTGCTGGTG